>CM046437.1:14655935-14995935 GCA_025506505.1 Flaveria sonorensis | reverse complement strand
ATGCATACTAGACAGAAATTTTTTAAACCAAACTTTGAGTTTTCTATGAAGTTTGACTATGTACGTTTGATGTATGTTTTTAGATGACTTCTAAGTCGTTGTATGATGTTTAGTATGTTTTATATGGGCAACATGTTAAATCTATGCTTAATATTAGTTAGAATGATGTTTGGGGCCTGGAAGTATGTTTGGTATTGCAGATGTATGCATGATGTCCGCTCTGGATACTTAGTGAATCATGCATAATGTCCGCTGTGGACAGAAAGTGTCCGCTGTGGACACTTAGAAAAGTCATGCATGTTGTCTGCTATGGACATAAAGTGTCCGTTGTGGACACTTAGTAGATTTTGCATGGTGTTTGCATGGTGTCCGCTGTGGACATAAAGTGTCCGCTGTGGACACTTGGGGTATTTTGCATGCTGTCCGTTGTGGACCTTAAAGTGTCCGCTGTGGATACTTAGAAGATTTTTGCATGATGTCCGCACCGGACATTAAACTGTCCGCTGTGGACACTTAGAAGAATTTATGCCGTCCGCTGTGGACTTGCATGTCCGCTGTGGACTTTGCATGTCCGCTGTGGACACTTGGTAAATTATATGGTTTGTCCGTTGTAGACTTGGTCATCCGTTGTGGACTTGTTCATCCACTGTGGATTGGTTCATTTGCTGTGGACTTTGTTCATCCGCTGTGGACTTTGTTCATCCGCTGTGGACACTTAGTAAATTCTATGAACTGTCCGCTATGGACTTGTTCACCCGCTGTGGATACTTAGACTATTTTGACCTTGCGCTATGGACTTTGGCTGTTTGCTGTGGACTTTGGCTGTTCGCTGTGGACACTTAGAAAATTTTAAGCTGTCCGCTGTAAGTTTGTTCATGCGCTGTAGACACTTATATATTTTCTAAAATTTTGGGGATATAATTTAAATGTTAAGTGCTTATGTATAAGGAAAGATTATGCTTGTTTAATGTTTCTAATGTTTGACTCCTTTCTTATAGGTTGTTGTTATGAATAATAATTATTATTTCATGTTAAGTGATTATAAGGTAATGAATATCTTAAAAGTATTATTCATAAGTAAGTGGTCACAAAGAAATGAAAGAAAGACAGTGTAACCAAATGAATGTTACCCTCGGGCCCTTATGATGAATGAAAAGCCTTGCAAGCAAAATGAATGGAGGTTCACGACCCTGGGTGTTGTTTGCTCAACTGATGTGCGGCTGTTTCAGCCCAAAGGATGCATATCTGGGGTCTAATCATTGTGATTGACCAATGTATGATGAATGGGACCCGTATTCATGAGTAGGCTTCATGCTTAGCAGTGTGGGTCAATTGTCGATGGGTTAGCTACCATGATAAATGTTTGTTGACAGGGGTTCGGCATCTGTTGCCAACCAACAATGTAGGCTCTTGCTTTGTGCAATCCTAGTTAATGAAAGAAATAGATAATGAAGGAAAGAAAGATAATGAACCTCTTAACGAATGATTGTGTATAATATTGAATGATCACCAAGTGAATTTTACAAAAAGTATATTTTCTCTATTATCAAACTAGAACTCACTCAGCGTCGCTGACTTTTGTATGCATAATAGTTGGCAGGTATTTGTTGATGCTGAGGAGGTGCAGGCATGGATGCATAAGCTAATGAGGATGGTTCAAGTCTGGCATCCATACATTTTTGGTATGTAAAAGAAATGATATGATGATTTTACATGTTTTTAATTGTTAATAAAAAGTTAAATTTCCACTACAAAAAAAATGATGAGTTTTATATGTTTCATGCGATGATTGTCCAATTGTAAGCGTTTCAGGAACGGGGCCTTACAAGTTGGTATCAAAGCCAAAGTTTAAAGGAATTGGGTAAATTATTTTCAAAACCTAAACTTAAACTGAGAATGGGACTAGAGGAAAGGGGTGCCATTCCTAGTAGCTACATGCCTGCAGGTAAGTGTTTTATATAAATATTTTATGTAAGATAATAGAAAAAGGAATTATGTGCGTATGCTATGTGAGTTATGTGCTCTTTGTAGATTTGGATACTGATGTAGTCAGGATAGGAAATGCTTGGAGAATGAAGAGTAAAGTAAGTGGCTAATCACAACTAGCCACTTTAATTAAGGACTTACTATACGTGACATAAACTGAGCTATTACCTTGAATGATCGTGTTGGTGTTTGAATCTTATAGTGCTTAGAGATGGCTGGTGGTAGATCTTCGAAGGCTTCTCGAGGTGGAGGTCATGGTGGACGTGGTGCTGGATCGCGTGTCACAAGGAACAGGGCTAGGACTGCTGAAACGGCTCCCAAAGGGCTCGAGCTTCATCACCATGAAGGTGGGGATGAGAGCGTTAATCTGACGGCCTTAGTGAAGGAGGCTATAGTTGAGGGGGTTCATCAAGTCTTGCACTCGATTTTACCATCTGTGGTGACTGGGGTCCTTAGGGCCGTAAGGGAAGATGAGAGGAGAGGGAAGAACTGGAGTGGAAAACATTTTGGAAGTGGCGGTTTCCCTTTGAAGGGAAAAAAGGCGAAGGTAGAGGGTCGTAAGGTGGCTGCAACCGAGTTAGGAGTGAAGGTGTGCGAGAAATGCGGGAAGGAGCATGCAGGAGAATGTAGGTGTGGATCAAATCTGTGCTTTTAGTATGGGAGGGAGGGACACATGTCAAGGGATTGTCGTGTGGTGAAATGTTACAACTATGGCGAGACAGGGCACATGAGCAGAGACTGCAAGAAGTCGAGGGATGAGAGCTCCGGGGCAAAGAAGGGGACTGAGAAGGAGGGTAGAGGGCGAAGGCCAGGGCATTCGCTATGACTTGGGAGGAGGCTAGGGTGGACCCTGACGTGGTGTCAGGTACATTTCTAGTAAACCAAACTTGTGCCTTTGTGCTTTTTGATTCCGGTGCTAGTAGGAGTTTTATTTCTGCTACCTTCTATGATAAGTTGCCCACTAGGAGTTGAAAGATTGATGAGCCCTTTGATGTAGAAACTGCAATTTGGTAAGTCTACCAGGATTTCTGAAATGATAGAGGATTATGACATAGAATTGGAAGGCCATAGGTTCTCTGCTAGGCTGTTCGTGATGCCCTTAGGCAGATTTGATATAGTCGTAGAGATGGATTGGCTAGGAGCCTATGAGGCAAAAATTTTGTGTCATTAGAAGATGATTCGATTGATCGCGCTTGATGGGAGCTCGGTGACGATTTATGGTGATAGAGTTAGTACGATCCCGAAAGTAATTTCGATGGTTATGGCAGAGAAGTGTATGAGACGTGGAAGTGGTGCCTATCTGGACTATTTGAAGGATGTAGATGCGTCAGTATCACGATTGACGGACGTACTGGTCATGTGCGACTTCCCAGACGCGTTCCTAGAGGATCTACCAGGTGTGCCACCTGACCGCAAGATCGAGTTCTAGATTGATCTGATGCCTGATGCCCGACCTGTTGCTAAGGCGCTGTACCATCTAGCTCCTTCTGAGATGAAGTAATTGATGACTCAGCTGCATGAGTTATTAGACAAGGGGTTCATTCGACCGAGTGTCTCTTCGTGGGGTGCTTCGGTCTTGTTTGTGAAGAAGAAGGACGGTAGCATGAGGATGTGTATCGACTACCGTGAGCCAAACAAGTTAACTGTGAAGAACCGATATCCCTCACCGAGGATTGATGACTTGTTCGATCAGCTCCAGGGTGCCAGGTGGTTCTCGAAGATGGATCTCCAATCTGGTTACCGCCAATTGAAGGTAAGGAGCAGGATATTCCTAAAACAGCTTTTCATACACGTTATAGACACTACGAGTTTCCCGTTATGTATTTGGTTTAACCAACGCGCCAGCTGCTTTTATGGACCTGACGAATTGGGTGTGTCGACTTATGCTAAATAAATCAGTGATTGTGTTTATCGATGGCATCTTGATTTATTTGAGGAGCGAAGAAGAGCATGCAAGTCACATCCGCGAGGTGTTGGAGATGCTTAGAAGAGAGAAGCTGTACGCCAAGTTCTCCAAGTATGCGTTCTGGTTATGCGAGATTTAATTTTGGGTCATGAGGTTAATCCTGAAGGGATTAATGTAGACCTGACAAAGGTTGAGGCGGTGATGCAATGGAAGTCTCCAAGGACGCCATCCGAGATTCGTAGTTTCTTGGGTTCGGTGAGTACTACAGGAGATTTATCCAAAACTTCTCTAAAGTGGCGGCTATGGTCTTTGCATTGAAGGAATGGAGGCCACTTAGGAGTCAGAGGAAGAAATAAGATGACACTACCTAGATCTCTTTAAGGAGTGACAGGTGTCGGGGACGAAACCTATATAAGGGGGGTGGACCTGTAACACCCAGAAATTTTAGAAAAAGAAAAGAAAAGAAAAGTGAGGGAGCAAACAGGAAGTTAGTTCAAAAGCGAGGGGTTAAAAGCATGCAAGGGCAAAACTTGCACATAGTGGGTTCAAAAAGGTGTTAAGGCTACCCATACCCTCTCTTTCAAGTACATATCGGCTGGAAAGAAAGAAGAGAAAGTTCCCATCTAGTTTTAGTAAGAGAAAGTGGAAGACATCTTCAAAAAGTGAGAGTTTGAGGTAATTCTTCTCGGTTTTCAGTCGGGTTTCAGCTTCTGGACCGAGTTTCTGGTGTTTAGTGCTCGTTTTCATGTGTTTTAGGTGTTGGAACTTCAAGTGGGCTCTCGGGTTTTTAGGTGTTCTACTTGAAAGCTGTTGAAGGTGAGTTCTAGATCCCCTCTTTTACTGGTTTCTACGTGTTTAGGGCTGTTATGCATACTAGACAGAAATTTTCTAAACCAAACTTTGAGTTTTCCATGAAGTTTGACTATGTATGGTTAATGTATGTTTTTAGATGACTTCTAAGTTGTTGTATGATGTTTAGTATGTTTTATGTGGGCAACATGTTAGATCTATGCTTAATATAAGTTAGAATGATGTTTGGGGACTGGAAGTACGTTTGATGCATTGCAGATGTATGCTTGATGTCCGCTGTGGACACTTAGTGTATCATGCATGATGTCCGCTGTGGACAGAAAGTGTCCGCTGTGGACACTTAGAAAAGTCATGCTTGTTGTCTGCTATGGAAATAAAGTGTCCATTGTGGACACTTAGTAGATTTTGCATGGTGTTTGCATGGTGTCCGCTGTGGACATAAAGTGTCCATTGTGGATACTTGGGGTATTTTGCTTGCTGTCCGCTGTGGACTTTAAAGTGTCCGCTGTGGATACTTAGAAGATTTTTGCATGATGTCCGCTCTGGACATTAAACTGTCCGCTGTGGAGACTTAGAAGAATTTATGCCTTCAGCTGTGGAGTTTGCATGTCCGCTGTGGACACTTGCTAAATTATATGGTTTGTCCGCTGTAGACTTGGTCATCCGTTGTGGACTTGTTCATCCGTTGTGGACTTGTTCATCCACTGTGGATTGGTTCATTCGCTGTGGACTTTGTTCATCCGCTGTGGACTTTGTTCATCTGCTGTGGACACTTAGTATATTCTGTGAACTGTCCGCTATGGACTTGTTCATCCGCTGTGGATACTTAGAATATTTTGACCTTGTGCTGTGGACTTTGGCTGTCCGCTGTGGACACTTAGAAAATTTTATGCTGTCCATTGTAAGTTTGTTCATGCGCTGTAGACACATAGATATTTTTTGAAATTTTGGGGATAGAATTTAAATGTTAAGTGCTTATGTATAAGAAAAGATTATGTTTGCTTAATGTTTCTAATGTCTGATTCCTTTCTTATAGGCTGTTGTTATGAATAATAATTATTATTTCATGTTAAGTGATTATAAGGTAATGAATATCATAAAATTATTATTCATAAATAAGTGGTCATAATGAAATGAAAGAAAGACAGTGTAACCTAATGAATGTTATCCCTGGGCCCTTATGATGAATGAAAAGCCTTGCAAGCAAAATGAAGGAGGTTCATGATGTGCGGCTGTTTCAGCCCAAAGGATGCACATATGGGGTCTAATCCTTGTGATTGACCAATCTATGATGAATGGGACCTGTATTCATGAGAAGGCTTCGTGCTTAGCAGTGTGGGTCAACTGTTGATGGGTTAGCAACCATGATAAACGTTTGCCGACAGGGGTTCAGCATCTGTTGCCAACCAACAATGTAGGCTCTTGCTTTGTGCAATTCTAGTTAATGAAATAAATAGATAATGAAGGAAGGAAAGATAATGAACCTCTTAATGAATGATTGTGTATAATGTTGAATGATCACCAAGTGAAGTTTACAAAAAGTATATTTTCTATATTATCAAACTAGAACTCACTTAGCGTCGCTGAATTTTGTATGCATAATAGTTGGCAGGTATTTGTTGATGCTGAGGAGGTGCAGGCATGGATGCATAAGCTATTGAGGATGGTTCAAGTCTGGCATCCATATTTTGGAGAATGTTTTTGTACTAATACATTTTTGGAATGTAAAAGAAATGATATGATGATTTGACATGTTTTTAATTGTTAATGAAAAGTTGAATTTCCATTGCAAAAAAAAAATGATGAGTTTTATATGTTTTATGTGATGATTGTTCAACTGTAAGTGTTCCGGGAACTGGGCCTTAGATTAGGTGCTAGAAATCCAGGTTGCTTTCGGGTTTGTTGTTGTTCACTCGAAAGCTGTTTAAGATGAGTTCTAGATCCTCTCTTTTACATGTTTTCTACTTGTTTGGGGCTGATATGTATATCAAACTGAGGTTTTATAAAACAAACTATGATTTTTCCATGAAAATATGACTGTTTATGAAAGAGGAATGTTTTAAAAGATTTCTGCGATGTTGATTGACTGTTTGTGATGTTTTAAGTGTGAATCTGGTAGATCTATGCTAAGTATATGTTTAGAAATGATGTTTGGGACTAGAAACTGCATAAGTTGGATCGCAGATGTTGGACTTGTTGTCCGCTGTGGACACTGGCTGTCCGCTGTGGACACTTGAGCACTAATAAGGTGTCCGATGTTGACACTTGAGCATTGCTAAGGTGTCCGCTATGGACACTTAAGCATTTAGACTGTCCGCCGTGGAATTGCATGTCTGCTGTAGACACTTAAGTATACATGCATGTTCGCTGTAGACACTTTTGTATGCATGCATGTCCGCTGTAGACACTTAAGTATGATTGCACGTCCGTTGTGGGCTTTGCACGTCCGCTGTGGGCTTTGCATGTCCGCTGTGGGCACTTAGAATGTTTTAAGGCATCGGCAGTGAACCTTAGTCGTCTGCTGTGGACCCTTGGCTGTCCACTGTGGACTTTGCCTGTCCACTGTGGACCCTTGGCTGTCTGCTGTGGACTTTAGATAAGGGGTTCATTTGACCGAGTATCTCTCCATGGGGTGCTCCGGTCTTGTTTGTGAAGAAGAAGGACGGTAGCATGAGGATGTGCATCGACTACATTAAGCTGAATAAGTTGACTGTGAAGAACTGGTATCCGTTATCGAGGATTGATGACTTGTTTGATCAGCTCCAAGGAGCCAGTTGGTTCTCGAGAATATACCTCCTATCAATTTACCACCAACCAAAGGTGAAGGAGCAGGATATTCCTAAAACAACTTTTTGTACGTATTATGGACACTACGAGTTTCTCGTTGTCTTTTGGTTTAACCAACACGCCAGCTTCTTTTATGGATCTGGAATTGAGTACGTCGGCCTATGCTAGATAAATAAGTGATTGTGTTTATCGAAGATATCCTGATTTATTTCGAAGAGCGAAGAAGAGCATCCCGGTCACATTCGGGAGGTGCTGGAAACGCTTAGAAGGGAGAAGCTGTACACCAAGTTCTCCAAATGTGCGTTCTGGTTACGCGAAGTTCACTTTCTGGGTCATGTGGTTAACCCTAATGGGATCATGGTGGACCCGACGAAAGTTGAGGCGGTGATGCAATGGAAGTCTCCAAAGACGCCATCCGAGATCCGTAGTTTCTTGGGTTTGGCGAGCTATTACAGAAGATTTATCCAAGACTTCCCCAAGAAAGCTTTACCATTGACCAAGTTGACCCGTAAAGATATGAAGTTCATATGGGGTATAGAGTAGGAGAATGCTTTCGAAGAACTAAAGACGAGATTGACTCAAGCTCCTGTCTTGACGTTACCCGAAGGGAGCGAAGACTTGATAGTCTATTCGGATGCTTCTTATTCGGGATTGGGTTGCGTATTGATGCAACGGGGGAAAGTTACAGCCTATGCGTTCCGTCAGTTGAATATCCATAAGGCTAACTACCCTACTCATGATTTGGAATTGGCCGCGGTGGTCTTTGCATTGAAGATTTGGAGGCACTAATTATTTGAGATGAAGTGCACTATCTTCATTGACCACATGAGCTTTAAGTACTTCTTCGAGCAAAAGGATTTCAATATAAGGAAAAGAAGGTGGTTAGAATTGATCAAGGATTATGACTGTGAGATTCACTACCATCCGGGCAAGGACAATGTGGTGGCGGATGCCCTTAGCCGAAAGGAGAGACCCGAGCCAATTCGGGTAAAGGCTTATCAGATGATTATGACCTCTGATGTGATGAAGCAGGTAAAGGAATTTTAGGACGAAGCTTTGAAGGAGGATCGAATTAACTCTGAGCGGATGAAGGGCCTAGTCGCGGAGTTGGGTGAGAACACTCTTGGTGTTAGAACCCACTTCGGGCGGATATGGATTCCTCATTATAGAGATCTACGGGGGAAGATCATGGATGAGGCTCACAAGAATCGATACTCAATTCATCTCGGTGCTACGAAGATGTATCAAGATATGTTGAAAGATTACTGGTGGCCGGGAATGAAGCGCGACATAGTAGAGTATGTGAGTAAGTGCCTTACGTATTTCCAAGTGAAGGTGGAGCATCAGAAGCCGTACGGGAAGATTCAACCCTTGGATATACCCGAGTGGAAGTGGGAGCACATCACCATGGAGTTTAATACGAAGTTTCCGCGTGTGGAAAGGGGATAATATGCCATATGGGTGATAGTTGATAGTCTGACAAAGAGTGCTCACTTTCGGTTGATCCGTGAGACGTATTTGTCTGAGAGGTTAGCGGATCTGTTCATCAAGGAGATCGTAGCTCGTCATGGCGTACCGGTTTCTATCGTGTCTGACCGTGACACTCGGTTCACATCAAAGTTTTAGAAGAGATTTCATGATACGATAGGGACGAAGCTACATATCAGTACGGCTTACCATCCTCAGACAGATGGTCAGTCGGAGAGGACGATTCAGATGCTTGAGCTATGCTCCGGGCATGGGTCATTGATTTTGAAGGAAGTTGGGATGAACACTTACCGTTAGCCGAGTTCTCATATAACAACAGTTATCATGCCAGCATTGGTATGCCTCCATATGAGATGCTATACGGTAGGAAGTGTAGAACGCCCGTATGTTGGGGTGACATCGGGCAAAAGGAGTTGGGGAGCATTGATGTGATCGAGGCTACGACTGAAAAGTTGGAGAAGATCAAGGCCTTTATGAAGGCGGCAAAGGATAGACAGAAGTCGTATGCCGAAAAGAGAGGTAGACCGATCGAATTCAAGGTGGGCGATAGAGTTATATTGAAGGTCTCGTCTTGGAAAGGGATCATCCAGTTCAGGAAGCGAGGAAAGCTAAGCCCGAGGTATATAGGGCCTTTCTGAATCATTGCTCAAGTAGGAGAGGTGGCTTACAAGTTAGAGCTACCTGATGAGTTAAGTGGACTTCATCCGACGTTCCATGTATCTCATTTGAGGAAGTGCTTAGCTGATGAAGATATGATCATGCCACTCGAGGGCATCAAGGTGGATGAACGGTTCAATTATGTGGAGTAGCCAGTGGCCATCATTGACACAAAAGAGAAGAGGCTAAGGAATAAAGTGGTTCCACTTGTGCAAGTAAGGTGGAGACACAGGAAGGGATCCGAGTTTACATGGGAGACTGAGGAAGAGATGAGACAACACTATCTGCAGCTATTCAAGGAGTAACAGGTTTCGGGAACGAAACCTATATAAGGGGGGTGGACTTGTAACACCCGGAAATTTCAGAAAAAAAAAGAAAAGAAAAGAAAAGTAAGGGAGCAAATGAGATTTTATTTCAAAAGCAAGGGGTTAAAAGCATGCAAGGGCCAAACCTGCCCATAATAGGTTCAAAAAGGTGAAATGGCAGCCCATACCTCCTCTCTCATGTGCAACTTTCGGCTAGAGTGAGAGAGAATGAAGCTCCAGCCGATTTTAGTAAGAGAAAGTGGAAGAAATCTTCTTGAAGGTAAGATTTTAAGGTGTTTCTTCTCGGTTTCAGTCGGGTTCAAGCTTCTGGACCTACTTCTATGTGTTTCTATGTGTTTAGTTGCTTGTTCTCATGTGTTTAGGTGCTAGAACTCCAAGTTGCTCTCGGATTTGTTGTGGTTCACTCGAAAGCTGTTTAAGGTGAGTTCTAGATCCCCTCTTTTACATGTTTTCTACTTGTTTGGGGCTGATATGTATATCAAACTAAGGTTTTATAAAAAAAACTATGATTTTCCATGAAAATACTACTGTTTATGAAAGAGGAATGTTTTAAAAGATTTCTGCGATGTTGAATGACTGTTTGTGATGTTGTGTGAATATGGTAGATCTATGCTAAGTATATCTTTAGAAATGTTGTTTAGGACTAGAAACTATATAAGTTGGATCGCAGATGTTGGACCTGTTGTCCACTGTGGACACTGGCTATCCGCTGTGGACACTGGCTGTCCGCTGTGGACACAAGGTGTCCGCTGTGGACACTTGAGCACTGATAAGGTGTCCGCTGTGGACACTTGAGCACTGATAAGGTGTCCGCTATGGACACTTAAGCATTTAGATTATCCGCTGTGGAATTGCATGTCCGTTGTAGACACTTAAGTATGCATCCATGTCCACTGTAGACACTTAAGTATGCATGCATGTCCGTTGTAGACACTTAAGTATGATAGCACATCCGCTGTGGGCTTTGCATGTCTGCTGTGGGCACTTAGAATGTTTTAAGTCATTCGTAATAAAGCTTAGTCCTCCGCTGTGGACCCTTGGCTATCCGCTATGGACTTTGGCTGTCCGCTGTGGACACTTAGCATTTAAGCCGTCCGCTGTATAGTTGTTCATGCGCTGTGAACACTTAGGTTATTTCTGATATTTTAGGGATAGAATTTAAGTGACTGGTACTTATGTTTAATGGAAGTTTATGCTTGTTTTATGCTTCTAATGTTATATTTCTTTCTTATGGGTTGCTGCTATGAATAGTATTTCATGTTAGGTATTGTGATGTGACTTTACGTGGTGTGATATGTATATGTACGTAAAGTATTATGTAATGAAAGTGAAAGATGAGGATAATGAAATATGGAACGTAATAAATGAATGAAAGTCTTGCAAGCAAATTAAATGAGGTTCACAACTCAGTGAGGGGTTGTTAGCTCAACTGTGTGCCGTATGCACACAGGGGGGTCACTCTTCGTGATTGATCAAGACGTGCGAAAGTAGGATCCTTGTCGCTTGACCCCAAGATGGTAGTTTCTTCATGAACAAATGATGGGGAATAACATATGGCAAGATCTTGATAAAAGTGAAAGATATTAATGAAAGAAAGTACGAAAATGAACGATTAAGAACGATGATGAAAGATAATAATGATATTATCTAGATGTACGTATGATGCATGAAACGTACGAAAGTAAAGGAAATGTTTTAAACGAAAGTAAAGTATTTTATTATCAAACTATAACTCACTCTGCGTTGCTGACTTTATTAGGTCTAGATCTTTTGTATACGTTTAGATGATGAATCATTTCTTGTAATGAACTTTTGTAATTCTTTATTCTTTTATAATGCATGAAATATATGTTAACCCAAATATTTTTTGTGTTGATTTTATGTAATTGCAGAAAAACATCATACTTGGTCAATTTGGAAAATTGACTAAGTGAAAGAACTCCTACGGATGAACAAATTGTTCCTCCGTAGATGTTCTGTGAAACAAAGAACAAGGAATACACATCCGTAGATCTCCTACGGAAGCTCAACATCTACTGAAGAACAGGTTTTGAAGTCAAGTTGCTGCTGCTGCGGAAGAAGGAAGTTTGCTATTGAGGATGAAGTTCAAGATCAAAGAATCAACTCCTATGGAAGACCAAATCCTACGGAAGACCAACTCACAGAACAAGGAATACACATTCGTAGATCTCCTACGGAAGCTCAACATCTACTGAAGAACAAGTTATGAAGTCAAGTTGCTGCTGCTGCGGAAGAAGGAAGTTTGCTATTGAGGATGAAGTTCAAGATCAAAGGATCAACTCCTACGGAAGACCAAATCCTACGGAAGACCAACTCCTATGGAAGACCAAGTCCTACGAAAGAACAAAACACTTGTATGATCTCAAATCATCAAGTACAACATCAAGTCAACATGTGATGTCATCAAGTCAACGACCACAGAAGACACTATTTATGTCAAGCAAATATTCCACATCATATCAATAATATTTCTTTCGTAAAGTAAATCCCTCTGCCGCTAAAAATAAGGCATGGATCCACACTTTTGGGAGAGTTTGTTAGGTTATTGAGGGACATCGATACAACTATAAAGAGACATATTCTTAGTATCGAAAAAAAATAAATCAATCATTCAATCAACACAGAAAAACAGCAAGAACATCATTAGAGATCACAAGATCACCAGAGCATCATTGCAATTGTAATCGATTGTGTATGAATGAACAACAATTGAAACAAATCTTTGTTGCATTATATTATTCTGTTTTCAATTTGTCTTGTGTTTTGTTTATCGATTTCAATTTCACAAACAATTAAATTAAAAAAAAATCAAATATTGATAATTCCGCGATCTTTATTTGTTCAATCAAACTGATAATTCCTAATTCGATCCTTGGATTCACATGTGGTATCAGAGCCTCGTGCTCATTGATCTAGATCAATTGATCTATCAGTTTGATTATTTTAATTGATTGTTTGTTTTATCAAATCATCAAAATCTTGTTATATCGATCATTATTCACCGTTCCATTGATCGATTAGTTTCGATTTGCATTAGAATAGCTTTTGATTCGTGGATTTGTGTTATTGTTCGATTTCTCAATGCGGTTTTAAACAAAACCATCATCATCTAACATCATAATTTCAAATTAACTGAGAATATATTAAGTGATTTGACTAATTTTGACCACAACTTCTTATTTAATTAAGAGTGTGTTATTAATTAGTCCATTCACAACAGAAGTCATTAATTCCAAGGAATTTTTGTCTTAGTTGATTTGATATCAATATTATCAGTGATTTGTTATTGCCTTATTAGTGTGTTTGTATTGTGTTTACACTTTCATAGGATATTAGATTAATTGATAATTTTGATAATTAACAATTATATTAAACATGAGCAACTCAGTGGTTGGAGCTTATCAACCTCCAAAGTTGGATAACAAATATGATTTCAAAACATGAAAAATCAGATTCAGGAATCATGTTAACTATAAAGATTCTGATTTATGGGTGTCTATTACTGAAGGTCCTTACATTCCACCTGCTTTAGGACCTGACTATAAGGACAACAATCAGCCCATAGGTCTGAAAAATCTATCACCTGATGATGCCAAGAAAGTCAAAGTCGACATTAAGGCCTATAGTATGCTTACTATGGCTTTACCTGAAGACTTGTTGATCAGGTGTGAAGCATACAAGACAGCTAACTCATTATGGAAAATTCTTCACACTTTATGTGAGGGAAGTGATGAGATTAGAAGCATCAGGAAGGATACACTGCGTTCACAATATGAGACATTCCATCATATTCAGGGTGAATCCATCCCTCAACAACTCCATAGATTTATGCAACTTGTTACTAAAATGAATATTCTTGAATTGAAGTACGGTAATGAGGAACTGAACAAAAAGATGCTACATACCTTGCCTGAAAGTTGGACACAAACTGTGTATATGTTCAAAAATACCATTGATCTAAAGGCAATTGGACTAGATACTTTGGTAGCAAAGGTAGAAGCATTGGAGTTGGATGAGAAAACAAGGAACAAGAGTGTTAAAGCATCAATAGAACCATACCAATTCAAAGAAGCTATGGGTGTTGGAAGTGCTTTTATTCCTAATGAGGATGATGGAAGCTCTTGTGCTAAAAGTGATGATAAAGAAGAAGCTGGTTTTTATGCAGCAAAGACTTCTAAATCTAGCTTTCAAAGCAGTTCAAGCAAGAAAGCAAAAGGGAAAGCTGATGATTCTAATAGTTCAGCAGCAAAGGGATGATCAAACAACAAAAACAACAACAAATCTGAACCAATCACCATGGTTCTAGAAACAAAAGAACAGAAAGCAGCATTTGCAGCATTTAGTTCAAGCTTTCAATCTTACTTGGGTAGTACTCTGATTCCTGCTCACATCTATCAACAAGACTTGGAAGAACTTCATCCTGATAAAGTGGAAGAGATGGATCTAAAATGGTAAATGGCCATGATTGCTTACAGGGCCAAGATGTACATGAGAAGGAACAAAGGACTATCTGTTTCAGGAAGAACAACAAAGATTTGTGTTGACAAATCAAAAGTGAGGTGTTACAAATGCAATTTGTATGGACACTTCTCAAGAGAATGCAACAGTAATCAGCAATCAATAACAGACACAAGACAAGCAAATCAGAGAAGCTTCAAGCAACCTCAGCTAACAAACTCATCCCCACCAGCCACATGTTCTTCAACAGGTACTAGTAACTCTAAAGAAAATGGTTTGATTATTTTGCAGGATGGAACTTGTGATTAGAGCATGTATGAGAAGGAAGTGCAAGAGGAAAATCAAGCACTGATGGCAAACTTGGAAAACAAAATTCTACCCATGGCTAGAGAGGTAAGGGACAGGTTATGTTCACCAACATGTGTTGAAGAGGTAGAGAGATACAGGGTCCATGCTCAACAATTGGCTGATAAATTCAAAGAAACAATGATTTTAAATGAATCTCATGTAAGAGAACATAAACTGTATCAGGTCAAAATCACTTCTTTGCAAAAGGATTTAGATATACTTGTGTCTGAAAATTATAATCTGAAAGCACAAGTTGAGCATCTGACAACCTTTTTAACCAAGTCCATGTCTAATCATGCATCTACTGAAGTAAAACTTTAGAAGTTCCAATTTTCATCACAACAATATGAGAAACTATTAAATTCTCATATTGAATCAAAGAACAGGTATGGGTTAGTATTTAATGCTGTTCCACCACCAGTGAATGATAACTACACCATACTACCTGAGTCAATGACAAACAATTTATCAAATCATTTTGTGTCAAGCACCAAAACTGAATCAAAAGTTGAAAATAGTGAAGTGGTAAATGGTGAAGATACTGAAATCAGTGAAACTGATTCATCTGAATCAAAATTTTCAAAACAAGATGAATTAGAATTTGACTTTGATGACTGTGATGATCTGGATGAGGTTGATGAACCTAATGAACAAGAATGTGCCGGGTTGGGTAAGGAAAAGAATATGGTAATTGAACCTATAATTCCTAAAGTCCTTAAGGAGATGAAGCTACCTTATCCCCCAAAACAAAGAAATTTGTTAAAGACCCTCTACACAAGAATTGGTTAGCTTAATGAAGGAATTCAGGAGCTCAACAAAAAGCACAAAAGTCAGTCATCAAAAAGAACTACGGAGGAAGAAGAGAGAAACACTTCAGCAGAACACCTGCGGAAGAAGAAGACTGGTCCTCACACATTCATAGAAAAGCAAAGGTAAAATGCTCCAAAATCGACTTCCGTAGAAGATCTGCAGAAGAAGCATTCATCTGAATCAAAACAGTCATCCGTAGAAGATCTACAGAAGAAGAAAACATTTGCTGAATCACAAACTGTCAAGAAAGTAAAGAAACAACAAAGAGATGTGAATCCTCAGCAACAACAAGAAGATACTTCAGCTACAAAGATTGAAAGAGAATTGAAAAAGAAGCAGAAGAAGACAGTGGAGTCTGATAGTGAAGCTGAAGAAAAATACTGCAAGTGGTGTGACATGTATAATCATAACACACAAGATTGTTATTTCAGTAGCTATTGCTCCATATGCAATATGAACAATCATATGACTTCTAATTGCTACTTCAATAAGCACTATGCTATTTGCAACAAGAAGAACCATTCTACTCAAGAATGCTACTTTAACAAGAAGAACAAATCTAAAGTGCCAAAGAAGCAACAATCTGAGAATGATGAATCAGACTCACAATCTTTTGAAAATGAAGAATCATAGGTCTCAAAACAAAAGAAGCAGTAACAAAAACAAAAGGTGCCAAAGGTCAAGAAGCCAACATCTGCTGATGAACAAACAAAAAAGAAGAAGGAGAAGCAACACTATCAAAGCAAGACTCCTCACAAGAAGGTAGTGTTGCAGGAAGATGAAGCCTTCTTTGATCACTTTAAACAGGGTAATCATGTACCATAATCAAAAACAAATGATGTTGAAACTTTTTATAACAAAATTTCATCTTCAAGTTTGAAGAAAAAGATACTCAAGGAAGAAGTGACAGCGAAAGTGACTGTGAATCAAGACCAAAGTACTTCAAGTCCATCTCCAACAGAAACATCCTCACCCCAAACAGAACATAATGAATCAATTAAGACTAAAAACAATCTTGAGACATCTAGGCTCATTTATGATAGAGTAACTATTCTAGATAACAATGGCAAGCCCAAGACCATTAAGGCTTGGGCTCTACTTTCTAATTGATTTCATTATTTTTGCAGGAACATCTATGGAGGACTGACAACAAGTGGTATGTTGACAGTGGTTGTTCCAGGAACATGGCAGGAAACTGTTCTCTCCTCCATGATTTCAAACATAAAAATACTTCATATGTGGCATTTGGTGGGGATAAGAAGGGAGGTAAAATTGTTGGTGAAGGAATAGTAACAAATGGAGTACTCAAATTTGAGAAAGTTAATTTTTGTGAAAATTTACAATACAACTTACTTAGTGTATCTCAAATTTGTGATCAAAATTATACCATTTTATTTGATAACTCTTTCTATTACATTCTTAAGCCAGGTTTTCAAGTCCTAGCAGATTGGATCCTTCTTAAAGCACCAAGAAAAGGAAACACTTATGTTTTGGATATGAACAACACCTCTATGACAAGTAATGAAACCTGTCTGATTTCTAAGTCATCAGAAGATGAAGCTCAACTGTGGCATAGAAGGATGGTTCATTCAAACATGAAGAACATGAATAAGTTGGTCAAACATGACTTAGTCATTGGCCTTCCCAAGAAAGAATTTTATTGTTCAAATTATTATTCATCATGTTACAAAGGAAAACAACATAGGGTGTCACACAAGTCCAAAACAATCAACACAAACACAACACCACTCAAAATGCTACACATGGATCTTTTTGGTCCAACCAATGTCTTGAGCATTGGTAAAAGGCAATATTGTTTGGTGATTGTTGATGATTTCACTAGATTCACATGGGTCATTTTCTTAAAACATAAAAGTGAAACATCAGAAACATTAATGGAGTTTATCACTAAGATTGAAAACCAACTTGATTTAAGGATCAAAATCTTAAGAAGTGATAATGGATCTGAATTTGTTAATCATGTTTTAGATTCCTTTTGCAGGAACAAAGGCATAGCAAGATAATTCAGTGCACCAAGAACTCTACAACAAAATAGAGTTGCTGAAAGAAGAAACAAGACTCTAATTGAAGTAGCAAGAACACTGCTAGCTGATTCACAGTTACCTATCACATTTTGGGCAAAAGTAGTGAACACAGCACGCAATGTTCAAAACAAAACTTTAATAGTCAAAGAACATAATAAAACACCTTATGAAATTTTGTTTAAAAGAAAACCTTTAATAGGCTATCTTAGAGCATTTGGGTGTCATGTGTCTATTTTAAACACCAAAGATCAATTAGGAAAGTTTGATGAAAAAGCTTATGATAGTTTCTTTGTTGGTTACTCATCAACATCTAAATCATATAGAGTCTACATTCCACATCAATATTATGGAGGAAACACCTAATGTATCTTTTGATGAATCCTTATTTCCAAAATCAGTAAAAGGATCATCTTGGTTGTTTGATATAGATGCATTAACAAACTCATTTAACTCTGGTTATATGAATGTTGCAGGTCCTATGGATACATGTTATCCTTATGTATCTCCAAGTTTGGTCGAAGTGTCATTGTTAGCTGATCCTCCAAGATTACCCCACACACATACTTCAAATGTTGCTGATCCAGGCCCTTCATCTCAAACAAGCAATGAAAACACTGATGGACATAGAATTTCAACTTCAGCAGAAGTCAATAATGCATCCACAGAAGTTCCTTACACATGCATAGATGTTCCATCTTCTTCCGAAGATGCTTCACTGCCTTCAACTGAAGTTCCAAACTCATCAGAAAACATTCCAACAACATTCACATCTGTAGATCAACAAACTTCTACACCCGTAGTTGTTCCTGTAGCTGCTGTGGAAGTTGTACCTACATACACAAAATCATGAAGATGGAGTTCATTCAGCATCAGAAGGCCGAAATGAAGAGGATCTTAATCACTTTGTTGATTCTACATCTCAGCTGGGTACATATCCATTAACCAACATTACCAACTTGGAATCATCTATTCCAGTTGAATCAGTACCAACAACAATAATTCATAAGTATCATCCTCTTGAAAACATTATTGGTGATCTTACTAAAAGAACCACAAAAAGTCAAGGGGGAGCTGCCAATATCTGTCTGTTCTCCTGTTTTCTTTCACAAGTGGTTCCAGCCAACATAACTGCAGCATTGAAAGACAACAGCTGGATTAAAGCAATGCAAGAAGAGCTTCAGCAATTCAGAAAACAAAAAGTCTGGAATCTAGTTGATCTTCTTGAAGGCCAATATCCAATTGGCACAAGGCGGGTTTTCAAGAACAAACTAGATGACAGAGGTATCATTGTAAGAAATAAAGCAAGGTTGATAGCACAAGGCTATACTAAAGAAGAAGGGATATACTATGATGAAGTTTTTTCTCCTGTTGCCAAGATTGAAGCGATTAGATTCTTCCTAGCCTATGCTTCACATAAGAAGTTCATAGTTTACCATATGGATGTAAAATGTGCCTTCTTATATGGTAAAATTGATGAAGAAGTCTATGTTGCCCAACCCCCAGGCTTTGAAGATCTTGATTATCCACACAGGGTATACAAGCTTGACAAAGCTTTGTATGGTCTTTATCAGGCCCCAAGAAAGTGGTATGAAACATTGTCATCTTTCTTACTCAAGCATGGTTACAAAAGGGGAACAATTGATCAGACTCTCTTCCTGAAGCATGATCATCATGATCTCTTAGTTGTCCAAGTATATGTAGATGATATCATCTTTGGATCAACAAACAAGAGATTGTGTGAAGAGTTTGAATGTTTGATGAAATCTGAGTTTCAAATGAGTTTCATGGGAGAATTAACATTTTTCCTTGGTTTGCAAGTTCATTAGAAACCAGATGGCATTTTTATCAATCAGGAAAAGTATGTGAATCAAATCTTGAAGAAGTACAACTTTGTTGATTCATCTTCATGCAAAACACCAGCATCAATAATAGATAAGATTGTACCTGATCCTAAATGGAAGTCAGTTGATCAAAGATTATATAGATCTATGATAGGATCTTTAATGTACTTAACTGCCAGTAGACCTGATATAATATTTGCTGTGTGTGTTTGTGCTAGGTACCAATCAGACCCCAAGGAGTCACATATGAATGCAGTGAAGAGGATATTCAGATACCTCAAAGAAAAGCCAACTTTAGGACTTTAGTATCCCAAAGAAGGAGAACTCAACCTCTACTCATATTCTGATAGTGACTTTGGAGGGTGTAACAACAACAGAAAATCCACGACTGGTGGATGCCAATTCATAGGACTAAGACTTGTTTCTTGGCAGTGCAAAAAGCAAACAAATGTATCAGTATCCACAGCTGAGGCCTAGTACATAGGTGCTTCAGCCCGTTGCTCTCAAGTTTTATGGTTGCAAAACCAATTACTTGATTATGGTTACAATTTTCATCAAACACCAATACATATTGATAACTCAGCTGCTATGTTCATCACTGCTAATCCAGTGCAACATAGTAAAACAAAACACATAGAAATCAGATATCATTTTTTGAGAGATTATTCAAAAAAAGGTGTAATCAAGTTGATTAAAGTGGATATAACAAATCAGCTTGCTGATTTAGTCAGTAAAGCCTTTGACTCAGTGAGATTTAATTTCTTAGGCATGATAGATTAAATAATCAACACAAAGAAAATCATGATCTGTCCTTAAATTTCTTAATATGAAAAAGCCAAAAACATTCATAAAACATATATAATTCCAAAAATATTATCTTAGTACACTATACCTTTGCTTAATTTCCTGAATTTTATCATACAATAAAGACTGATCAGATGTGATTTGATATATGAGTAGGTTTAGCTTGAGTGGAAACTATACAAGTTCATGCATAACATAATACCAAGGTGACTAATTGTAGACAATTCAATTTTGAGGAACAAGTAACTAAGTCTTATCCTGATATGATCAACTTATTCACCTAAGCACACTATGTTGTAACACTTTATAACCTCTATCTTTGCACATCATGGACCCTTTTTTTTGTGTAAACAAAGACCTAGGTTCACAGGCACCTCTGTTTTACATAAGTAAAGACCTGGTGTCCTGTTGATGATGATAAAAAAGATTCCAAAAAGGAACAGTTCTAAAAGAATCCAATATGATCAACTGTATATTAATTCAGAGCTTACAAATCATATCAGCATTAATAAGATTTCAAAGAAATCTTAAGATAGAGCTTATAACTTAAAGAACATAGTTTTAAGTGTGAAAAAGTGATTAATTTACTCACAAACGGAGGACAAACTCTAATGTGACTTGAATGTGGAGTCCATATTTGTCTATCTTTAATCAGTACCAAAACATGATAAACAGCATGACAAGTTGAAACTACACTCTTGCTTGAATTTATGTGGATCATAATACTTGCAATCAGCACTTGATCTATGTCTTCTATCATCAAACAAAACTATTTCAAGAAGTTGCTTAGTGTCATAGTATGATCCCATTGTATGATGTAAATGCTTGTCAATAAGTTTAAGTTTCTGCTTATAAACAAAAATATAAAAAGATTTTGTTTTTGTTCTTTTATTTACTAATAAGTTTTATAGATAATTGCTTTTCATGCTATTTTCTTAATAAATTTTTGATAAATGCATAGGTTCATCATTAATCATAAATTTAGGGGGAGTAGTAATCAACATGAAAATCTAAGTTTAATGTGTTTTATTTTTTAAATGAAGAAAGTTGGATCTTGAGCACAAACTTGGCTGCAGGATATCTGAAGTTTTTAACTAAATATCTATTTTGCACATTTGCCAACAAGGTCCAACAGCAAACAACAAATGATCTAACAATATGTTAGGATCATACAAGAAATACAAAGATTTACTTCGGAAGAAAATTTTATCAAAATTAACTTCGAAAGAAAAACAAACATTAGCTTCGAAAGAAAAAATACAAACATTTGCTTTGGAAGAAAATTTTATCAAAATTAACTTCGGAAGAAAAACAAACATTGGCTTCGAAAAAAAAACTAACATTTGCTTCGGAAGAAAATTTTATCAAAATTACCTTCGGAAGAAAAGTATAAGTTTTGCCTTCCGTAGATGTTCTGTGGAAGAATTAATTTGAAAGAAGGAAAGTATTGCCTTTCGTAGATGTTCTGCGGAAGAATTAACAGAACATAAAATTTTTCTTTCGTAGATGTGCAGCGGAAGAATAAAATTAAAAAAAATAAAAAAGGGAAGGTTTTGCCTTCCATAGATGATCTATGAAAGAATAAACTTATGGTTAACCACGGAAGGGTAAAGAGGTAAATGGGACCCACAACTTTAAATAAGAGGTTTTAAATTGTTTGAGAGGGTATAAATGATACATTTACCGTTGGCATTTCTATTCACTTTTTCAGAACACTTTTGCAGACCTAGAAAAACGCTCTCACCCATAAACCCCTTTCTTACGAAAACATTCAAAATTTTCATTCCACACAACAATCCTCTCCTAAATCACCTCTCAAACAACATCAAAATAGCCAATTGATTCGCAAAAGATCATAATGTCTGTGCTTTTCTTGATTCAGAGGAATCAGTAGCCGATGGGTGCAGGGATATTATCAGATATCTAAGAAGAACAAGATTGTTCTATGCTTTATCTGCGGATCCTGTCATCTATCAATCACACATTATGGATTTTTGGAACTTAGCCAGGAGTGAGGAAGAAAATGATGATCGGGCGATTTATGCTACAATCAGGAATGAAGAGTTAAGAGTGGATGAAGGAACCATCAGGAGGGTGTTGGAGTTCGGAGAGCAAGAATAAGGTCATTCTGATGTATTCGAACATGAATACATACAGAAGGTATTTCATTTAGGGGTATGACGGTGACTATCGGAATGGTGAAATCAAGAAGGGGAGGTTGTGCAAACCCTACAGATTTTTATGCCACACGTACTTAAAATGCATGTCCAACAGGAAGTTTGGTTTGAATAGATTCTTAAGGCACATCTCATCAGGAATCATTGGTATATTTGAAGGGAGGACGTACAATTATGCTAAGTACATTCTAGGATGTTTATGTGACCACATCAGGGTAGAGAAGGAAAATAAGATGTATATGTTTCCAAGGTTTCTTCAGCTGATTATTAATGAAGCAATGCCCAACATTGAACGAGAAGGTGTAGTGCTTGTTCAAGCTCACCTAGGAAGGTCTGTGCTCAACAAGATCACTGGGCAATATCAAGGAGAAGAAATGGAGATGCTTGCTCATGTAGTAGATAAGAATGCTCACATTCCTCAAGAACTTCTAAACATTGATGATTAGCAACAACAAACATCATCAGCTGAATCTTCTGATCAACAACAACAACAATCTCCACCAGTTGAATCCCCTGAACCACAACATCAAGAACCCAATCCTCCTTCACCACCATCCTTTACCAACATACCGTTATCACCACCTGTCCATATCATCTCACCACCAAGTGAACAAACACAACCCGTATCTCCTTCACTTTCTCAAACATTAATGAAATCTGCTGAAACAGAAGTGTTCTCATTTGATGATCCTCAACAATCTCCATCACACCCAACAACACAACCAACTTCCTTACCTACACCTACTGAACCAATCTCACCTGATGAAAGCCCAACTCACACTGAACCAGTCAATCTTAATAAGGATGATGAGCATGATGCTGTGAATAATGGTGCTATAGAAGAGTTTTGTTTAGATGTAGAAGGGGAGAATGATGAAGCAGTTGAATAACCAGATGAGAGCAACTACATTGACATAGTAGCTCATGATGAAAATGATCCGAGAGATGAAGAGAT
The DNA here is from genome assembly GCA_025506505.1 of Flaveria sonorensis. Classification (NCBI taxonomy): domain Eukaryota; kingdom Viridiplantae; phylum Streptophyta; class Magnoliopsida; order Asterales; family Asteraceae; genus Flaveria; species Flaveria sonorensis. The sequence goes on along the minus strand of CM046437.1, from coordinate 14,972,516 downwards.
AAATGTGAGCAAGAGTTTTCTTGTGGCAAAATAAAACAATCTCTTTCTTGTGGCAAAATAAAACAATCTCATCATCAAGAGCAATAAAAAGTTGGAAAAATTGAGGAAATTAAAAGGAGATATGATGGAGAAAGTTGAGACAATCTCAAAACTAGAAGGGACAATCAAAAAGTTAAGAGAAGAGATTGAAACTAACAATGAAGTGATTGATGCTATGGATATGCATTTAACTGAGTCCTGTGAATCTCTTGAGAAAGAAAAATAAGAAAAGGAGAAAGTCTTGACTGAGCTCAATAATGCATTGAAAACCATCTCTGAACAGTTAGTGCTATTGAAAGTTAAAGATGATGAGATAGAGAGACTAAAGAAGATGGTGGCTGAACAAGAAGGAATTACTCAACAAGAGCCAATCAAAGAAGCTGCTATCTTTCTCATGATCAAACCAAAGGAACCACCAATCAAGTATCATAGGAAAAGAGAGTATTTAGGAAAAACCCAAGAAGATGTTATTGAATAGAGAAATCCCCAAAGAAAACAAAAGTCATCTCTCCAGAGCATATTCCGTCAGCTGATCTTTCAACTCTCAAACAAATTGAACATTCTAAAGAAGAAAGTGATGCTAAATGGGTAGATTTAACAAAAGATGATGAAGAAGAGCTATTAACCACTAAAGATATTTTTAAGAAAAGAGGCCAATCCTTAATGTACATGGATTTGATAAACAATGGCTTCCCATATGACATGGTTGAGAAGATGAACATGGCAAAAATGATTCAAGTGCTAAAAGAGTTTGATGCGGCCAGATTGATGCTGCCAGTGTGCAACTATGAACCATTCTCAAAGTTCAAAGCCATTGAAAAGATAAGAAAAGATTTGGGCCACTGTGAGACTAAAAAGTTGACAAAATATAACATGACTTGCTAGTTGCAAAGTCACAACAATGGGTCTCATGAGCTTAAGAGCAAATCAGTGGGAGAATTAAGAGCCATGATGGAATATGTAATGAAGGTTGACCTAGAGATTGGTGTGAAATTTAGAACCGGAGCTCCCAATCCTGCTTACAAACAACAATCAAAACAAACTCCTGTTGAGCCAATAGTTGTAGAAAGCAAGGATATGCACAGAGGAAAAGAAAAACTTATAAAGGAGCCAAAGGATGTAATTCCCAACAAAATCTGGCCTCTGGGAACAACTATGAGAGAAATAACTAAACAAACATATTCCCCGATCCAACTTTTTGAACACATGACCACCCCAAGATTAGCAAAAGAAAACAAAATTGTAGCATGGAAGTTTGATTCTGAATGGGATTGTGCTGTGATAAAGAGAGCATCTGGGATGGTGCAATATTTTCATTGGATGGAGACAATCCTATCACTCCCAGATGCAGACCTATATTCTTTGCAAAATATCCCCATCATCAATTACCCAATCAATCCAAGGGGAAGAGACTTTTCTGTGCTGATTGCAAAACTCAGAAACAAGTTTAAAGGTGATGTGTTAAAGGAAGCAAAGAGAGAAGATGCTGAATACAATCAAAGAAGACAGAGGCAGAAAAAGTCTCATTCCAGCTAATCTCACTTAGTTGATGATGAATTTTTAAAAAGATTTGGATATGAAGACAAAACTTCAGCATATGTAAAGAGCATTGATGGAAATCAGTACTCATTCCCTATCACAGAATAGGGATACGTGGATAGAACAAAAGAGCTTGTGCTACAAAGGAATGATCCTCAGAAGTAAGCTTCTAGCATAAGACTATTTGATAGAGATCAAACTCCTTCATCCCAGCTACACATCATGTCTTCATGATAAGTATTTTCCAAAATTGAATGACAAAGTAGCTCAAGATGACTTATGCTTGTATGTCCATATCATCCAAGTGATTGACAAGCTGCATGCTAAAGCTGACAAAAGAAGAAGATTTGAAGCAGGTCAACTTATGGAATCTGACATTCCATCAATCACTGAGCTCAGAATATCAGAACAAGATGAACTGGAAGTGGTTTCAAACAACTGTGTAGTGGCAGCACTGACCACTGAAGAGGACATCCTTGGACTGAATTACAAAACATTAAAGAAAATGAAGAGAATGAAGATCAAACATTTATATGATGATCAAAAGAATGCAATTGATTACTTCTACACTAGAATTTTGAGAAGAGTTCAAGAATTGAGAGCTCTAAACTGATGATTATAAGAATCTAAACCTAAGGGGGAGTATTGTTAGGTCTAGATCTTTTGCATAGGTTTAGATGATGAATCATTTCTTGTAATGAACTTTTGTAATTCTTTATTATTTTGTAATGCATGAAATATATGTTAACCCAAATATTATTTGTGTTGATTTTATGTAATTGCAGGAAAACATCATACTTGGTCAATTTAGAAAATTGACTAAGTGAAAGAACTCCTGCGGATGAACAAATTGTTCCTCCGTAGATGTTCTGTGAAACAAAGAACAAGGAATACACATCTGTAGATCTTCTGGGAAAGCTCAACATCTAGTGAAGAACAAGTTCTGAAGTTAAGTTGCTGCTACTATGGAAGAAGGAAGTTTGCTGTAGAGGATGAAGTTCAAGATCAAAGGATCAACTCCTACGTAAGACCAACTCCTACGGAAGACCAACTCCTACGGAAGACCAATTCCTATGAAAGAACAAAACACTTGTATGATCTCAAATCATCAAGTACACATAAAGTCAACGTGTGACATCATCAAGTCAACGACCACAGAAGACACTATTTATGTCAAGCAAATATTCCACATCATGTCAATAACATTTCTTTTGTAAAGTAAATCCCTCTGCCGCTAAAACAAAGGCATGGATCCACACTTTTAGGAGAGTTTGTTAGATTATTGAGGGAGTTCGATACAACTATAAAGAGACATATTCTTAGTATAAAAAATAAATAAATCAATCATTCAATCAACATAGAAAAACAACAAGAACATCAAGAACATCATTGGAGATCACAAGATCACCAGAGCATCATAGCAATTGTAATCGATTGTGTATGAATGAAAAACAATTGAAACAAATCTTTTGTTGTATTATATTATTCTGTTTTTCAATTTGTTTTATGTTTTGTTTATCAATTTCAATTTCAAAAACAATTAAATTAAAAAAAATCAAATATTGATAATTCCATGATCTTTATTTGTTCAATCAAACTGATAATTTCTTATTCGATCCTTGGATTCACAAACTTTATTATGCAAATCAGTTGGCAGGTAATTGTTGTTGCTGAGGAGGTGCAGGCATGGATGCATAAGCTACTGGGGACGATTCGAGTCTGGCATCCATATTTTATTTAGAATGTTATTGTATTAATACAATTTCTGAGATGTAAACGAATCGATATGATGTTTTGACATGGTTTTAATTATTATTTAAAAGATATATTTCCGCTGCATAATGATGTGTTTTAAATATTTTATGCTATGATTGACCAATTGTAAGAATCCCGGGAAAGGGGCCTTACACCCAGATATAAGTGTGGTAAAAATCCCCTTATTTTATTTAATGCATTTGTTAATTAGAACTCTAACACAAGATGACCATAAAATTACAACGATTAAGCAACAAATATTAACTCAAAAAATATTACACAATCACATGTGAATCCAAAAATATACTCTTTTCGTACAAATACATTATAGACACTTATACATAAATACTAAGTTTCTAAAAAAATATCACTAACGGTTAATAAATCATGCAAAACCGTAAACTTGGAGAAGTTTACTTTACAAACAATAATATAGAAACTAAACTATTAAGTATTATTTGATTTATCACTTCACTTGATGACTTATTCATGGGAACGTAAACCTCATTTGCATCCCACCTATATATGTAGGAACTGCTTTGGTCTAAGAGCAATGCATCTTGGTTCATGTGACATGTACCTTAAACAATTAGTGAGTTCTTGTAGCCCCTTTTTTTACTTTTACTAATTTCGGGGGAAAACATGTTACTTAACGACTTTACATGAATCATTGCTATTATGTCTATGCTTATACACATTTTGATAACGTATGTTATTTATTGGGTTTGACTTACAACGACCTCATTAACTTACACAACTACTTAACTCCAAGTTGGAGCCGCATGTTTAATATACATACTACTATCGGGACTGACAATCCCCATTCTCTCAACTGATTGAAACACGTAAATCCACACTTAACTATATTGAATGATTATTACCACGCAGACTATAACTTGACTTTTTATTGTACTTGAATAAGTCGGACGTAGCATGCAGTCATAGGCTTAGATGTGGACTCATAAATGCATTTCACCTTAATTGTGTTATAGCTATTTTACATGATGAGTTTTTGATTCATACTTGACTATTTACTTTGCAACTATTTATCGAGTCTCAAAACCTATGAGCTCACCAACATTATTGTTGACCCATTTTCTTAACATATTTTTCAGGAATTAACTAAGGTTAGCATCTTGGATTCACTTAAATATGGCACGACTAGGGCACAACAGAAGATTATTATGTATAAGCTTAGGATGCTAGGCTTATATGTTTGAATCTTTATAAACTTGTACCCTAATACTTTGTTGTGTAAGTTTATTTTGAAAACATGAATAAATTTAGGTTTCCTTATGTACCATGTGTTCAAGATATTTGATTACTTCACCTCCTTGAGTTCAAGAATTTGATTACTTCACCTCCTTGCGATTCCGCCGCCTGCGAGGGGTGTGACAAATATAACAACTTTTATTGTTATCAGACGATCTCCTAAAATAATAAACGCTCATTTACATATCTTAACTTCAAATATCAATCTTACTCATTACTTACTCTTTTAACAATATATAAAATAAAAACAACATATTTTACACATTTATTACATTAAGGTTTACGGTATTACATCCTCCCTCGTTACAAAAAATTTCGTACTTGACATTTAGCTTTATTTATATATGTGAGGGCACTTTTCATTCATTTCACAATATATGATGTGCATTCCACTTAACATTGACCAATTGAATTTCTTTTCTATGTAACTTTTTAATCTTTTAGTTTTCATTCTGCAGTGGTTCTTCAATGAAGTTGGGCTTTTCATCGATGTGCACATCTTCCAATGGTATTTTTTGGGCTTTATATACTAGAAATTTTTACAAATTTGAGATATGAAAAGTATTGAGCTCATTTTGTTCGAATATGTTTTTCAAACTTTTGTTGTCCGCATAAACAATACATTTTGCACCGTAAATATAATGTTTTCAAATTTTCAACGTGAAAACTACAGCACCAAGTTCTAAATAATGGGTCGCGAGTCATGTTTGTAATCCTTTAACTATAGCGTAGGCAATTACTTTGCCTCTTTGCATGAGTACACAACTCATACCATAATGAGATGCATCATGATAGACAATGAAATCTCTAGTTTGTTAGGGATGTGATAGTACTGGGGCTCTACATAACTCATGTTTCAACGTGTTAAAGGCTTCTTCTTGTTTAGGTCCCAAATTAAACTTAGAAGCTTTCTAGGTTAGCGTTGTTAAGAAGTCTTGAATAAATATTCTATAGTATCCTGCTAACCCAAGAAATCTTCTAATTTCAGTAGGATTCTTTTATACTTCTCATTTCTTGATTGCCTAAAGTTTTATAGGATCAACTTTTATTCCTTGTTTATTGATTATGCATCTTAGGAATTGAACTTCACGTATCCGAAACTCACACTTGGAGAACTTTACGTAAAGTTTTTCTTTCTTAAGCAACTCAAGGACTGCTCTGAGGTGTTGCTCATGACCTGTCTCTTTCTTAGAGTAGACCAGGATTTCATCAATGAATAAGATTGCAAACTTATCAAGATAGGTTTTACAAACTCTGTTCATGAGGTCCATGAACAATTTAGGTGGTAGGTAGCCTAAATGACATTATTAAATATTCATAAGGACCATACCTAGTCATGAAAGTGATATTACGTACATCTTTTGGTATTACTTTTACTTGATGATATCCAGATCACAAGTCTATTTTTAAAAAATAAATTTCTCCTTGCAATTGATCAAACTTATCGTCGATCCTAGAAAAGGGTACTTATTCTTTATTATGACTTTATTCAAGTCTCTATAATTTATGCACGTATGCATCGTCCTGTCTTTCTTCTCGACGAATAGGATGGGTGCTTTTGATAAACCCCATATCTGTAGTTTCTTCTTGAACTTTTGCACTTGTTTGTAGGGGCTAGTCTGTATGAAGACTTGGCAATCGATGTCGTCCTGAGTAATGAGTCTTAACTTATCTATCTGGCGGAAGTCCTTGGAGTTCATTTGGACCTTAGGGTATCCTGTACCATTGCACATCCTTAATTTTTTTTGTTTTTTTATAGTGTTTACAACATAGGATAAAAACAAAATACACCTTTTTCCTAGACACTTTTGCGTTTGCATCGTCATGATGAGGTTTTTAACCTTGTTAGTGCGATCTCACATTATGGTTAACCATTTGTCGTTGGGTAATTAGAGTTGGATGATCTTCTTATCACACAAAATGTTTGCATATATAGAGCTAACCAATCTATTTCTATGACTATTCAAATATATGATACAGTTTTTACCTAACATGTAGTATTTCTTTTTCACTCCCATCGGCCATTTTACTATAAAGGTATGGTCTAAATTTTGCAATTCTTGATCTAGATAGGGCCTAAAGGTATTTGATACTAAACTTTTATTGGCATCAAAATCAAATAATACTTGTGCAAATAGATCATTAACAATATACGTTCAAGTAATCACATGTAGAGCGTTACGAGCTTCCTCGATGGTCAGCACAAATGTACGCCCTGTAGGTTTGTTTGGTTGCTGATTTTGTCCTTTTGATGTTTTGGGAAATTGGGTTTCATGTGTCCTAGATCACTACACTCAAACCATTTTCTCTTTTCCATGCGTTCTTGTAGGAGGTGTCCCGGTCCTATTGCAATAGCGGCATGGTTGTGTGCGACATGACCCAGGATGCTTCTTCTTGCAAAATCTACATTGAGGCATTTTCCTTTTCTTTTTCAAGTTATTTTTCTGTTACCTTTGTTTCTTTCCTCCCATTTCATTATTGGTATGGATGATTTAGATTGTTGACATTGAATTTTAGCAGCCATGATGCTGCTAGCTTCCACTATTTCTGAGAAAGTTTTAGGGGATTTAGACTTGATAAATACCCTTATTTCATCACGCAATTCCTAAATAAACCTACTGATTATCTAGTCCTATCTTGCGAGTAAGTGAGGAACGAATCGAGTTACTTCGTTGAATGGGGTACATATTCAAGATATGTTTATTTACCAGTTTTAATGGGAAAAACTCAACTTCCAACTATTCCTTCTCGTTGAGGGGACAAAATTTGGCTAGAAATATGTTGACAAACTCTTCACAACGTATTTGTTTAGCAATATCATTTCCTTTTGTTTATGCCACAATGTTCCAACAATGAAGAGATTTTGATTCATATATATGTACCACAACTCAGTTATTTTCAACGTAGTCACAAATATCCAGGATGGATTCTATTATGTTCTTGAGCTTCTACAACTCATTTCTTGTTGCAAATGATGGAGGATTGCAGGACAAGAAGTGTTTATTCGTGCACTCTTTGTTCTTGTCTATTCCTTCATCAATATTTTCAACTTTATTAACTATGGACCATGATGAGTTTTCTTCAGGATTAACTACTAGTAATTTTGGTTTATTCTGTGTAGTGGCCATAATCTTGGCTATTTACATAGCAATTTTATTTATTGATTCATCATCTAGTTGTACTTTTGCACTTTCCTGAGTCTTGATGCTATGGGAGGAGTTTTTGGCTTGTGAAGAACCCTCAATCCTATTGTTAATAGAATGTTCATCTTTATTTCCAGACATTATATTTACTTTCACTTAGAGAAACATACAAAAATTACTTTTTAAAAAAGATTTTTATTTTCATCGTAATAACTAATTATAGAGTTATGTTACAAGATGAACTTTATACTACAATTGATTATTTGTTTCCTCTCAAACCATATACATGTGTCATATGCAATTACATATGCTCTTAGTGTAGTTATTATGGTTCATGAATATGACCACGTCAGATTCATTAACATGTATATTTTTACTTGCGTAATTTAAGTATTAGGGAAACATGCTAGTTCATCCTAGCCTAATATTAAAGACTAAAGAATTATTATTATTATTATTATCTGTAGGACCATAAAGGGTGGTCAATGCAACAGTTTCACAAGGTCGAGAGATTTAAAACACTTAGCAGATCAAATAGGGAACCGGTTAGGATGAAACAATGAACACAAGTAACAGAACAATAACAAGAACACTCAAATATGGTTTTCAAGAATGATGTATATTGATCTCAAGTTCTTACAAGTGTTACAAAGCTTATATTTCAGAATACAAGTACTTGATACACTTTATACTACATCCTGCAACCGGCCATACTTTGAAGGCCAGCTGGAAACACTAATCTACACGACAAGATCAATGTAGAGTCAAAAGGCAGATTGCCTTTTGACTAGTGACTATGACATGCCATAGCTCACATCCTAATATATTACAAAAAGGATAAAAGTTCATAGATGGAAAGTTACATATAAAAGACCTTAATCTACAGTTGACAAAAGCATGGACTTTTCACCAACTCATATAAGTTGGTGAGTCTTTAGAAGTGGCAGCGAAAAGTTGTTCAGCTTTTGTCAAAAGGTGATTCAGAAAAAGCATGTCTTCTCTGTCTTCGAAAGAAATTAGTCTTGGCTTCGGAAGGCTTTGTCTTTGAAGCTTCAGAAGACTTCATCTTTGGCTTCGAAAGATTTGGTCTTTTGGCTTTTAAATATTTGATACTTAGTATAATTCACTGAGTTATATCAAATCTTCTGAAGTAACTTCTTTGTACTTCACATGTGCATGCTGAGAGATCTTTGGTTGTTCTTTGGTTGCATCTGATGATCTACATAGGTTGGACTCACTATAGTTCATAGGTTTATTTTGATTATGTAATAGGTTAATTGTTAGTTTTATCTTGTAATTTGTATTTCTTATGTGTTTTTGTATTTCAGCGAATCTACGGGCGAAACTATAGTTTCACCGGAGTCAGCTGCTTCTCATCACCCGGCGAATCTGTAGTTCGCTGCCGGGTGAATCTAGTAGTAAGACAGGTAGTTTCGCTAGTCAGCAAAACTACCAGCGAATCTACGTTACTTATATATTGTAATCTTTCTATCTTTATAGGTAACCTTTTGCAAAAACCCTAATACCGAATATTTGCTGTTGCAATTGTGTGTGGCTGGAAGTTTATTTTCAATATCATTAAGCCTTTGTTATTGTTATTATTGTTTAGATTCAATTGATATCATTATGTTATTGTGTCTATAAGTGTCAATTTGGTGGAATATCATTGTCAAGCATCAAGTGCACTGTTGAATCGATCAAGTGGACCAACAATATGGTATCAGAGCCATTGTGCTCTTGATTAGTTGGTATTTGGGCTTTTTCGAATAATAGTACTGTTCCATCGATTTTGCATATTGATTCGGGTGTTCTAGTTATGGAAATTGATTGAGTAGTGTGCATTTTAGATGTGCGAAGCTATTGTAATCATTAGATTTCAAATTCATTGTGTTTTGGATGAGATTGGGTTGATCCTGTTCTGAAAAGGCGTTTCAGATTCATCGGGTGAATTTACAATTCGTCCAGCGAATTTACCAGTGAATCTAAGGATTTGGTGATTTCCAATTCAGGTGTTATTGTCAGCAAAAGTAGCCCACTTTTGAACGAATTCATCTTTCTGCTAGTAATTACAAGTGAAAGTGCTGGCGAATTTATTTTAGAACAAAAGTTCTACTAGTCTCAGCGAAACTATCGCCGAAACTAGAGTTTTTGATCATTGGTTCGAGCGAAACTGCTGCTTGTATCCCAGCGAATCTTGTAAAGAATTTGCCAGCAAAGTTACCAGCGAAATTGCCTGTGTGTCAGCGAAACTATCATCTTTTAGCTAATGATGTCCACCAATATTACCATATCTAACTTGGAGAGTGTTGCTCCTAATAGGCCACCGAGGCTTATAAATGGTGATAACTTTGAGGACTGGAAAAGATGTTTGAAAGCCTTCTTTTACTACACTGATCATAACCAATGGGAATCAATTGTAAATGGTCCTCACACTCCAACTGTCACTGTTGGTCAAGTTACTTCTCCAAACACTGATCCATTTACCTTCACTGAAAAAGATTTGAAGTTAATTGATCGTGATCAGAAAGCTTTTGGAGCTTTAACTCTATGCTTATCTCAAGACATCTATAACTGATTTGCTGAACACAAGGATGCAAAATCTTTGTATCACTCCTTGTGTGAATTCTATGATGGAAATGAGGATCTGAGGAAAGACAGGAAAGCTCAAGCTGAAAAGGAGTTTAATTCATTTGTAGGACACAAAAATGAAAGCCTTACTGACATAACAAATCGATTTTTGTCCATATCAAGCACCTTAAAGAAATATGATGAGTAGTTAGGAAATCATGAACAAGTCTCAAAACTCTTGGACTCACTTCCACCTCAATGGAGCCTGCAAGTTAGGATGTTAAAGCAGGAAAGAAACTTTGCTGATTACAAACTTATGGATGTAATCAACAAACTAAAATCTTTTGATTTGGATTTAAAAAGGAGAGAATACAATCAATCCATGATGCCAGCCACTATATATCCACAAAATGCTGCATTACTGTCATCCGCTGCAAACTCGTCTATGTATGGTTCAGCTTATGGTGGTTCTACAGGATTTAGTGCTTCAAATATGTCCAGTGGGGGGTCTACAAGTGTTGGTTCAAGCTCAAAGCCTTCTATCACTACTCAGATTCCATCAGATACTATGGCATTATTTGGGATGTTCGTGCACAGTTATGAAGCTTTAGTTGCTGGGGAGTTAAAGGGAAAAGGAATGACTGTTGAAGACATGTATCAAGTTGATCCAGATGACTTAGAAGAAATAGACATCCAGGCAAATGGCCATGCTCATACTACGTGCAAGAAGATTCATGGAACGAACTGGTAGAAGGAGCTTTGGAAATTAGAATCAGAATGCTAAGCTTGGTTTTGATAAGTCAAAATTAAGATGCTTCAATTGCAAACAACTGGGGCACTTTAAAAGAGAATGTCCGAATCCTATCATTTCTGAACCAGAAACTTTTGGAACTTCTAAAGTTATCCAAATTACTGACAAATAAGAAGTCAAGTCAAAGAAGGAAACGGCTCTCATCTCAAACTTTGATTGGAGCGCAGAAATTAAGGAATCTGAAGAAGAAATCAATCATGCACTAGTAGCGGAGTTAGTGAATAGTGAAGTGGAATCTATTGATGACTTTGATCCTTTTAGAGAGTTCAAGAGTGAGACTCAAGAGGTTATTGGTGAAAACAGAAAGGAAAGGGTTCAGGATGAAGAGAAAAAGGTTGAGAAAGCTGAAGTTGAAGAGGGTGGATGTGAGAAAGCAGGTATTGAAGATGAAAAGAAGATGGGTGAGTCAAAAGAAAATTTGAAAGAGGATAGTAAAGCTGAGAATGATAGCAGGAAAGCAATGGAGGATGAAAAAGACAAGAAGAATACTTCGTTCTGTCAGTGTGATAAGGCCCTGGCTACTAAAAAAGTGGTTATGGGTCTCCCTTATGAGGTAATTCAAGACATGTGCTCTCTTCCTTGCAAAATTTGTTTATTTGGGGTTTATAAGGCAAACAGATTGTTATTGGATAATAAAAAGGAATTGAAACAAATTAATAAGAAACTTAAAACAAATGAGGCAAAATATTTTGTTAAGTTAAATGAAACATTAAAAGAAAATGAGCATTTAAAAAGAAATCTTTTGGTAAGAAACGTTGAAATAAATGCTTTAACTGAACGTGTAGCACTTGCTGAATTTGAAACAAGCAAATTAAAAACCAAACTTGAAAAATGGACAATTTCTGGGATGAAACTTGAGGAGCTTTGCATGAATCAAAGGGGGGCTAGAATTAAGACTAGTTTGGGAAGCAAAGAAACCACTCATGTTTATCCTCCACCTAGCACTTATTGTTATTCTCCGATGCCTACACCTCATCCCACTAATGAATTAATTCAAAACGATACTGACAGTTGGTATGCAGGTTTAGAAGGAGTAAATCATAAGGAGATTCGAGAGGAATATGATTATGGTGCAAGTAATGGTCTGGGCAGCTCTAGTCTTAACGTTTCAGATTCCAAAAAGTCTTCTATAGACAGTAGTTTAAGTAGATTTGTTTCAAAAACGTCTGTCACAAATAGTAGTTCATGTAGCCCTAGTTCTAGTTCATCTTGTTTATCCTCAGATGTTGATGAATCTAATGATGATGTTTCAAATTCTCTTGTAAATAGTTATGATAATTGTTTACCTAATGCTTCAAACAGATGTTCTCACCCAAATTATTTTGAAAAGTTTCTTTCTCATCCTATCCCATCTTTCACTCCAAGTCAGATTTCTAATCTTAAAGATATTAAGACAACTTCCTCAAACTTTAACGAAAATGAATCCGGATTTGCTAAAATGAAAGTCATAAAGGAAATATTAAAAGAATCACATGACTCATGTAGCAATTCAAATTCTTACATGTCTGAAGGTGAGGAAGAAATCTTAACTGATCAAGCATCTGTTTTAAGATGTAACAAGAAAGGATTGAAGTCCCGATATTTTAGATTTGGAAAGGATGATCATGTTCTTAAAACTTGTCCTGCATTTGTTAATAAAAATATAAATCATAGTTCCTTAGGAAGTAGATTAAATCATTTTGTAAATAATTTCTTTTGTAAAAAGTATTCCGTTCCATGGCCTAAGTCAGTCAAGACTAGGGTCCCAATTTCCAAGTCTTAACAAATTTTTTTTGCCAGGAACATTCCAAAAGAGCTATCAATAGTTTTTGGCACGTTGACAATAGATGTTCAAGGCATATGACCAGGTTGCAGGACTTACTCACAAATTATCGAATAATTAATGGGGGATATGTTGCTTTTGCTGGAGATAAGAAGGGTGGAAAAATGGTTGGAAAAGGAGATTAAAGAGGGAATGAATGACAATTTTGAAGCTTTCGGGTACATGAGGACAGAAAGAAGACGATCAAAGAAAGACCTGGATTGGGTCACCAGAATAGGAAAGATTGTGTTAAAGCTGAAGCCAGCTAAAACCATTAACAGGGTAAGGGTGCCCAATCCACTTCCCCTAGACTACAAAATTTTGAAAAATGGTTTTATGATAACAATGCTGGGGAAGCAGTCATTAGGTTGAAAGGTGGTGCTGAGATTAAACTGTTTGATCCAATGGAAGTATTTTCCTTTTGTGATGAAGACCTGGTGACTCTATGTGAAAATCATATCAAGGCTGGAGCTGGAGATGAAACAAGAAGAAAAGCAAGTTTGTTCATGAATGTGGAAAATAAAGCTCGTGGAGTAAGGGCAGAGGTCAGGGAGCTAGCCGAGAAAGTATCCAAGGCTGACAAGTTAAGGTTGGACATGCAGGATCCTACATGACAGTTCGCAAGGGCAAGTGCAAGGGCTGAAGAGGAGAGTGCAGCAGGAACAGAACAAGAAACATTTGATAAAGCTGAAGAGGGAGCAAGAGAAGACCCAGAAGACCGAGAGTGAGGTCCAACCTAGGGGGAGAATTGATGATCTACATAGGTTGGACTCACTATAGTTCATAGGTTTATTTTGATTATGTAATAGGTTAATTGTTAGTTTTATCTTGTAATTTGTATTTCTTATGTATTTTTGTATTTCAGTGAATCTACGGGCAATACTATAGTTTCGCCCGGAGTCAGCTGCTTCTGATCACCCGGCGAATCTGTAGTTTGCTGCCGGGTGAATGTAGTAGTAAGACAGGTAGTTTCGCTAGTCAGCGAAACTGCCAGCAAATCTAGGTTACTTATATATTGTAATCTTTCTATCTTTGTAGGTAACCTTTTGCAAAAACCCTAATACAGAATATTTGCTGTTGCAATTGTGTGTGGCTGGAAGTTTATTTTCAATATCATTGAGCCTTTGTTATTGTTATTATTGTTTAGATTCAATTGATATCATTATGTTATTGTGTCTATAAGTGTCAATTTGGTGGAATATCATTGTCAAGCATCAAGTTCACTGTTGAATCGATCAAGTGGACCAACATCATCAACCTCTAAGTGTATTCCTTACAAACTCCCCCTAGGCTGAGGCTACCAAAACTAAAGAGACCTTTGAATCTTGATGTTCATCTGTTGACAGTCCTAATCAGAATCAAGACCATTCCCTTCATCATCAGTTGTTAAGGATTCCTCACACTCTCAAACTCCTCATATCATAGAGATCATACAGAGGGAGGTCAAGTATATTTTGCCAGAAGTATATGTCTTGACCCCCTTGGATTAGCAACCTCTTCTTGATCACCCTTAGGATGTTCTGACCTATCCTGAGGTGTAGAGGTGGATGCCTTGGACTTATTCTTCTTCTTCTTCTTCTTCTTGTCCTTTCTAATAGCCATTCTTTTCCTCTTTATACTTTAACTGAGGAGACTGGCCTGTAGTACCAGATTGTTCTTGTTTGTCTTCCTCAGTTGGGTCCTTGTCCTTCACAGGTTCAGAAGAAGAAGGATCAGAACCCTGCTATGGATCAGAAGATGAAGCTGGTTGTGATGTAGCACTAGGTCTAGGTTGTGTTGTCTCTTGGGGTTCAACCTTGACCTCAGCTTTAGGTGCAGTCTGACTTGGTGGAAAATGTAAATCAACCATCTCACCCTTTTTGATCTTCTGCTTGATCACTCTAATATGCTTATACATGGTGGATAAAGACATTGAAACAAATCTTGTGAGAATGTTTCAGGATCTACAGGTAACTTATCAATAGGATATCATGACCTAAGATTTGAGCTGAGAAGACCAAGCAAGCATACTACCTCAGCTCTAGTGGTAACTAACCCTGCAAGTGAAGATCCTATCAGCACAAACATGACAAATTCAGCTGATACATCTGAGGTGCCTACAAATTTGAGCTCAGAGGCTCAAAACTTAGGTGAAGGAGCTTCAAATGTAGAAGGAAATAGAGGTGGTGATAGTGATCAAGAATTTCTTGATGCTGATAACCACTCCGCAGAAGAAAACATAAATGATGTCACACACTCATTGGATCAAGCCTCTCTTGATAAGTGTGCTGATGTGGTGGGTGATACTCCATTGCCAGATCAGAATTTCTCAAATTTATATCTTTCCAATCAACTTGTTATGATCCCTTAACTCATGATTCACAAGTCACACCCCATCACAAACATCATTGGAAATGTTGATACATCGGTGAGAACAAGAGGACAAACCCATGACAAAAATGTTTGTATATACTCTTGCTTCTTGTCCCAGATAGAGCCAAAGAAAGTTGATGAGGCTTTGAAGGATGGAAGTTGGATTTAAGCAATGCAAGAGGAGCTACTTCAATTCAAAAGACAAAAGGTTTGGAACCTATGTCCTCTTCCTCAAGTGAAGACTACCATAGGAACCATATGGGTTTTTAGAAACAAGAAGGATGATAGAGGACTTGTCATCAAGAACATGGCCAAACTAGTTGTTTAATGATACACAAAAGAAGAGGGAATTGACTACACAGATGTTTTGCTTTTGCTGCATCCAAGGATTTCAAGGTCTACCAACTTGATGTCAAGTGTGCTTTCTTATATGGGGTGATTGATGAGGAGGTGTATGTCAAACAACCACCTGGCTTTGCAGACCCAGATCATCCTAAATATGTCTACAAGTTTGATATAGCTCTTTATGGGCTACACCAAGCTCCAAGAGAGTGGTATGAGACACTATCTTAGTATCTCTGTCAACATGGCTACAAGAGGGGTACTATAGATGGAACTCTCTTCATCAAAGGAACAAGGAATGACTTAATGCTGGTTCTAGTATATGTAGATTACATTATCTTTGGGATAACTAATCCAAAGCTCTGCAAAGACTTTGAGAGGCTGATGAAGAATAGATTGGAAATGAGTGCCATGGGGGAACTCAAATTCTTTCTAGGAATTCAAGTGAAGCAAGTTGAAAATGACATCTTCATAAGTCAGTCAAGGTATGTAAAAGACATCCTTACAAGATTCACCATGACCGATTGTAAGGTTGCAAAGAATCCCATAGCCCAAAACCACTCCCTTGGACCTGATCTTGAGGGGGAGTGTGTGGATGAACATGTCTATAGGGCTATGATTGGGTCTCTTATGTACCTCATAGCCAGCAGGCCTAATATCATGTTTGCCACATGCATCTGAGATATCAAGCTAACCCTAAGATGTCACACCTGGTTGCTGTCAAGAGGATTCTTAGATATCTCAAAGGTGCTCCTAAACTTGGCCTTTGGTATCCAAAGAATTCTGACTTCATTCTGTATACCTATACAGATAGTGACTATGGTGGCTGTAACATAACTGCAAAGTCTACATCTGGGGGATGTCAATTCCTTGGTGGAAGGATAGTCTCATGGCAATGCAAAAAACAATCCTGTGTGTCTGCATCAACTGCTGAAGCTAAATACATCGCTGTTGCAAGCTGCTGTGCTTAAGTGCTTTGGATTTAGAATCAGATGCTGGACTATGATTTCAACTTCAAAGATACTCCCATCCACATAGACAATAACAGTGCTATCTCTATTACAGAGAATCCTATGCAGCACTCGAGGACAATACACATCAACATCAGGTATCATTTGATTAGAGATAATTTTGAAAAAGGGTTAATCAAACTAGTCAAAGTTAACAAAAATAAATAATATGCTGATCTGTTCACTAAAGCTTTTGATGAATAGAGATTCAAATATCTTGTATCAGCTACTGGGGTGATTAACTTTGAGTAGATTTTTTCTTAAACTTAAATCAATTCTATTTCTAAAACCTGTGTGTCCTAAGTTGTCTATTTTATCACCTTCATAAGCCCAGTTTCCTTTGGAAGAAAATTTTCAAATGATATTCCTTAGATTGTTGAAAAATTTTCAAACACATTTTCTTTCAGAAGACATCAAGTTGTCTTCGGAAGAACATTATGTCTTCAAATCAAATAACTACTTATATGACATTTACTTTTGGAAGAAATTCTAATATATCTTTCAAAGCCTAAATATGTTTCTAAGTACTTACATGTATTTGAAGGATAATTTTCATCCAAAAGCAATTATGTCTTGAAAGATTTATTCTTTTTAGAATAAAACTTCCAAGTCTTGATCTCTTTCAAAACCAAACATATCTCAGATGTGAAAATTCTCTAAGTATTTTCCTTCCGAAGCAAAATTTTCACAAACCTTAGGAATATCTTCCAAAGCCAAATTGGCTTCGGAAGCTTTTCTTAAAACTTCCAAAGACAAAAAAATACCTTCGGAAGATTTTTGACTTCAAAGAAAACTACATTTTTGGGCACTTTTTCAGAGGTGGGACCGACATTCGGATTTCAAAGCTTATCCTTCTTCATTAAGTTTGTCACAAATCCATTTCATATATATATATATATATATATATATATATATATATATTCTCTCAGTGGTTCCCTCTCTTTCACTATCTTCTTCATCTGAAAATTCTCTAACCTAAATTCACCCACAAATCCCCTTGTTTTAATCTTCCTTCACAACAAAGCTACCTCAAAATGGCAAACCTTAATCGCAGAAACCAACCCGATTTCTCCATGAAACTTCACAGGTAACATAATCAAGTTGCTATGTTGAAATCTAAGAAAGATCCTGGTTTCTCAGAGATTTGCCGCTTTCTCACTCTATCAAACTACTTCACCTCCCTTACCATCGATCCTCCACTCTATGAGGATCAGCTGTTGGAATTTTGGAGGACCTGTCAAGAGGTCACCATGGATAGGGAGAAGGCACTGACTGCCACAGTTCAGGGGAGGACAATCTTCATCACTCCAGCATCCATAAACACACATCTAAGGCTGGATGATGTAGAAGGTGATTTGTCCTTCCCCAAGTATGTGGTTAACAACTCTTTTGGTCAGATGGGCTATGAAGGGGATTTCTCTGTCAAGACCTTCGGGAAAGAGAAGGTTTCCTCTCAATGAAAATACCTCCTCCATATTGTCATCCACAGTCTATCTAACAAGCATGGAGGATGGGACCAAGTTCCAGAGGACCTTTCCAATATAGTCCATTGGATGGTTCAAGGAGTCAAGTTTAGGTATTAACAATTTGTGTACACTAATTTTCTTGCAAACTTGGACTCCTTAGAATATTACATGTTCCCTAGATATGCCCAGCACATACTTAACTATGAACTGGGCTCATAGTTGAGGGGAACATGTAATGTTCTAAAATTAGGACTGATGAAGTCCGACATCTTCAAGACTATGAAGAAACCAACTATTGGCATCTCAGGGGTAGAAACAGCCCTTGTCCCAAAAATGTTAGAGCTCATTGCTCAAGGTGACAACCTAGTAGCACCAGCTAGTGTTGAACCCACACCTTCTACTTCCTAACCACCTATACAGCCACAAATAACCATCACCTACCAAAGTAAATCCAAACGAACCCCTACACATGCTACTCAGTTTGTGCAGGCTCCTATACCACCACCCATGCAGGAGGAAGTGGACCTGGAGCTCCTACTTCTCCTGAGGGACAAACCACTCCTATCTTACCAATGATCAGTGCTGAGGTTCCTCATGCTCAGCCTAATGAGCTCACAACCCCCAAGCCTTAAGCCTCCACTCAGAGTCTCAAAACTCTAGTGAACAACCTTCAGGGGACAATTACCATTCCTAGCCTCTTGATCTAAACCAATCCATTCCAAACCTAGACTTCTATGATGATGAAGACATGGGATTCAGTGAGTAGCATGAGTCTCTATTCTCCACCCCTGCTCAAGGAGAGATGAGTACTCCTGACTCACCCATATCTAGCCCACATCATCCACCCACAACTAAGGTGGATATCCCTAAACCAGTTCAAAAGGTTCATAAAAGAGGGTCAATGACCAGCAAAAGAGGGTCAATCACCTGGAATCTCAGGTGACTACCTTACAAAAGAGGGTCAATGACCAGCAACTTGAGATCATTGATCTCAAGAGCAAGCTACCTGAGAGACCCACTCAGAGGACTCAACCAGGTCCACAAGAACCTGAGGATGTGATGGACCTAAACCCTAGCTCCCCTGTGCAAGAGGGTGATGCTACCAAAAAAGGGTGGAAGTCTTAATTACAATCACATATCCTTAGATTTCCTCTCAGAGCATGGACATAGAGGACTCACCACCCTCACTTGCTGTTGTCCATACTCAAAAACCTCCTCAAGTTCACATTGATGTTGATTCACTCATAAAAAGTCTGTTTAAGGAGGGTATTCCAAGGGCCATGCCTACTCCATCTCATCCTACTGAAAACCCAATTATGGGATGGAGATATAATGATCAAATAAGAGCCCTGGTAATCTCTAAGATTCTATGAGAGCACCTATGTAGTTGACTTTCCACTTGTCAACCCAAGTCAAAATAGGCAAGCTGCAAGGTTAGCTGATAGAATTCAACAGTGGGTGCTTGCAGAGTTCAAGCTGAAGACAAGACTATATAGACAGAGGCTAGCCGGCAAGATTATTGGTCAACTGGATGTTGAGGTGGAACCCAAGATTAGCTTCGAAGGGGAAACTTCAACTGAAGGCCCAGCAGTTGAGCCTGTGAACCTTGAGATGACATGAACTGCTTCAGCACTTATTTCCCTCAGTGAGGCACCAGCTGGTGAAGGTGCTTCACAGCCTCTCTATGGCCGGAGCTCAAGTGAAGAACCAAGCAATGATGGCCAAAGCTCTCTCCAACCTGACTCACAAAGGCCTGTGAGTGACAAAGGTAAAAGGAAACTGAATCTTAAGGAGATTAAGGAGGAGGAAAGAGAGAGATGAAGAGGAAGCTATAGGGATAGAGTTCAAGGGGGTCTCTAGGTTTCATGGAAGTTGCTATCAGGGCTGGCCCCAGGCCAAATACTCAGGATGATGAGTTGAGGGCAGCCAGGTTAAACTACTTGGGGACCAAGAATTACAACATTGTTGAACTCATCTCTCTTCCCTTAGAACTACTAAATGAACTTGCAGACATAAAGCTGTTAAAGGAGAAGAAGGAGGCAGAGGATGCAGAGTTGCTCCTTAAGATCAAAGAAGAAATGAGGCAGAAAAGGCTCTATAAGCATGCTCCTACCCTCTCCCCAGTTCAGGAAAGCCTTGAGAAAGAGGTTGTGGCAACTAAACAACCTCCACGTAGACAAGGAAGTTGATAGACAAAACATGATTAGCTACCTGAGTGCCATAGGTCTCTATCAGGCATCTGCACTTCTTCCCTTATCATATGAGTATATTGAATTTGAGTATCTTAAGCAGCTTGAGCAACAAGTTATCAAAGAACAAAAAGATGCTAAAATAAAAATGAGGGAAGAAGCTAGAAAGTCAAGAGCCATCATCAAAAAGAGTCAAAAGAAGTCTATTGATATGCAGAGGATGATGAGCTTCTTGAAGCTGTATGGATTCTCCGGAAGGAGGCTTGGGCCAATGTCTCTATCCACTATGGATGAGCATATTAGAGTGATCAAGTAGAAGATTAAAAAGGGAGAGCTTGTTGACTTGCATTCTCCACCAAGTCGAACTCCACCTAAAGTTGAGGTAATGGTTGAACCCCCTAAGACAACACAACCTGAACCAAGAGCTGCATCTCAGCCAACTTCATCTTCTAATCCACAACAGGGTCCAAATCCCTCTCCTTCTGAACTTGTGAGGGAAGAGGACCCAACTGAGAAAGACACAACAAATCAACCTTGTGCTGAAGGCTAGTATTCTAAGTTAAAGACTTCAAAGAGGAGGAAAAGGAATCCCATGAAGAGTGTTTCTAAGAAGAAGTCCAAGGCATCCACCTCTACACATCAGGATGCATCAGAGCATCCTGAGGTAGTGCAAGAAGAGGCTGATCAACCAACTCCAACTCAAGTAGAGCCTCTTGTAACTGGAAGACCCATCTTGTCCTGGACCTTTGCTACCAATCCTGATAGGTGGTACGTCATCAGAGATCAAGGGGGTCAAGATGTATGTTTCTGGCAAGACATGCTTGATCTTCCTCTGTATGATCTCCATGATATGAGAAGGTATTATGAGAGTCTGAGGGATCCTGATCAGTTGATGAAGAAAGGAATGGTCTTGATCCTGATAAGGACTGTCAATATCTAAGTATACTTCTCTGTTTTGGTAGCATCAACCTAGGGGGAGTTTGTAAGGTTATACTTGAAAGGCTGATGCTACTGAAGAAACCAAAGCAACCAAAGAGCTTCCAGCTTGCATGCATATTGTGCAGAGTAGAAGTTAGTAAAGAAGTTTTACACTTCTCACAGAAAAATATTCTAAGTGTAAAATCTTCCGAAGCTAAAGACCAAATCTTCTGAAGCCAAAGATGAAGTCTTCCAAAGCTTTAAAGACAAATTCTTCGGATGCCAATAAAGTGAAGACTAATTTCTTCTGAAGACAGAAAAGACATGCTTTCTCTGATCAACTTTTGTATAAAGGTGACCCATTTTCCGCTGCAACTCTGATGACTCACCAACTTGCATTAGTTGGTGAAAAGGTCCATGCTTTTGCAATTGTAGATTATGGTTTAGAGTCTGTAACTTTCTACTTTTGTACCTTTTATCCTTTTTATAATATATTAGGATATGGGCTATGGCATGTCATAGTCACTTGTCAAAAGGCAATCTGCTTTTGACTTTACATTGATCATATTGTCTATATTAGTGTTTCCAGCTAGCCTTCAAAGTATGGCTAGCTAAAGGATGTAGTATAAAGTATCTCAGGTTCTTGTATTTCTTTTTATGCTTTATAACACTTGTAAAAAAACTTTAGAGCAATAAACAACATTCTTGAAAACCTTATTAATTTGTTCTTGTTCTTAGTTCTATCTCATTGTTTACTTGTGTTCTTAGTATCTTTCATATAAACCTAGTTCCCTATTTGACCTGTTAAGTGTTCTAACACTCTCCTCATTGTGAGACTGATTGTATTGACCATCCCTTAACCGGTCCTGCAAGTTCTTAAATATAAAACCCATGTAAATCTTGTAAAATCATCAACAATCATAAGGCAATATGATTTCCTTCCAATGCTCATTATACTTGTAGGACCAAACAAATCCATGTGCAATAAGTATAATAGAGTGGTGATAGAGTTAACCTCTTTGGATTTATGTGAAACTTTATGTTGCTTCCCTTTTAGGCAGGCAACACAGTTGTCCTTACAGATAAATTCCTTTTTAGGCACACCATGTACCAAATTATTTTTAACCAATTTATTCATGGTTTTAAAATTAACATGACATATTCTTTTATGACAAAGAGTTGACTCATCACCATTTGCTTTGGAAAGAAAGCATGATACTTCACCCAATGGGGATGCTTTGTTCATATCCAGCTTGTACATATCCCCTCTTCTGGGAGATCTAAGAAGCACCAATTCCTGAGGAATTGTCATCTAGGGTTTGAGGATGATGCACTCATGTTCTGTGAAAAGCATTTGATGCTTTTGATCACAGAATTAAGAAACATTAAGGAGATTGTGTTCAATCTGTTTAACAAAGATTACTTTGTCAAATTTTAACTTACCATTGGATACACTACCTCCACCAGATATGTATCCTCTGGCTTCACCTCCAAATTGAACAAGACCTCCATCAAAGTGTTCAAACTATTGTAGGAGAGATCTGTTCCCTATCATGTGCCTGGAGCATTTTAATTTTTGTCATTTAGATGTCCCTTAGTGTCTTTAGTTCCATCCATGAGAGCTTGAGCAGGAGTGACATATTACACCATGAAGCTCCAATCAACTTCTTGAGCAATAGCTGTAGTTTGTTGTTTAGTGGATTTTGTTGCAGGTTTAGGGGTAACATGATGTTGGGAGGCTTGAGTTGCTCCAGGATTAGATCTAGGAGCTTTGTATTCCCTTGAAAAGTGACCAAGCTGGTTGCAGTTGTAGCACTTGGCCTTTGTCTTGTCAAACCCAAATTTGTTGTTGGTTGGGTTTTGAGGGATCTGTCTTTCAGTTCTTTGAAAAACTTCTTTGCTTTGTAGATCAGGAGAGCCACCTTTTGGACAATGTCCATGTATTCTACATCATCTGGGCTGAAACACTCCAGATAATCAAAATAGAATTGAAAATCTCCACAGTGCTCACTCCCTGAAACAAAGGCATAGCTATCCTGGAAATGATTTTGATGAGCCTATTGAGACCTGGGTGTCTTAGGGAATGTGATGTAAGGCCTAAAAGAAGAGGATGACTGTTGAGGGTAGTTCAGGTACAACTAGGGCTGGGGAGTTCTTGAACCTTCAGCAACATGTAGAGCATTGCTGACTAAAGGATTGGTGATACTATTCATCTGATGGCCTTTCTGAGATTCTATCTTCATACGGTATCCATCAAGGATTCCATATAGTTTAGTCATGGTGAGAGTGTTGAGATTCTCAATTCTCTTTATTAAGACATAATAGAAAGTCTACTCATGAGGCAGTGCACTCATGAATTTTCTTACTATGTCTTTCTTCTCAAGAATCACTCCCATAGACTGAAGAGTGGTGATCAAGTCCATGTATCTGAAGTATCGTTTGCTCAATGTCTCACCAACAATATATGTGAGGTTTTGAAACTTCTTCTTCATTACATCTTTCTTTAACTCCTTGGATTTAGCAGAACCAGAGTACATCAGCTTCAAAGCCTCAAAGAGTTCTTTGGCAGAGTCGTAGTGCTTAAAGCCTACCATTATAGAGTTTGGTATAGCAGTATGTAGAACAGTCATGCTTTACAGTCAATGTCTATTCTCTTATAGTCTTCATCTGAGTAGTCTTTAATGGCCTTCTCAATCATGGCACCATTTCCTGCTGGAGATCTCACTTCTGGCTTGTATGGACCATGGGTAACAGAGCTCCATATTCGGCTATCCTAGTACTTGATGAAGCCTTCAATGCGGATGCACCAGGTCTCAAAATCATCAATAGTGATGGTAGGAGCCTTGGTCATAGTTCCCATATCAGACTCAGAGGACTTCTGGTTGAAAGCCATTAGAGTGAAGTGAGAGAGTATGAAGAAACAAGGGTGATTGTAAGGCCCCGTTCCAGGGATGCTTACAGTTGGTCTATCATCGTATAAAACATATAAAACTCATCATTTTGCAACTGAAATTTAAACTCTTCATTGATAACTAAAATTATATCAATACACCATATCATTCATTACATCTCAAAAGTTGTATCATTACAAAGTCATTCTAAAAAATGTGGATGCCAGACTCAAAACATCCCCAGTAGCTTATGCATCCATGCCCGCACCTCCTCAGCAACATCAATTACCTGCCAACTAATATGCATATAAAAAGTCAATGATGCTGAGTGAGTTCTATTTTTATAATAAAAATACTTTACTTCCATTTAAAACATTTTCTTTACTTTCTTACGTGATCATACATCGTACGTACATCTTGATAATAATTATTTATTATCTTTCATCATCTTTCATCATTCATTCTTTTCATATGTTTCGAACTTTCATTATTATCTTTCACTTTCATCTAGACCAATGTCGTATGTTATACCCCAAACATTGTGCACGAAGCTGGTACTAGGCCAAAGTCTATAAATAGACACCTAACATTGTGCACGAAGCTGACTCCAGTACCGGGGCAAGCGACAAGGGTCCCGTTTCGTACGTATTAGTCAATAACAAAGATTGAACCCTGTGTGCATCCTCATAGGTTAGCTAAAACGCACATAGTTAAGCTAATAACCCAATGGCTGTGAACCTCCATTCATTTGCTTGCAAGACTTTACATTCATTCATTATGTTTCACTTCTCATTAACATTGTCTTTCACTTTCATTATATAATACTTTACGTACATAAGCACATAATACCACGTAAAGTCACATCATAATACATAACATGGGACATCAACAACAACCCACAAGCATACATAACATCAACATGCATAGACCACCATAATCATCAGGACTTAACACTAAATTCTATTTCCCAAAATTTCAAAAATAATCTAAGTGTCTATAGTGCATGAACAAGTTATACAGCGGACAACTTAAAATTTTCTAAGAGTTCACAGCGGACAACCAAAGTCCACATCGCATGACTAAAACATTCTAAGTATCCACAGCGGATGAACAAGTCAACAGGGGATGAACAAAGTCCACAGCTGATGAACAATTCCACAGCAAACAAACCATAAAATTTCCTAAGTGTCCACAGCGGACATGTAAAGTTCACAGCGGATAGCATGCAAAAGGATACTTTATGTCCACAGCGGACAACATACAGAATTTTCTAAGTGTCCAGAGCGGACAGCACGCACAATTTTTCTAAGTGTCCACAGCGAACGTACCAAGTCCACAGCGGACACCGTGAAAATCTTAAGTGTCTACAGCGGACACTATAACTAACACCTGCAATGCATCATACGTACTTTCCAGTCCCCAAACATCATTCTAACCTATACTTAGCATAGATCTAACATGTTACACACTTAAAACATAATAAACATCTACACATCATCATAGAAGTCATATAAAACAAACATTCATCATTTTCAGTCGTACATTTCATGGAAAAACATGGTTTGTTCAGAAAACAATAGTTTAATATGCATACCAGCCCCAAACAAGCAGAAACATGTAAAAGAGGGGATCTAAAACTCACCTCTAACAGCTTTCGAGTGAAAACTCCTCAAACCCGAGAGCTACCTGGAGTTCAAGCACCAAAACACACAAAAACAAGTAGCCAAACACAAAGTAACACATAAAGATCGGTCCAAAAGTTCAACCCAACTGAAAACCGAGAAGAAAATACTAGAAAATCTTACCTTCTTGTAGAACTTCTACTTTCTTTCTCTAAAAACCAGATGAATCTTCTTCTTTCTTTTTTTGCCGAAAGTATGCATGAAAGAGAGTGGGTATGGGTGGCCTTAACACGATTTTTGAATCCATTATGGGCAAATTTGCCCCTTTCACACTTTTAACCCCTTTGCTTGAATTAATTCCATTTTTCTCCCTTTTTCTTTTCTTTTCTCTCTCTTTTTTTGCTGAATTTTCAGGGTGTTACAGTGATTTGGGATGGAAAGATCTCATAATCAAGAGCCTAAAAAGCTCAGATACCAATTGCAAGATCCGTGTTTGTCTGACAACACAAGATAATCACACAAACTCACTTAATATCACTTGGGTTGATGAAGCAAAATCTTAACCAAGTTCACAAGTAATATAATAAGTTCAAATAGAAAACATGAAAGCACACGAGTGGTTTTCAAGATACTTGTATATATTACTTATCAACACAGTTTTACAAGACTCTTACAAGCATGGTTACTAAGTTACATAGAGAAACTATATATACTACTATCTACAGCCGGTTATACTTGGAAAACCAGCTTGAAATTACAAATAGACAAATACTACATTGTTAAGAAGTAAGATATCTAAGATAAAATAATAATATCTTTGGTTAGGTAGTCATGACATGTCCATGACTTACCTTTTATCACCAACTAAAAGTGGCAACTATACTAAGCTGATAATGGTTGAGCAGTGGATAAAGTAAGGTCAACTACATGGGCATGGGAAAGCATCATGTAGTCTGTCAGAGTGACAGTGGACTGTCAGACATACCTTACTTATATCCACTGGTTCATAGTTAGTTCTTCTGAAGCTAAATGGCTTCGGAAGAATAAATTCTTCTGAGGCCATTTATACTTCGGAAGAATCAACTTCTTCTGAGTTTCTGCAAGTCTTCAGGACTATATTCTTCGGAAGACTTTGTCATTGGATCTTCTAAATTGCATACTTCGAAAGAATAAGAACTGAGTCTCAGAAGACTAAGTTCTTCCTTCGGAAGTTCTTACACTTGAGCTTTAGAAGATATTTGATTTAGCTTTGGAATAGCAGCTTGTTCCTTTGGAAGACAATTTGTTTAGAAGATCAAAATATATCTAAGTGTGGTTTTGGTTGCACCAGCCTCATTAGATCCAACCTATAGCCCTTGGTATACCCTCCTCAAACAAACTCTGAATGAGTGAGTCCACATCAATATAGACCTGAGGAGGTTGTTGAGTATGGACAACTGCAAGTGAAGGTGGTGAGTCCTCCATGTTTATACACTGAGAGGAACTCCCAGGTTCTATGATTGTAAGATCTCACCATCTTAAATCCCTTCAGTTTCAAAAACACTTATCAACTCAAATGGCAGCTATCTCTAAAGCTAATATGGAGACCGGTACCATTACAAAGTCTCTACTGCTCGCTCCTGATGACTTTGATACTTGGTGCCAATGTAGAAAAGGGTTCATCAAGTCTTAAGACAGTAGGATGTGTAGATCTGTTGTTAAAGGACCTCACTTCCGAAACACATCTTCAACCACTGCTGGAGGTGGGATGATACCAAAGGAAATGACTGACTACTCTGAAGAAGACTAGAAGAAAATAGATATAGATTAGAAAACCATGACTGCTCTTCAAACTGCTCTTCCGAACTCCATATACAGAGGCTTCAAGAAGTGCAAGACTACTAAGCAGTTTTGGTATACACTAAAGCTCATGTATGAGGGGTTTGAGGAAGCCAAGGAAGATATCATGAAGCAGTAGTTTGAGAACTTCACCTACAAGACTGGCAAAACCATGACTCAACAAAACTTCAGCTATGTTGAGATTGTGGATACTCTAATGGATATTGGAATAAAGCTTGAGAATAGGGACATAGTGAGGAAGTTCATGTTCTCTATTCCCAGACAATGGACTCACTACTGTGTGGCCATCAAGAGAACTAAGAACCTCTCCACTCTTACTCTCACAGAGCTCTATGGTATCCTTAGTGGTTACCAGATGGAGATGAACTTGAAAATTCCATCAAACAGCTCTTCCAACAATTAGCAAAGTTCAGCCCTTCATGTGGTTGAAAGGGATAGAAAAGAATCACAACATCATCTCAAATGTTTCCCGAAAAACTCATAAAAGGGTCCTTTCATCACATTCCCTGAGACACTAAGGGAGAGCTACATCCAAGGAAGCCCATTCCAAAAGACAAGCTCTGTTCAGGCCTTTGTGTCTGCTGATGAAAGTTGTGGAAATTTTCTCTTTAATCTTGAAGACATGGACTACATCCATCCAGATGATCTGGAGTACATGGAGATAGTTCAACAGATGACTCTCCTCAGTCATAGAGCCAAGAAGTTCTACAAAAGGATAGAAAGGAAGTTTCCAAGCAATATGGCCAGTGGAAAGTTTTGCTTGGATAAAAGCAAGGTTAAGTGTTACAACTGTAACAAAATAGGACACTTTTCTAGAGAATGAAAGGCACCAAGGACAAATGGTGCCCAAGAACAATCCAGACCAAAGTACACTAATGCAGCTCCCAGAACTAAGAAGCCAAGCCAATCTAAACAACATGCTGTTGTTGCTATTGAATAAGGAGACTTTGACTAGAGATTTCAGGTAGAAGATTCTTCTCCAAACCAAGCACTAATGGCTGATCATGAAGAAGCCAAGGTATTAGAACATCTTTGTACTCATGAATGCATTGCTAAAGTTAATATGTACAGGTCCTATAACTTGGAAGTGAGATCCAATCTTGAGACCTTAAACATTTTAAAAGCTAACTTCAAAGAGCTAAAAATGACTTAAAATAGAAGATTTAGAGATTAGCATAATTCACTGAGTTATATCAAATCTTCCGAAGTACTTTCCTAGTACTTTATATGTGCATGCTGAGTGCTCTTTGGTTGTTCTTTGGTTGCATTAGCCTTTAAGTGTATTCTTTATAAACTCCCCCTAGGCTGATGCTACCAAAACTAAAGAGACCTTTGAGTCTTGGTCTTTATTTGTTGACAGTACTCATCATCAAGACCATTCCCTTCATCATCAGTTGGTCAAGATTCCTCAGACTTTTAAAGTGTCTCCTCATGTCATAAAGATCATGCAGAGGGAGATCAAGTATGTTTTTCCAAAATTTCATGTCTTGACCTCCTTGATCTCTAGTGACATACCATCTATCTAGGTTAGTAGCAAACACCCAAGAAAAGATGGGTCTCTCAGCAGCAATAGGCTCTACTATGAGTGGACTTTGTTGAGCAACCTCTTCTTGAGCACCCTCAGGATGTTTTGATCCATCTTGAGGTATAGAGGTGGATGCCTTGGACTTCTTCTTCTTCTTCTTCTTCTTCTTGTCCTTTCTTATGGCAATCCTTTTCCTCTTTATGTACTTTAACTAAGAAAACTGGCATGCAGTACCAGATTGTTCTTATTTGTCCTTCTCAGTTAGGTCCTTGTCTTTCATAAGTTTAGAAGAAGAAGGATCAGGACCCTGCTGTGGATCAAAGATGAAGCTGGCTATGATGTAGCACTAGGTCCAGGTTGTGTTGTCTCTTGGGGTTCAAGCTTGACCTCAGCTTCAGGTGCAGCCTGACTTGGTAGAGAATGCAAGTCAACCAGCTCACCCCTTTTGATCTTCTGCTTGATCACTCTAATATGCACATCCATAGTGGATAGAGACATTGGACCAAGTCTCCTTCCATAGAATCCATATAGCTTCAAGAAGCTTACCATCTTTTGTCTATCAGCAGACTTCTTTAGATTTGCTCTGATGGTGGCTCTTGACCTTGCAGCCTCTTCCCTCATCTTCCTCATAGCAGCTTTTTGCTCTTTAGCACTTATTGCTCAAGCTGCTTAAGATATTCAAACTCAATGTATTCATATGACAAGGGAAGAAGGTCTGCTGTCTGATAGAGACCTGTGGCTCTTAGGTAGGTTATCATGTTTTGCCTGCCTTGTTCCCTACCAACTTGAGTTTGTTGCTCAGTAGCTATAGCCTCTACCTTAGGACTTTCCTAAACTGGGGAGAGGGTAGGGGCTTTGTAGTCTTTTTCTCCTCCTTTCATCCTTGATCTTGAGGAGCAATTCTGTATCCCCAACTTCCCTCCTCTCATTTGACACTTCCATGTCAGCAAGTTCATTTAGTTCATCCAAAGGGAGAGATATGAGTTCATTAACATTGTAGTTCATGGACCCCAAATAGTTTAATCTGGCTACCCTTAACTTATCATCTTGAGTGCTTGGCTTGGGGGCAGCCCTAATAGCAGCTTTTATCATGTCATGGGTCCCACTTGAACTCTCTCCCCTTGCCTTCCTCTTCCTCTCTCTCTTCTCCTCCTCAATCTCCTCAGAGGTCATTTTCCACTTCCCGTTGATACTCACAGACTTGTGTGACTAAGGGTGAAGAGAGCTTTGGTGTTTATTGCTTGGTACTGCACTTGAGCTCCAGCCAGAGAAAGGCTGTAAAACATCTTGACCAGCTGATGTCTCACTGAGGGTAATAGGTATTGAAGAAGTTCATGTCTCAAGGTTCATAGGTTCAACTGCTGGGCCTTCAGCCAAGGTTTTACCTTTGAAGCTAATCTTAGGGTCCACCTTAGCTTCCAGTTGACCAATAGTCTTACCTGCTAGCCTCTATCTATATAGTTTAGATCTTAACTTGAACTCTTCAAACACCCTTTCTTGTATTTTCTCAGCTAACCTATCAGGTTGCCTGGATTGACTTGGTTGGCAAGTGATAAGTCAACTAGAAAGACCTCTTGTTGTCCATAAGACCTAGAGATTACTAGGGCTCTCCTTTCATCATACCTCCATCCTACTATTGGATTTTCAGTAGGATAGGATAAGGTAGACATTACCCTTGGTATACCCTTCTCAAACAGGCTTTGAATTAGTGAATCCATATCAATATGAGCTTGAGGAGGTTGTTGAATATGGACAAATGCAAATGAGGGTGGTGAGTCCTCCATGTCCATACTCTGAGCAGAACTCCTAGGTTCTGTGATTGTAGGTAGGACTTTCTCCCCCTTTTTAGTAGCATCACCCTCTTGCACAAGGGAGCTAAAGGTTAGGTCCACCATATCCATAGGTTCTTATGGACCTGGTTGAGTTTGCCTGACAGGTATTTTAGCTAACTTGCCCTTGAGATCGGTGATCTCAAGTTGCTAGTCACTGACCTGTCTTTGTAAGGTAGTCACCTGAAATTCTAGATGACTAACCTTAGAAACTAAATACATGTATAGGTTTGATAGTTTTTGCACCTTTAGTTGCATACTCCCCTCATCTTTATCAAAAGAATCATAGGGGGATGAGAGAATAGGACCAAAGTCTTCTTCCTCACCACCAGCTTATGTTTCTTGGTTACTGGTTTTCCCCTACACACTGACAACTCCAAATGAAGTGTCAATGGGCTAGGTTGCAATGGTTGAGATCTTAAAAATAAAATAACTTGCAAAAATGAGAGCCTCTTCCATATGGGCCTCCTGAACATGTTCAGGAAGGTCCACCTCAATTATGGGTCGATGATGTGGGCTAGGTATGTGTGATTTAGGAGTACCTATCTCTCCTTGAGTAGGGGTGGAGAAGAGAGACTCATGATACTCACTGGAACCCATATCCTCATCATTATAGAATCCTAGGTTAGGGATTGGTTGGTTGAGGTCTAGCGGCTGGGGATGGTAGCTTTCCCCTGAAGGTTGATCACTAGAGTTTTGAGACTTTGAGTGAAGGATTAAGGCTAGGGTAATGAGCTCATCAGGTTGAGCATGAGGACCTTAGCTCTAATCATAGATGTAATAGGTGTGGTCTGCTCCTTAGGAGAAGTAGGAGCTCTAGTGTCCACGTCTTCCTGCATGGTTGGTGATTTAGGGGCCTACTCAATCTGAGTAGACTGAGCAAGGGTTCATTTGGATTTTCTTTGGTAGGTGATGGTGATTTGTGGCTATGTGGGTGGTACAGATGTAGAAGGCATGGGTTCAACATTGGCTGGCGTTGCCAAGTTGTCACCTTAAGCAATGAGCTCTAACATTTTTAGGACCAGGGCTGTTTCTACCCCTCAGAAGCCAATAGTGGGCTTTCTTATTGTCTTGAGGATGTTGGGCTTCATTTGTTCTAGTTTAAGAATATTACCTGTTCCCTTTAACTATGAGCCCAGTTCACAGTTAAGAATGTATTGAACATATCTAGAGAACATATAATACTCTAAGGAGTCCAAGTTGGCAAGTACGTTTGTATAAACAAATTGTGAGTACTTGAACTTGACCCCTTGAACCATCCCATGGACTATGTAGGATAAGTCCTTAGGAATTTGATCCCAACCTCATGTTTGTTAGATAGAGAGTGGATTACCACATACAGGAGGTACTTCCACTGAGATGAGACCTTACCCTTTTTTATGGTTCTTACTGGTAGTCCCATTCATAGCCCATTTTTGGAATGAGTTGTTTACAATAGATTTGGGGAAGGACAACTTGCTTTCTGCATCATCTAGCCTTAGAAACGAGCTGATTGTGGCTGGAGTGATGAATATTGTCATCCCCTACATAATGGCAGACAGTGCCTTCTTACCATCTAATATGACCTCTTGGCAGGTCCTCCAGAACTCTAAGAGCTGATCTTCATACAATGAAGTGTCTATTGTGAGGGCTGTGAGGTAGTTGGACTGAGATAAGAAGCGGAAAACATTTGAGAAACCAGGATCTTTCTCAGATGATAACAGAGCAACCTGATTGTGTTCCCTGTGAAGATGCATGAAAAAATCTAATTGGTTTCGGGGATCAGAGTTGGCCATTTTGAGTAGCTTTGAAGTGAAGAAAGGTAGGAACAAAGTCAGTTTGTGGGTGAATTTATGGTTTGAACTTTTGTAGATGAAGGAGAAGGTGAAAAAGGGGGAACCATTGTACGAATATATATATGGTAAGGCTTGCTCTTGGAACTGTATGGTTTAGGCTATGCAGCAGCGGTGCATATTTGATCGGCCTTTTTCTCCTGACCAGGATGATTTGGACATGAACTAGGACTCCTGGTACTAGAGTCCATTGTTGAGTCCTCAGTCTTTACCATTTCAAATCCAATAGAAATGAAAACTTGCCTTTCCTGGGAGTTGAAGGTGCCTTGATCTCTTAGGCTTTCTTTGATTTCCTTTGGCTACCCTTATCAAGTTCTTCCTTGCAGACTTGGTCATCCCTGGTTCCTTCTTCTCTCCAAGAGATAGTGACCCTTCTCAGGATAACCCTTGTCACTCACTTTAGGTTCATCCTTCACTATCTCTTCTACATCTTCATCCTGCTCTTAAATAAGATCAATTGAAGGCAGCTCATATTGACAAGTTTCACACGTTAGAGATCTAACATATAGAAGTGTGTGTAGAGGAGCTATCTCACTTGATCTTAGTCCCTGCCTGTTTTGGTAACAAACTTTTTCATGCAAGGATGAGGATATTATGTCCTTGAAGGTTTCCTCTTCAAGAACACATTATTCTGCCTTGGCTTTGCTGATCACAAGCTCAGCCTGGCATTCAGTTAACTTGGTTATGAAATCATTGATTTGAGTCCTATAGTTTGTATGCTCATGCTTAATAGTAGAAAAGGTTTTCTCTAAATCTTCAATCTTAAGTTTATAATCATTTTCTACTCTTTTAAAATCAGCTTTTAAAATGTTTAAGGACTCAAGATCAGATCTCACTTCCAAGTTGTAGGACCTGTACATATTAACTTTAGCAATGCATTTGAAGTATAAAGATGTTCCAATACCTTGGCTTCTTTATGATCAGCCATCAGTGCTTGGTTTGGAGAAGCATCTTCTACCTGAAAGCTCCAGTCAAAGCCTCCTTCTTCAACAGCAACAACAACATGTTGTTTAGGTCGGCTTGGCTTCTCAGTTCTAGGAGCTACATCAGTGTAGTTTGGTCAGGATTGTGCCTGACCACTGTTTTTACTTGGTGCCTTGCACTCTCTAGCAAAGTGTCCTATTTGGTTATAGTTGTAACACTTCACCTTGCTTTTATCCAAGCCAAACTTTCCACTTGCCACATTGCTTGGGAACTTCCTTCCTATTCTCTTGTAGAACTTCTTAGCTCTATCAGTAAGGAGAGCCACCTGTTGAACTATCTCCATGTACTCTAGATCATCTGGATGGATGCAGTCCAAGTCTTTAAGAGTGAAGAGAAAGTTTTCACAACTTTCATCGGCAGACATAAAGGTTTGAGCAGAGCTTGTTCTTGGAATGGGCTTCCTTAGATGTAGCTCTCCCTTGGTGTCTTAGGAAAGGTGGTGAAAGGACCCTTTTGTGAGTTATCAGGGAAGCATATAAGATGATGTTGTGGTTCTCTCCTATCCCTTTCAAGTACATGAAGGGATGAACTCTACTGATTGTTGGAAGAGCTATTTGATGGATTTTGCAAGTTCATCTCCATCTGGTAACCACTAAGGATACCATACAGCTTCATAAGAGTAAGAGTGGAGAGGTTCTCAGTTCTCTTGATGGAAACACAATAGTGAGTCCATTGTCTGGGAAGAGAGAACATGAACTTCCTCACCATGTCCCTATTCTCAAGCTTGACTCCAACATCCATTAGAGCATCCACAATCTCAACATACCTAAAGTATTGTTGAGTCATGGTTTCACCTGTCTTGTAGGTGAAGTTCTCAAACTACTATTTCATAATGTCTTTTTGTTTTCCTTGGCTTCCTCAGACCCCTCAAACTTGAGCTTTAGTGCATCTTAGAGTTGCTTGGTAGTTTTGCACTTCGCGAAGCCTCTGTATATGGAGTTTGGAAGAGCAGTTTGAAGAGTGATCATGGCTTTTTGATCCACATCTATTTTCTTCCGATCTTCTTTAGAGTAGTCAGCCATTTCCTTTGGTATCTTCCCACCTCTAGCAATCGCTAAAGAGGTGCTTGGGATATGAGGTCCTTCAACAACAGATCTCCATATCTTGTTGTCTTGAGACTTGATGAACCCTTCCATACGTCGGCACCAAGAATAAAGTTATCAGGAGTGATCAGTGGAGACTTTGTCATGGTATCGGTTTCCATATCAGTCTTAGAGATAGCTGCCATTTGAGTTGATAAGTGTTTGGTGAAACTAAAGAGATCTAAGATGGTGAGATCTTACAATCAAGAGCCTAAAATGCTCCGATACCAATTTCAGGACCACTGAAGGGTGGTCAATGCAATAGTTTCACAAGGTGGAGAGAGTTAGAACACTTAGCAGATCAAATAAGGAACCAACTAAGATGAAATAAAGAACACTTTATGAAAGAACAATAACATGAACAAGATAATATGGTTTTCAAGAATGATGATATTTCTCTTAAGTTCTTACAAGTGTTACAAAGCTTAATTCTAAATACAAGTACTTGAGATACTTTATACCACATCCTACAGCCGTCCATACTTTGAAGGTCACCTGGAAACACTAATCAAGGCAACAAGATCAATGTGGAGTCAAAAAAGCAGATTGCTTTTTGAATAGTGACTATGACATGCCATAGCTCACATCCTTATCTAATACAAAAAGGATAAAAGTACATAGTTGGAAAGTTACAGACTCAACACCTTAATCTACAGCTGGCAAAAGTATGGACTTTTCACCAACTCATGCTAGTTGATGAGTCTTCAATGATGGTAGCGGAAAGGTGTTTTAGCTTTTGACAAAAGTATGTCAGAGAAGACATGCCTCCTTTGTCTTCTGAAGAAATCAGTCTTTGGCTTCAGAAGACTTTGTCTTTGAAGCTTTGGAAGACTTCATCTTTGGCTTCTGAAGAATTTTTCTTTTGGCTTTGATTTGATACTTAGCATAATTCACTGAGTTATATCAAATCTTCCAAAGTACTTTCCTAGTACTTCACATGTGCATGCTGAGAGCTCTTTGGTTGCATCAGCCTTTAAGTGTATTCTTTAAAGTCAATATGAATGGGGTATTCATAAATGTTACTCCATAATCTATAAGTTGACTTTGAATCCATAGCACCTAAGCAGAACAACTAGATGCAGCAATGTACTCTGCTCCAGTAGTTGATGTAGACACATAGGTTTGCTTCTTGCATTACCATGAAACCAATCTTTCCCCTAGAAATTGACATCCTCCTGAGGTAGACTTATTATTGTTGTTGCATCCACTATAGTCACTATCTATATATCCATAGAGATTGAAGTCAACACTCTTAGGGTACCATAATCCCAACTTAGGATCCCCTTTAGGATACTTCAAAATCCTCTTGGCAGCCATCAGATGTGACACCTTTGGAGAAGCTTGGAATCTTGAGCATAAGCATGTGGCAATCATAATATCTAGTCTGCTTGTTGTGAGGTACATGAGAGATCCTATGATGGCTCTATACTAATACTGATCAACTGCATCCCCCTTAAGATCAAGAGATAAAGAACATGTTTTGGACATAGGGGTTTTAACAGCTTTAGTATCAGTAGCTTGAAATCTCACTAAGATGTCTTGAACATACTTAGATTGATTTATAAAGATCCCATCAGGTGTTTGTTTCATTTCTAGTCCCAAGAAGAAGGTGAGTTCTCTCATTAAACTCATCTCAAACTTGGACTTCATGAGACTCTTAAAGTCTGTACACAATCTCTCATTTGTTGAACTAAATATAATGTCATCCACATACACTTGAACCAAAATGATATCTAGATCAACTTTTTGATGAAGAGAGTTTTGTCTATGGATCATCTGCTGTATCCATTTCTCAAAAGAAAGGTAGGGAGTCTCTTATATTATTTCCTAGGAGCCTGATGAAGCCCACCAAAAGAGATTTATCAAGTTTGCAGACATAATTTGGATACTAGGATCTTCAAACCTAGGTGGCTGATAGACATAAACTTCCTCATCTATCTCCCCATGGAGAAATACACTCTTGACATCCATCTAAAACACTTTGAAGTCTTTTGAGGTAACAAAAGCTAGAAAAATTTTGATTGCTTCAAGACTGGTAACAGGAGCAAAAACTTCATTATAATCAATCCCTTCTTCTTGTGTGTACCCTTGTACCACAAGTCTTGCTTTGTTCTTGATAACAATGCCTCTGTCATCCTTCTTGTTTCTAAACACCTATCTGGTTCCTATTATTGTCTTTCCTTTAGGAAGTGCGAAGAGTTTCCAGACCCTAAATCTTTCAAATTGAAGAAGCTCGTCTTGCATAGCTTCTACCCAACTATAGTCTCTTAAGCCTTCATATACGTTCCTTGGCCCTAATTAAGAAAAGAAGCATGATAACACATAGATGTTTGCCTCATGTGTATGGATTCTTTTCTTAAAACCAACATTGACACTTCTAATGACATTCTCAAGTGGGTGCTCTTTATGAATTCTTAGTCTTGGGATCACTTGGAGTTGTTAAGAAACATCCAAAATAGAGGCAGATGTATCATTTATAGTAACTGGATTACCTGTCGAATTGACTCCTTCTTCAGCACTTTCCACACTTGGTTCCTTTTCAAGAGATTGTCTAGTACCACAATGATCACGAGACTCTTCATCTGATAAGTCATCATGAGCAAGTGATGTTTGGTCTATATCTTTTATGATACTAGCATCTTCTTCTACTGAATGTGGTTGGATTGGATCACTAGTTGTTCTTTTGAGGCTAAGGCCATGAGGTAGATCAAGCCTATAGTCTTCAGTACGTGTGACTTGTGTGTCTGTTGATTTGTCAAGCGAGTGTCCTGAAACACTCTCAAGCAAATGGTTAAAGGCATTTGTGAATCCATTCAGATCAAACATCTAACTTGGGGTGTTTCTAACATTATTTGAGGAATTTTTATTAAATATGACATTTTCATATTCCTCAATAGTATGGTCAACTTTGTTATAGACTCTATAAGCTTTAGCTTGTGATGAGTATCCTACAATGAACCCATCTACTGATTTTTCAACAAATTTGGATAAGTGAGCTTTGGTATTTAGAAGGATGCATGGACATCCAAAAGGTTTTAAGAACCCCATGAATGGTCTTCTCTTATGCCACAATTCATAAGAGGTTTTCCCATGTGTTCTAATGTAAGCCCTCGTTCCTAGGAAACCTCAAAGTTGGCCATTCATAGCACTTTACACATTAAAATACATTGAAGTAAGAAACCATGGCAGCGGAATAGTTAAACTAAAACCATATCATGCATTAATAAATACTCTTGCCAAGATATACGTCATTGTTACAAGTTTCAAAAAGAACATTTAGATGTTTTACAAGACAAAAGTATCATTTCTGCCTAACATGGATGCCAGTCTTTATTTGCCAAGTAGCTTCAATATTATACCATCCCCAGCAACATCATCACCTGCCAACTGATATGCATATAAAAATTCAGCGTTGCTGATTGAGTTCTAGTTTTGTTAATATAGAAAATATACATTTTGTAAGCTTCGCTTGGTGATCATTCATCATTATACGTAATCGTTCGTTAGGAAAAAATCATTATCTTTCTTTCTTTCCCTATATTTCTCTTTCATTGTTTAGGATTGCACAAAGCAAGAGCCTATATTGTTGGTTGGCAACAAATGCCAAACCCCTATCAGTACACATTTATAAGTGGTAGCCAACCCTCGACAGTTGATCCTCACTGCTAGGCAAGAAGCCTGCTCATGAATACGGATCCCATTGATTTATTGGTCAATCACAAGGATTAGATCCCAAACGTGCATTCTTTAGGATGAAACAACCGCACATCAGTTGAGCAAACAACCTCCAGGGTCGTGAACCTCCATTGGTTTTGCTTGCAAGGCTTTCCATTTATTATAAGGGCCCGGGGTAACATTCATTAAGTTCTACTGGCTTTCTTTTATTCCTTTGTGATCACTTGATTATGAATAATACTTTTAAGATATCCATTGCCTTATAATCACATAACATGAAATAGTAATTATTATCCATAACAACAGCCCATAAGAAAAGAATAAAACATTAGAAACATTAAACAAGCAAAACTTCCATTAAACTTAAGTACTTAGCACTTAAATTCTATTCCCAAAGTTTCAAAAATAACTTAAGTGTTCACAGCGCATGAACATGGTATACATCGGATGGATTAAAAACTAAGTGTCCATAACGGACAGCCAAAGTCCACAGCGGATAACCAAAGTCCATAGCGGACAGCCAAGGGTCCACAGCGAACGACTAAGGTTCATAGCAGATGATATAAACATTTCTAAGTGTCCACCGCGGACAGCCATAGTCCACAGCGGACATCATTTAATCTCTCTAAGTGCCCACAGCAGACATGCAAATCCCAAAGCGGACATGCAAAGCCCACAACGGACATGCATTTATACGTAAGTGTCTACAGCAGACATGCATGCATACTTAAGTGTCTACAGCGAACATGCATGCATACTTAAGTGTCTACAGCAAACATGCATGCATACTTAAGTGCCTAAAGTGGACATGCATGCATAGTTAAGTGCCTACAGTGGACGTCCAAGTCCACAGCGAACAATCTACAAATATTCCAAGTGTCCACAGCGGACACCTTATCAGTGCTCAAGTGTCCACAACGAACAACTAAAGTCCACAGCAGACAACCAGCCTAACACCTGCGATCCAACTTATGCAGTTTCTAGTCCCAAACATCATTTCTAAACATATACTTAGCATAGATCTACTAGATTCACACTTAAAACGTAACAAACATCTACACAACATCATAGAAATCTGTTAAAAACATTCATCTTCATAAACAGTCGTATGTTTCAAGGAAATCATAGTTTGGTTCAGAAAACATCAGTTTAATATACATATCAGCCCCAAACAAGTAGAAAACAGGTAAAAAAGGGGATCTAGAACTCACCTTAAATAGCTTTCGAGTGAACCACAACAAACTCGAGAGCAACCTGGAGTTCTATCACCTAAACACACAAAAACAAGCAACTAAACACATAGAAACACATAAAAGTTGGTCCAGAAGCTAGAATCCATCTGATATCAAGAATAAAACACCTTAAAATCTTACCTTTAAATATTTCTTCCACTTTCTCTCACTATAAATTAGATGGGAGCTCTTCCTCTCACTCTAGCCGAAAGTTGCACAATAGAGAGAGGGGTATGGGCGGCTATATCACCCTTTTAAACCCATTATGGGCTGGTTTGGCCCTTGTACACCTTTAACCCTTACTTTTTGCAATATTATTCTATTTTCTCCCTTACTTTTCTTTTCTTTCCTTCTTTCTGAAATTTCCGGGTGTTACAAGTTCACCCCTCTTGTATAGGTTCCGTCCCTGAAACCTGTCACTCCATAAAAAGATCAGGGTAGTGCCGTCTCATTTCTTCCTCTGACTCCCAAGTGGCCTCTGATCCCTTGTGATGCTTCCATTGCACCTTTACTTGGCTAATCACTTTATTCCTTAACCGTTTTTCCTTCCGGTCCAAAATAGCCACTGGTTGCTCCACGTAATTCAATCTTTCATCAACCTCAATGTTCGTGAGAGGAAAAACAACATCACCTTCTGCCAAGCACTTTTGTAAGTGAGATACATGGAATGTAGGATGAATCTCATGCAGCTCCTCGGGAAGTTCCAGCCTATATGCCACTTCTCCAACTCTGGCAATGATTTTGAATGGCCCGATATACCTTGGGCTCAACTTCCCTCGCTTTCGGAACCTGATAATCCGTTTCCAAGGAGATACTTTCAACATCATCTTATCTTCCACTTTGAACTCAACTGGCTTCCTTCTCTTATCAGCGTAGGACTTCTGCCTGTCCTTTGCTGCCTTCATGAAGGCCTTGATCTTTTCCAACTTCTCTGACGTGGCCTCAATGATCACGATACTTCCCAACTCCTTCTGCCCAATATCACCCCAACACACCGGGGTTCTGCGTCGCCTCCCATACTGGCATGATAACTATTGTTGTAGGACAACTCTACCAATGGTAGGTGTTCATCCCAAATTCCACCAAAATCAATAATGCATGTCTAGATCATGTCCTGCAGGGTCTGAATGGTCCATTCTGATTGTCCGTCTGTCTGAGGGTGGTAAACTATGCTAATGTGTAACATCATTCCCATCACTTCATGAAATTTCTTCCAGAAGTTGGACGTGAACCAAGTGTCCCTATCAGAAACAATAGACACCGGCATGCCATGATGAGTTACAATCTCCTTGATGAACAGCTCCGCCAACCTTTCTGACGAGTTAGTCTCCCGGATTGGCAAGAAGTGAGCACTCTTTGTCAAGTTGTCTACAATCACCCAAATGGTATCGCATTCTCTCATCGTGCGAGGCAATTTCATGATGAAGTCCATGG
This sequence comes from Flaveria sonorensis, assembly GCA_025506505.1. Classification (NCBI taxonomy): domain Eukaryota; kingdom Viridiplantae; phylum Streptophyta; class Magnoliopsida; order Asterales; family Asteraceae; genus Flaveria; species Flaveria sonorensis. Next base: position 14,931,366 of record CM046437.1, on the reverse strand, counting down.
TGATGTGCTCCCACTTCCATTAGGGGATATCCAAGGGTTGGATCTTCCCGTATGGTTTCTGATGCTCTTCCTTCACTTGTAAACAGGTTAGACACTTACTCATGTACTCCACCACCTCACGCTTCATCCCTGGCGACCAATAATCCTTCTTCAGGTCATGATACATCTTGGTAGCACCAGGATGGATGGAATACCATGTTTTGTGAGCTTCATCCATAATCCTTCCCCTTTGATCCCTATAACAAGGAATCCACATTCGCTCGGATCTGGTTGTAACACCAAGGGTGTTCTTCCCTAAATCCGCTACTTGCCCCTTCATCCGTTCAGAGTTGATCCTATCATCCTTCAGCGCCTTATCTTGGAACTTTTTGATTTGACCCATAACATCTAGCATCACAACCAGCTGGCAAGCCTTCACCTGTATCGGTTCAGGTCTTTCCTTTCGACTGAGAGCATCGGCTACCACGTTCGCCTTACCCGAATGATAGTGGATTTTGCAATCGTAATACTTGATCAACTCTACATGTTAAGATCCTTTTTCTCGAATAAATATTTTAGGCTTTTATGATCTGTGAAGATGGTACACTTCACCCCATACAAGTAGTGCCACCAAATCTTCAATGCAAACACCACAACCGCCAACTCCAAATCATGAGTACGGTAGTTAACCTCATGGATCTTCAACTGCTGAGACGCATAGGCTATAACCTTTCCTTGTTGCATCAACACGCAACCTAAACCCAAATACGAAGCATCTAAGTATACCACCAAGTCGTCATTCCCTTTAGGCAATGTCAAAACTGGGGCTTGAGTTAACCTTATCTTCAACTCCTGAAACGCACTCTCCTGCTCAAAACCCCATTCAAACTTCACATCCTTGTGAGTCATCTTAGTCAACGGGGCCGCCACCTTAGAGAAGTCTTGAATGAGTCTTTTATAGTAACCTGCCAAACCCAAGAAACTGCGAATCTCGGATGGCGTCTTTGGAGACTTCCACTGTATCACCACCTCAACTTTTGCCAGGTCCACCATGATCCCTTCAGGATTAACCACATGACCCAGAAACTGTACATCACGTAACCAGAATGCACACTTGGAGAATTTGGCGTACAGCTTCTCCCTTCTGAGCGTCTCTAGCACCTCTCGAATGTGACCGGCATGCTCTTCTTCATTCTTTGAATAAATCAGGATGTCATCAATAAACACGATCACTGATTTATCTAGAATAGGCTGACACACCCGATTCATCAAATCCAAAAAAGTAGCTGGCGCGTTGGTTAAACCAAAAGACATCACGAGAAACTCGTAGTATCCATAACGTGACAAAAAGCTGTCATAGTGATATCCTGCTCCTTCACCTTCAGTTGATGATACCCTGGTCGAAGGTCTATCCTGGAGAACCAACTAGCACCCTAGAGCTAATCAAACAAGTCATCAATCCTTGGTAACAGATACCGGTTCTTCACAGTCAACTTGTTCAGCTTGCGGTAGTCGATGCACATCCTAATACTACCGTCCTTTTCTTCACGAATAGAACTGGAGCAGCCCATGGAGAGATACTCGGTCGAATAAAGCCCTTATCCAAAAGATCTTGCAGTTGCATCATCAGCTCTTTGAGTTCGGATGGAGCCAACCAGTATGGTGCCTTGGCGACGGGTTGCGCTCCCGGTATCAAGTCAATCTGAAACTCAATTTCTCTATCGAGTGGAACCCCTGCAGGTCTTCAGGAAACACGTCTAGGAAATCGCATACTACCGGAACGTCTGACAGTTGAGGCACGGTAGCATCCACGTCTTTCATATAAGACAGGTAAGTACCATACCCTCACCTCATAAAGTTCTCTGTCGTGATCATTGATATCACTTGCGGAGTGATGCATTCCTTGTCTCCGTGAACCATAACCAAACTGCCGTTGGGCGCAATCAGACGAATCATCTTTTTTTGATACACGATATTCGCTTCATAGGTCGCCAACCAATCCATTCCTAACACCACATCAAAACCTCCTAGGGCCATCACATACAACCTAGCAGGAAACTTATGACCGTCCAATTCTATAAGGCAATCATTTGTCATACCAGTCACCTTGGTGGATTTTCCTATTGCTGTCTCTACATGGAAAGGCACATCTATCTTCCTACTCTTACAATGCATTATACAACAAAAAGCAGCAAATACAAAACTCCTACTAGCACCCGAATCAAAAAGCACAGACACATATAATTGGTTTACCAAAAACATACCTGAAACTACTTCAGGGTCCACTCTGGCTTCTTCCTGGGTCATGTTGAATGCCCTTTCCTTGGATTTGGTGCTCTTACTCTTCCCCTTTCCTCCCATCACCTTGAACCCTGAGCTTCCTATCCCACCTTCCTTGCAATTCCTGCCCGAGTGCCCTACCTCTCCGCATTGGTAGCAACTCGGTGCCCTGCACTCCTTAGCATAGTACCCCTCGCCTCCACACTTGAAACACCTATTTCTCCCCATTCTACATTCACCCATGTGACTCTTCCCATACTTCCAACATTCCCTCCGGTCATTCCCCTTACTCGTTTCTGGGCAATGATCGTCAACCCTCATCTTCTTCTCCCCAATCCCATAGTTATCATTCTTGAATCTTTTCCCATCACCATTCTTGTTCCAACTCTTCTTGACCTTCCTCTGGACCGGCACCAGGTCCCTCTCATCATACAATCTCCCTGTCAAATGTACCACTGACCTAAACGTGCTCGGTCTAGCGGCTATCATGTTCCTTCTAATGTCCAAGGGCAAACCTTGTATGTATCTCTTAATCTTCTTGGACACTAGAGTTACCAGATTTGGCATAAGTATTGCAAGTTTATTGAACTTGGAGGTGTACTCTTGATGAGTCATGTCCTTGGCCTCCAAATACAGGAACTCCTTCTCAATTTTGTCCAACTCCCGTTGAGGATAATACTCCTCCAGCACCAGCTCCTTCAAATCCGACCGCCTCATCTTTTCTATAGATTATTTTCCCTCAGCTTGGACAATGTTGTCCCTCAAGCATAGTGCCTAGTCAACGAAAGAATGGGAGGCAAATTTCTGCTTCTGATCCTCCCGACATTCACAGATGTCTAGGACTGCTTCCATCTCTCGAACCCAATGGTGAGCAGCAGTAGCATTGCCATTATTGTCAAAGGTCGGGGGTTTGCATCTCAGAAACGCCCCATAGCTGCATCCCTTAGCAGTGTCCTTCTCCTCCTTGCTATCATCATCATGAATTACCACCTTTAGGCTAGATGGCCCTTCTTCAGCTTCCTCAGTTCTTTCTGTGGACTTCCTTGACTTTCTTTCCTCTTTCTTCCTCGTATCCTTCGCTCTTTCCCTATCCTTTACAGCCCTCAACACTTCAGTCACCACCTAAGGCAACACATTCTGCACGACGTTGTATAACACATCAACAATAGCTTCCTTCACCGTAGATTTGAGGGTAGCTGATCCTTCACCCTCTTGGTGGATATAGAGATCTGTGTCCTCATGAACCGTCTTGGGAGCCTTAGTTTTGCTCCTGGTGACGCGTGGCCCAGTAGTATGCCCGCCATGAGCACCACCTCGGGTTTCTTTCCTAGATTTTCTACCCGCCATAAAATATGCTTCCTATAAGATTCAAACACTAATAAGGTCATTCAAGGTAATAGCTCAGATTATGTCAAGTATAGTAAGTCCCTAATTACAATGGCCAGTTTTGATTAGCCACTTACTTTACTCTTTGTTCCCCAAGCATTTCTTCTCCTGACTACATCAGTATCCAAATCTACTAAACACATAAATCAAATAGCACACGCACATAATACCGGTTAACTTTAAGAAAATTACCTGATGGCACGTAGCTACTTGGGCTAGCATCCCTCCATTTGGTCCCATTTTCAGTTTAAGTTTAGGTTTTGAAAATAATTTACCCAATTCTCTTAAACTTTGGCTCTAATACCAACTTGTAAGGCCCCGTTCCCGGGAAACCTCACAGCTGGTTCATAGCACTTTACACATTAAAATACATTAAAGTAAGAAATCATGGCAGTGGAATAGTTAAACAAAAACCATATCATGCATTAATAAATACTCTTGCCAAGAAATACAGTATTGTTTAAGTTTCAAAAAGAACATTTAGTTGTTTTACAAGAAAAAAGTATCATTTCTTCCTAACATGGATGTCAGTTTTTATTTGCCAAGTAGCTTTAACCTCATGCCATCCCCAGCAACATCATCACCTGCCAACTGATATGCATATAAAAAGACAGCTTTGCTGAGTGAGTTCTAGTTTTGTTAATATAGAAAATATACATTTTGTAAGCTTCGCTTGGTGATCATTCATCATTATACATAATCATTCGTTAGGAAAAATTCATTATCTTTCTTTCTTTCATTATATTTATCTTTCATTCTTTGGGATTGCACAAAGCAAGAGCCTATATTGTTGCTTGGCAACAAATTCCGAACCCCTATCAGTATACATTTATAAGTGGTAGCTAACCCCTGACAGTTGATCCACACTGCTAGGCACGAAGCCTCCTCATGAATACGGATCCCATTGATTTATTGATCAATCACAAGGATTAGACCCCAGACATGCATTCTTTGGGCTGAAACAGCCATACATCAGTTGAGCAAACAACCTCCAGGGTCGTGAACCTCCATTGGTGTTGCTTGCAAGGCTTTCCATTTATTATAAGGACTAGGGGGTAACATTCATGAAGTTCCACTGTCTTTCTTTTATTCCTTTATGACCACTTGATTATGAATAATACTTTTAAGATATCCATTTCCTTATTATCACATAACATGAAATAGTAATTACTATCCATAACAACAGCCCATAAGAAAAGAATAAACCATTAGAAACGTTAAACAAGCATAAACTTCCATTAAACATAAGTACTTAGCACTTAAATTGTATTCCCAAAATTTCAGAAATAACTTAAGAGTTCACAGCGCATGAACATGGTATACAGCGGATGGCTTAAAAGCTAAGTGTCCATAGTGGATAGCCAAAGTCCACAGCGGACAGCCAAGGGTCCATAGCAGACGACTAAGGTTCATAGCGGATGACTTAAACATTTCTAAGTGTTCACAGTGGACATCCATAGTCCACAGCGGACAACATATAATCTCTCTAAGTGCCCATAAAGGACATGAAAAGCCCACAGCGGACATGCAAAGCCCATAGCGGACGTGCATTTATACTAGATTGTCTACAGCGGACATGCATGCATACCTAAGTGTCTACAGCGGACAGACATGCATACCTAAGTGTCTACAGCGGACATGCATGCATGCTTAAGTGCCTACAGCGGACATGCATGCATACTTAAGTGCCTATAATAGACGTCCAAGTCCACAGCGAATAGTCTACAAATATTCCAAGTGTCCACAGCGGACACCTTATCAGTGCTTAAGTGTCCACAGCGGACAACTAATGTCCACAACGGACAACCAGTGATCCAACTTATGCAGTTTCTAGTACCAAACATCATTTCTAAACATATACTTAGCCTAGATCTACCAGATTCACACTTAAAACTTAACAAACATCTACAAAACATCATAGAAATCTGTTAAAAACATTCATCTTCATAAACAGTCATATGTTTCAAGGAAAATCATAGTTTGGTTCAGAAAACACCAGTTTAATATACATATCGGCCCCAAACAAGTAGAAAACATGTAAAAGAGGGGATCTAGAACTCACCTAAAATAGGTTTTGAGTGAACCAAAACAAACCCGAGAGCAACCTGGAGTTATAACACCAAAACACATAAAAACAAGCAACTAAACACATAGAAACACATAGAAATCGGTCCAGAAGCTAGAACCCAACTGAAACCAAGAAGAAAACACCTTAAAATCTTACCTTTGAAGTTTTCTTCCACTTTCTCTTACCAAAAATCAGATGGGAGCTCTTCCTCTCACTATAGCCGAAAAGTTGCACAAGAGAGAGAGGGGTATGGGCAGCCATATCACCCTTTTGAACCCATTATAGGCTGGTTTGGCCCTTGTACACCTTTAACCCTATCTTTTTGCAATATTATTCTGTTTACTCCCTTACTTTTCTTTCCTTTCCTTCTTTTAGAAATTTCCAGGTGTTACATCTAACTATCAACACCCTGTTCTTAACATAGCATGTAGTGCTGACTGCTTCATCCTAAAATGTTATAGGGAGTTTTGAATCAGATAACATGGTCCTTGCAGCTTTAATAAGTTTCTCATTTCTTCTCTCAGCAACTCTGTTTTGCTCAGGATTTTAGGAGCACTATAATGTGTAGTAATACCTTTGGATTCACCAAAAGAATCAAGAGTGTAGATTTTAAATTCCATTCCCTAATCACACCTAATAATTTTAACCTTTTGATCAATTTGGTTCCCAATTTTAATGATAGATGATTTTAAAATTTTAGCAGTTTCATCTTTAGTTTCTAAAAAGAAAACCTAGTGAATCTTGTAAAATCATCTATTATAACCAAGCAATATGTTTTTCTTCCCAAAATCTTTACACCTGTTGGGCCAAACCAGTCTATGTGTAACAAATGTAAAGAAGTTATGACTGAATTTAATTCTTTGGACTTATGAGATGATCTATTTTGCTTTCCTTTTTGACAAGCAACATAGTGGTTAGCGCATGTAAACTCCTTGTATGGCAGTCTAGTGACTAACCCATTCTGAACTAGTTTGTTAGTGTTTTTGAGGTTTACATGTGCCAATATTCTGTGCCAAATGGAGGATTCATTTGTTGAAGCTTTAGAAATGAAACATGATACATTTTCTGAAGGTGACACACTCTACATGTTGAGCATGTACATATTGTCTCTCCAGGGTACTCTTAAATGTATTTTATTATTTAAGTATAACAAATCTAGGAGATAAAACAATACATTCATGGTCTATGAAAAGAGTGTCATGTTTTTTATCACAAAACTGAGATAAACTCAACAAATTGTAGTTCAACTTTTTCATATAATTCACCTTATCAAAGCTTACCTTACCATTGCTAATTTTTCGTCTGCCAGTAATGTATCCTACTCTTGTATCACTTCCAAAGGAAATAGATCTGCCATCATATGGTTCAAGATTCAACAGGCATGATCAGTCACATGTCATGTGTCGCGAGTATCAACTATCCATAATCCATAAGTTATTTTTGGCCTGCGTATATTTCTACACATAAACAGATGGGTAAGTGATGAATGGGGACCAAGCTTGTTTAGTCTTGGGTCTTCTAGATCTTTGCAAGATTTTATCAGTTTCAAGTGCTGAGATTTTAATTTCATGTTTTAGGTCATCTAAGGCTTTGTCTGGTTTGGCAGATGTCTTTGGTCTCTATCTTTCTTGTTTGCTTTGGACTTGCTAGACTCTTTGACATCTTCTCTGCTTTGATGACCTTTTGAATTCTTTTAAGATGGTTAAGATTTTTCAAAATTCTTCTTCTTTGATTTTGCAGCTGCTAATTTGTTAGGCCGACTCTTCAAAAGTGCTGAATTTTTCTTAGGATCAGCACTTCACTTGTTTGTCTTCTAGTCAGTCTTGTGGGTACCATTTCTTCCTTTTAATGGCTTGTCAATAGTTGTAGATGCTTCTAAGGATCTTAGATGATTGTTTGAAATGAACTAAGGGATTAAATGGATAGTCTTTTGCAAACTGAATGTCTTCCCCGCATACTAGGCATATAATCTTCATCTGCTGCATAGTTGTCTTGATTTCCAGCTTGATTTCTTGTAGTTCCTTCTTCATCTCCTCCTTCTTTCCTTTCTTAATCAGCTTATGTCAATGAAATCTTCAAGTATCACCTTCATTTTTTAAGATTTCATCTGTTGATTTTCCTCGGTACCACTTGTGTTCTTGTTCAACTTGTGGTCAATATTAGTAGGAAGATTAATATTCTTTCTTGGAAACTTCTTGTTATAAATCTTAACTGCTTCAGAAATATACTTTTGAACATATGGTTGTGGTCTTTCTTCTAAAGAGTTTGAAGTTCTTGCATAGCAGTTTCTATTGTGTTCCTTTTTGTTGTAGTTGTGCTTTGAGTATGGTTTTGACTTGATGGAATGGTTTAACTCAGCAAATAGTATGTTGACTTTGGAAGATGAATTTTCTTTGACAAACTTTGCCTTTCTAATCACATTCTTCTTTGCCTTAAATTGGAGTTCTTCCCTCCTCTTCTCCATCTCTTCATCCTCCTTTTCATTCTTCTCTTCTTCTTCATATAACTGTTCAGCTACTCCTGCTTTTTCTTCTTTCTCTTTTGTCTCAGCTTTTTCAATAGCTAGCTTTGTAAAGATCTGATCAGCATATACTTGCTTTAGCTCCAGGTTTCACCTACGGGTGTATGTGGGAGTGTATATCATTAGTGGTTCCATAGTATTATACCCCAACACTCTCTTGGTTTGGTACAACTTTTGGGATTTTTAAGTAAAAGCAATTAATTTTTCAAACTTTTCAATTTAAACATCGTATTTATCAGCATATGTTTTAGCCATAGCTAAGTCTCATTTTGCTGATTCTAATCTGGTCAAAGATCATCAATCTGGGTCTCCAAGTTAGTTTGTTTATGTTTTAGTTGTGAAACATTCTTTTCTAGCTCTATCATCTTCTCTTTTTAAGCTTGATCATTTTTCTTAAAATTAATGTATTAAGAAGGTTGATTAATTCCACATCATTCAAGAGATCCAGATTTGGATTTATGTACAAGTTTACCTTAGCAATGCATTCAGGCATACAACAAGGTTTAGAAGTTACCTAGGCGACGAGGTTGAGCTTCCAGCCATCAGTGCAGTGTTGAAGGGAGTGATATCCTCTACTTGAAAGCTCTAGTCAATCACCTTTTCTCCTAAGGCTACAGCTGCTGTATGTCTTTGGTTGGTAGAAGTAGAAAGGCTTTGATAGGTTGAGAGTTGCTTGAAGTATGATGAGCTTGCAGGATATGGGTTTGACTTAAGTGCTTTGCATTCTTTGGAAAAGTTTCTAAGCTGGTTTTATTTGAAACACTTCACTTTGCTCTTATCAAACCCAAATTCTAATCTTCTCTACCTTAAGAACTTTCTTCTAGTTCTTTGCTAAAATTGTTTGGCCCTGAAAGAGATCATGACTATCTGATAGTTGATGTCCATCTCCTCAAGATCATCTGGGTGAATGCATTCCAGATCTTCTTCAAAGAGATAGAAGAAGTTAGCTTCTTCACTGATAAAGGCTGAATTTGAAGAGTAGGTTGGTGAAAAGGATGGCGAGATCTGCTGAAAGATAGTGATGGCTAAGATTCAATAGTTGGAGTTTTAGGGTAGGTGATCATTGGTACTTGATGATTCACCATTGGAATTTGGTAGGCCTGGGAATGAAAGGGTTCATGAAAAGGAGCCATAAGTGCTGATGACTTTAAGGGGTTTGATGATCTACCTAGTGATTCTTCATCTACATCCATCTCCATTTGATAGGCACTCAGAATGCCAATATAACTCCTCAAAAGTCATTATCTTTAGATTTTCAATTCTTCTTATGGACACAATATAAACTGTCCATGTCTTAGGTAGGAATCTTAAGAAATTTCTAAGAACATCACTATTCTCCATCTTCACTCCAGCTTCATTGAGAGAGTCTAACAGTTTAGCATATCTAAGATATGTGGCAATCATGGTTTCTCTCCTTGTGAAACCAAAGTTTTCAAACTTCTTCTTCAAGTCATCTCTTTTGTTTTCCTTCATGTCTTTAGTTCCTTCAAATCTGGCCTTTAATGCTTCCCATAACTTCTTTGTAGTTGTGAATTTCTTGAATCCATGGATGATGCTATTGAGTATGCTCATTCTAATTATCCACATAGCCTTTGAATCCACATCCATCTTATTTAGATCTTCATTTGAGTACTTTGTGCGATCTTTTATAATCATAGCTCCACCTTCACTAACAGCTTGAACCATAGGGACATATGGTCCATTTAGAATAGAGAGCCAAAGTCTTAGATCCTAATTCTTTAGAAAATCTTCCATTTGGATTTTCCAAGTACCATAGTCATATGGTGTGAACATAGAAGGTTTGGTCTGAATTCCATTCTCCAAGTCATGCTTACTTGAAATGGCTACAGTAGTCATTTTGAAAGGATAGAGGGGTAAAAAGGAATCTACTCTTTGATAGTGTGATTGAAAAAAACAAGTGATTTGATGAAAGGTGACTTCAAGCAAATCAAGAGCCAAAGCTCTAATACCACTTGTTGAATCGGTGTTAAAGATTTAACAAGACTTTTCTATTGATTAGTAGTTAAAAAAATGCAGAATATAAGTTAACTACTTACTAACAAACACAAATATACTTCAAGTAAATATAAACACAAGAGGTTTCAAAGTTAGACTTGATTAATCTTTTGAGTACAAATGATACAATCCACAGATAAAACAAGTCGCTTGACAACCTTACCTCTCAACTATATAAGTATGAGGTTTTATACTATGAAATCTAAACAATTAGAATAAACTATTCTATGTTTAGAGTGTACAATAGGACAGAAAATCGGCACATAAGAGTTAGTCAGCTTAAGTACTATATTGTCTCCAAAAGGCAGAACACTATAGCCATCAGGACAGACAGTCTTGTCTAATTATGATTGATCAGCAGAGCATCCATTTCAGTGCTGATATGTAGTCAATTAGCACTTCTTCACCTTCAGTGAGCATTGGTTCAGCACTTGGCATGTGCTGATAGGTAGCGGATCAGCACTTTTCATCATTCGACAATTGAGAAAAATGAGCTGAATTTTAAGTTTTTGGTAGCTTCATCCTCTTTATAGATCAATAGATATGAATTTTCAGGGCTTGGTTCACCAGCTTTAACTAGAAAATATGATAAAGATATCAAGTTTACTAGTGTGTTACCTTGCGGTACATGGTGGCTTGGGTGTTCTTATGTTGTTAGGATAGTTAAACTACCGCTATTAGCAACCAAAAAGTGCTAAAAAACAGACAACAGAGTGCAAACTACTTTTTGAAGGTTATCCTTCTCTAAAGTATTACTTTATACTTGTAAATTATGCACCCCGTCGCATCACGCGAGCTTATTACTAGTTTATATATGTATGAATTTAATATATGGTTTATTTTGTAGTTTATAGTGGGTATCTACTAATATTTATGTAGTAATTTTAGTGTATGTTAATTGTTCACTAAATACACATATTGATATTATAGTATCTTTATCTATTTTTATGAGATACAAAAGTTATACGTATGCATATATATGTATATGTACGCATGTGTGTGTATAATTGTATCTTATTAATTCTAATATATTGGTAACATGTTATTTATATAACGTCATGTGTATTTAATTCATGTATATTGGCATCGCGTGGACTTATTACTAGTATATATATCTATATATATATATATGTATTTATATAACGTCATCTATCATCATGAGCAAAGTTTCCATATATAGAAGTCTAAGAACATAAATTGCACCATTCATATCATAATCTCCCAACACATTCCTATGACCATTCTAACATATTCAAATCATTATACAAATCTCTCCACAAAACACATTCATCATATAAACCATCATGTCACTAAAGTTACATAAATAGGAAGTATGAGTATATGAAGCTTTTTCACAATTCAATGATTCCCAATTCATTCCTGTTGGATCTAATGAGGCTAGTGCAACCAAAACGACACTTAGATATATTTGAATGTGCTAAACAAATGGTATTCCGAAGGAACAAGCTACTCTTCCGAAGCTAAGTCAAGGATCTTCCGAAGCTCAAGTGTGAAGAACTTCCAAAGGAAGAACTGAGTCTTCCGAGACTAAGTTCTTATTTTCTTGAAATATGCAACTTAGAAGATCCAAAGACAAAGTCTTCCAAAGAATAAAGTCCTGAGGACTTGCAGAAACTCGGAAGAAGTTGATTCTTCCGAAGCCATTTATCTTTGAAAGAACTAACTATGAACCAGTTGACATAAGTAAGGTCTATCTGACAGTCCGCTGCCACTCTGACAGACTGCATGGCGCTTTCCCACGGCCATGTAGTTGACCTTACTTTATCCACCGTTCAACCATTATTAGCATAGTATAGTTGCCACTTTTAGTTGGTGACGAAAGTTAAGTCATGGACATCTCATGACTACCTAACCTAAGATATTATTATTTTGTCTTAGATACCTTACTTTTAAACAATGTAGTACTTGTTTAGTTGTAATTTTCAGCTGGTTTTCCAAGTATAACCGGCTGTAGATGGTAGTATATATAGTTTCTCTATGTAACTTAGTAACCATGCTTGTAAGAGTCTTGTAAAACTAAGTTGAGAAGTAATATTTACAAGTATCTTGAAAACCACTCGTGTGCTTTTATGTTTTCTGTTTGAACTTATTATATTACTTGTGAACTTGGTTTAGATTCTGCTTCATCAACTCGAATGACATTAAGTGAGTTTGTGTGATTATCTTATGTTATGAGACAAACACCTTTCTTACTTTTCTTTACCATTCATCAAAACCCCAAGATTTCACTATTCATCTTCTTCATCCTGCTTTTGCTATTTTCCTGCTTCAATCAAACAGTTTCCATCTGAACAATGGCCTTGAATCCCCAACACAACCAAGTCATCATCCTTGACTCTTCAAGGGATGCAGATTTTGCCCCTATCATCCAATTTCTTTCTCAATCAACATATTTTATTGTCGTTACTATTAACCCCACCATCTACTCAAACCACATGGCTGAATTTTGGGCCAATGGTTGAAGCGAAACAATCAATGATGAACGAGTCATCAGATCAAGGGTCTGCGGACAAGAGATCATCATCAGTGAAACAACCATCAGGGAGCATCTGGAACTCCATGATGAGGTGCCTCCATAGAATTCCCAAAGTCTAATTTGGAGGAAACCTATACTTAAATGGGATATGGTGGAGATGTGAACAGATCTACAGTCTACAAGTTCAACTTCTCCTACAAGTGGAAGTTCCTGCTTAACATTGTCCTACATAGCCTATCCAACAAATTAGGGGGATGGGATCAAATTCCCTATGATCTAGGAAACCTAGTCCATGGGTTGGTAAAAGGCCTCAGATTCAACTACTAAAGGTTTGTGCTAAATAATTTGAGTAGCAATCTCACCAGGGATCCATTCTATATGTATCCTCGATTCATTCAGCACATTATCAATTGTGAGTTGGACCAGAATAAACTACAATTTCCTCATGTTTTACTAGTCCCTCATATGAATCCTAGCATCTTCAAGACTTTGAAGAAGGTGTCTACCAACTTTATTAGAAGATTCACCGATCTCCTTCCAGGTATGCTTGAGCCAATGGCTAATGGTGACATTCCTGTAAACTAAGCAGGTGATGAACCCCAACCAGACACCACCACTACATTACCACCCTCATCTTCACACCCAATCAAAATCACATACCAAAGATGCCCCAAATGAACCCTTGATCAATCTACTCTAATTGGTCAAGTCCCCTCTATTCAATCCAAAAAGGTTAGAGTGGAATCCAGGGCTCCCACTCAGTCATAGGTCCGACCAGTCTCCATAATTGACCACAATATCAGTGTTGAGTCTCCTCAATCCCAACCTGATGAGCCCATTACCCAAGCCATAAGCACTCAGGGTGAGTCTCAACACTCTCTTAAGTAGCCAAAAAAGGAAGCATGACCAAGAGCCTGGGTCAATAGATATAACCTCTGTATCCTTTCTTGACCTTTTGACCTGACCTGATGAGGATATCATGTTTCATCAGGGCCATGATGTTAATCTACCTCACCCCTCTCTAGATCAACTAAGTCCCAGGGAACCTCTTATATCTAGCCCACATCAGCAAGACCAAACTGAGGTGAGTCCAACCGGAGTGGAGGTGACTCATGTAGATACAGCTGCCACTACTAAGAGTGCTTTAATAGCCTCTTAGGACAGTGGTAACATTAGTCAGATTGTATCTACGTCAACCTTGCCCATTGATGCCTTTGAAATTGGCATCAGTATGCAAAGGTATCCAGGCCGCCAAGAAACCACAACTAGTGATGAGAATGAACATACTAGGTATGTTATCCCATCTCCTAATGATTCTTTAAAAGAAGATAAGGGTAGTCTGCAACTCACTATCAAAGACCTAATTTCCAAAGTCACCAATCTTGAATCAAAGGTTAAGACTTTAGAAAATAGGTCTGCCACTCATAAACTTGAGATTGAAAATCTCAAGGCTCAACTAGCTGAGAAACAGATTGAGAAGTCTGTTACGCATGTACATACTCAGGTTTCTTTGAGTTCTTTCTCTAGCTCATCTACTTCTCAAGGTGATGCTACCAGAAAGGGGGAGAATTTACAGAAACTAAGACATGATGAGAAGATATCTGCTCACACTTATGAGGAGATATCAACTCAACAGGAACCCCATACTGCCATTTCTTCTTTCTACCCCAAACAGCAACGACTTGTAGCCATCTTTCCTCAACCACCTCCCATTTTAGTTCAAGTGGACCCAAGGATGCTTATCGACCTTAACTGATTTTTAACCCAGTTTCTAATAAGCTCCTCACTTGAAAACCCTCACCTAATCTTCCCATTGCTTACTTTTGGGCTGAAGAGCTTTAAAGGTTGAGTGCATATTTTACCTTTGAGGAGGAAGTTGGTCAACCTAAGGTCTCTGTTGATCCCAAGATTGACTTCAAAGGGGATACACAGACTGATGGCCCGGCAACTAACTCAAGAGGGACAGATAGTGTAGTTCCTGTTACTTCCGAGGCTGTGAGAACAACTTCCGAAGTGGAAACTCAAGCTTCGGAAGCACTACTATTCACTTCCAAAGCTCTGGGAATTACTTCTGAAGCTGAAGTCCAAGCTACGGAAGGAATTATAGAGTTATTCTCTGTGTCTGATGAACTGCTAGTTATAGAAGCTATTCTTGATGTAGCTTCTAAAGTCAACAGTGAGGACTTTCTTTCAACCCCTCTCAAGCCAGCACCACAAGCTCAATCTCCACCACCCCAACCTGAATCCTCAAAACTAGAATCTCCAAAGGCTGAATCTTGCTCTGATCCTAAAGGGAAGAGAAAGCTCACTGCTAAAGAGCTTCTAGAGAATGAAAGGTTGGAGAAGCTAAGAAAGAAAGGAAAAGTTGATACAGAGGAGTTGCTTACAGCAAGCACCAAAGCAGCAGCAGCACCTCGTGAAAGTACCAACAATCAGAAGAGGGTGGAGATCATTGACAGGCTTACAACCATTGACTCAATGTTATTACTCTGACATGTTGACTTGTTGACTATGTTGCGTACTTGATGATGTGAAATCAATACAAGTTTGTTAATATTCCGTAGGAAGTTCTTCTTTCGCAACAATTAGTCTTCCGCAACAACACTTTGTCTTCAGCATTTGTTCTTTAGTGGTTGTGCTTCCACAGGAGTTCTTGTACTTGTTCTTCAGCAGCAAGCTCTCCTTCAGCAGCTCCACTTGATCTTTGGCCTTGTTCAGTAGTTGTTGTTCTTCCGTAGGAGATCTACGGAAGCACAAACTTCAGATATGCTCCTGATAACATATACGGAAGAACACTTATTCATCCGTAGGTTATTCTAACACTTAGTCAATTTTTCCAAATTGACCAAGTTTGATGTTTCCTGTAATAACATAAACTAACACACACAATAATATGGGTTACCATATAATTCATGCACTACATTATATTATCAAAAAGAGAATTTCAATGATTAATTACAAGAGTTGACAAGTCAACTAAACCTATACATTTGATCTAGTTCTAACAAACGACAACTAGTGTGTGCTCACGACACGTGTATGCAAGACCTAACGGAACTAACAGAGTTTGGTAACGGAAAATCACCGGATGTCATATTATCCCCATGTTGAAAGAATTTTCGTCCCGAAGTTACATTACATGGTTGTGTTACATCACTGGTCTACTGCATTGGCACAAAGAAATCGGGTGAGTTTCGGGTGGCTTGTCACATTATCCCCATGTTGAAATAAATTTCGTCTCGAAATTTAGTCATTACCTCCGCCGGTTGACATCGTCGTTTCGAACAGATGAGGATACTTAAGCTTCATCTGATCCTCACCTTCCCACGTGAATTCCGGTCCATGTTTTGAGTTCTAACGAACTTTGACTATGGGTATCTTTCTTTGCTTAAAAGTTTTGACCTCACTGTCCATCACCTCAACTGGTTCCTCAATAAACCATAGTTGTTCATCTACTTGCACTTCCTCCAGTGGTACAACCATCGTCTGTTCCGTTAAACACTTTTTCAAATTTGAGACATGAAATACATTATGAATTCCACTCAATGAATTAGGTAGGTCAAATCGATACGCCACTGACCTATTCTTTCTAGAATCTTAAATGGTCCAACGTATCTTGGACTAAGCTTGCCTCTTCTACCGAATCGAATCACACATTTCCACGGTGAGACTTTCAGCAAAACTTTGTCGCCGACCTGAAACTCCAAAGGTTTTCGTCGCTTGCCTGCATAGCTTTTCTATCGGTCACGTACTGCGGCCATACGGTTCCCTATCTATACGATCTTCTCAGTAGTCTCGTGCACCAATTCGGGGCCTGTTAGTTGACTATCAACAATTTCCGCCCAGCAAACTGGTGATCTACACTTTCGCCCATACAACGCCTCAAATGGAGCCGCCTTAATGCTGGTGTGATAACTATTGTTGTAAGAAAATTCCACCAATGGTAGGTGAACTTCCTAGTTATTCCCGAAATCAATCACACAAGCACGTAACATGTTCTCCAATGTTTGAATAGTGCGTTCACTTTGCCCATCCATCTACGGATGATAAGTAGTGCTCATATCCAGACGCGTACCCAAAGATTTTTGTAACGACTACCAGAAATGTGATGTGAAATGAGCATCACGATCAGAAATAATTGAGACCAGTACACCATGTCTCGAAACTATCTCCTTTAGATAAATTCGAGTTAACTTGTCCATCTTATCAGTTTCCTTAATTGCCAAGAAGTGAGCAGACTTAGTCAATCAATCTATGATAACCCATATCGTGTCACAACCAGTAGGTGTCCGGCGTAATTTAGTGATGAAATCCATTGAAATCTGTTCCCACTTCCACATAAGAATCTCAGGTTGTTGTAGTAACCCAGATGGCTTCTGATATTCAACCTTAACTTTCAAATAGGTTAGGAACTTGCTCACATACGTAGCTATGTCTGCCTTCATATTAGGCCACCAGTAGTGCGCCTTCAGGTCATGATACATCTTGTTAGAACCAGGATGTATAGAGTACTTAGACTTGTGTGCTTCACTCATAACCAAGTCCCTTAGGTTTCCATACAAAGGTACCCAAAGTCTGTCCATGAAATAATGAATTCCATCCGTTTTTACCTCCAACTGTTTGTCCATTCCTCATAGAGATTTAGACCCAATGTTTTTCGATTTCAAGGCTTCTGTCTGAGCTTCTTGGATTTGTCAAGCAAGTGAGTGCTAATCGTAAGCTGCAATGCTCCCACTAGTCGGGGCTTAGCAGTTTCCTTTCTACTCAGCGACTACATTTTCCTTTCCTGGGTGATATTTGATAGCGCAATCATAATCATTCAACAATTCCATCCAGCGTCGCTGCCTCATATTCAACTCCTTCTGCTCAAAGATATGCTGAAGATTCTTGTGATCGGTGTAGATAGTGCACTTGGTACCGTACAAGTAATGTCTCTAGATCTTCAAGGCAAAAACTACCGCACCCAGCTCCAAGTCATGTGTGATGTAGTTCTTCTCGTGTACTTTTAGTTGTCTCGAGGCGTAGGCTATCACCATATCACACTACATCAAGACACAACCAAGTCCTTGGATAGAGGCATCACAATAAACCACAAAGTCATTACTTCCCTCCGGTAATGCCAATATCGGTGCGCTACACAGTTTCTGTTTCAGCAACTGAAAAGTAGACTCTTGGCTATCACCCCATTTAGACGTTGTTTCTTTATAAGTTAAGGCTGTGAGAGGTTGAGTGATCTTAGAGAATCCCTCAATAAAACGCTGATAATATCCTGCCAGTCCAAGAAATTTTCGTATCTCACTAGGCGTCTTGGGAACCGACCAATTCTTTATCGCTTCAATCTTTGCAGGATCAGCATGTATACCTTTCTCGTTAACAATATGACCCAGAAATTGTACTTCACGTATCCAGAAATCACACTTGGAAAACTTGGCATACAGTTGTTCCTTTTTAAGTAATTCCAAGATAAGACGTAAGTGCTCTTCATGTTCCTCCTTGGTCTTCGAATAAATCAATATGTCATTGATAAACACGATAACAAACTGATCGAGATAGGGTTTGCACACATGATTCATGAGATCCATGAACACTGCTGGTGCATTTGTCAACCCAAATGGCATGACAAAGAACTCATAATGACCATAACATGTATGGAATGTGGTATTCGAGATGACTTCCTCTCAGACTCTCAGTTGATGATACCCAGACCTCAAATCAATCTTAGAGTAGTAGCTTGATCCTTGAAGTTGATCAAACAAATCATCTATACGAGGCAAAAGGTATCGATTCTTGACTGTAACTTTTTTCAATTCTCTATAGTCGATGCACATTCGAAATGTGCCATCCTTTTTCTTGACGAAGAGAACGGGTGCTCCCCATGGTGATGAGCTCGGTCAAATAAACCCTTTATCCAATAGCTCCTGCAGTTCTGTAGATAGTTCCTGCAGTTCGTTCGGGGCTAAGTGGTAAGGTGCTCTTGCGATCAGAGCGGCTCCGAGAGTCAAATCAATCTGGAACTCAACTTGACGATGAGGTGGTAGTCTAGACAGATCCTCTGGAAACACCTCTGGAAAGTCATAAACTACTAGAATGTTCTCTATCTTCTTTTCCTCTGGTTGCTTGTCAGTTACAAGGGCTAACATAGCTAAGCAAGCCTTAGGTAGCCATTTCTGCTCTTTCATAAATGATATGATGCCTATCACAGCACCACCTTTCTCGCCCTTAACTGAGAGAATTTCCCCGTCCAGGAAAGGAATGCGGATAACCTTCTCTGGAAAATGACTTCCGCCTGTTTCTCGGACAGCCAATCCATGTCCATGACCACATCGAAACTTCCAAGCGTAACAAGCATGAGGTTGATGTCAAAATTATGACCAGCAAGTTCTATCTCCCAACCCTTAAGGATGTGTGTCACGTGGATTTGCTTACCGTCAGCTAATTCTACCATATATTTAGATTCCAACGGAGAAGGCATATAACTTAAGAGACTACTAAACTTAGTAGAGATAAAACTTCTATCGGCTCCAGTGTCAAATAATACAGTAGCAAAACGACCATTAACAGGAAATTTACCATTAACAGTAGTAGGGTTGTTTAGAGCCTCACGTGAACCCATGACGAAGGCTCTCCCTTTAGCTCCACCATTGTTGCCACAGTTATTATCACCATTGTCGTTGTTGTTGTTGTTGTTTCCACCATTTCTAGCACCATTCACATTCTTCTTCAACTAAGGACAATTCCTCTTGTAGTGTCTTTCCTTTCCACACTCAAAGCAACCTTTTGGTGTTTCTTGGGATTGCTGACGCTTCTTTATCAACTCACCATGACAATCCTTTGCCGCCTGTCCAGCCTTACCACAATGCTGGCATCGAAAATTGTCACACCTGCCAGTGTGGTGGTAGTTGCATCGATTATATTTGGGATACTTCCCCACTCATCCACCTTGTCCCTGAGATGAAGAAGATGATTGAAACTATAGTTGTTGTCAAACCTCCTTTGTTGTTATTGATGCTGATGCTGCTAAGTGTGCTGTTGTTGCTATTGATGTTGTTGAGATTGACTGTTTGACGAAGATCCCTTTTTTCCAGAGTTATCCTACTTGCATTTATTGCTAGGCACGCTTGCCATAGCTCCCCGTTTGGGTAGCTTTCCCTGCTCCACCGCTTGGTCAGTGAGCTTGTGAGATAATTGAATAACCTGCTGAATAGTAGGGAGGTTCGCAGCAGTCACCATACTTTGTATCTCTGGAACCAAGCCACGCAGATAAAGCTCAATTCATTTGATCGATGGGCCGATCATGCTAGGGCAAAGTGTCGCCAACTCATGAGACCTCGTAGTGTAAGCCTCGATCTCAGATCCTTCCATTTTCAACTGCCAGAACTCAGCTTCCAGCTTCTGGACTTCATTGCGAGGACAATATTCCTCCATCATCATCGCTTTAAACTCGTCCCGCGGTAAAGCATTGGCCATCGCCTGGACAAGCATATGCACCTGTGCATTCCACCACGAGAGCGTTGCACCCTCAAGTGTCCTCGTGGCATATTTCACTTGGTCCACCGTCGGACAGTTGCACTTGTCAAAAACCGACTCGATCTTTACATTTCACTTTACATTCATAAATACAATAATGAGTAACATGCAACATATTAATCTCATTGAAGTATGGTAAATAGTAAGAAATATTGAATTTGTCACAACCACAATGTTTATAACCAAAATAATAACCAAATACAAATAAATTGTAAATGAGTCACAAAATATTCCAACAGTGTCCAAATTTTTAGTTTGTTAGTTGGGTGGGAAACAACCCTTCCTACATAGGTTTCAAAAAGAAAAGAAACACTATATAGTCCAAGTCAAATGAATGTAAAAACCAATCCAACACATCAGATCCATCACTGTCCTCTTCCATCTCTTCTGGTTCTTCTTTAGGTTCCTCTTTAGGGTCTTCCTCATTAGGGTCTTCCCCAGGTGAAGGGGCATTCGCAATCTGAAGTGCCGCTAGCTGTGCCTCCAGCTCAGTCACTCTATCATCTCTCCCTATACTGTGAAGCTCTTGCGCGGACATGCACTCAGTAAGTGCAAAAACATTACCAGCTAAGGTATGATGCCCACCAATAGACATCAAGAGTCGCTCCTGAAGTGTCTCTACCAGGAAACGCAGCTGACGCATCTCATTACGTAAGATGGAGTTCTCGTCCGTAAGTCCTCTGATGCGCTGTCCCTCAGTGTCCAGTGTAGCAACCAAAGCTGCAACCGCATGCTCGAGAGGAATACATAGAAAAGGAAAGGTAGGTACCATAGAGGCAGTCGTCGACCTAGTCCTAGGGCCAGTAGTAGCTATACTGGAACACGCTCTCTGTAGACCATGCGATCAACATAGGTGGGATAGTAACTCCAGTTTCATGGAAGGTCGTGCTCAGGTAATGCAAAAGGCTGATCCCAGTCTATCTCTTCAGAAGGATAGGGATGTCGGGACCAGTTAGATCCCCTATCAGGTATGGGAGGAGGAGGTGACTCAGAACGTGCCAGCCTCTTAATTAGAGCCTGTGAAGACGATGCCATGCTGCGAAGTACGTGATGTGTATGCCAATGAGTATACAGTAAGGGATAAGTAACGCGTAACTAACAAAGTATGCGGTTATAGCCTAGTGTGTATGCAACCTAGTTCCCTGTAACCAATGACTCTGATACCAATCTGTCACACCCTTAATTTCCACGTGCGGGGTTTTACCGCGAGGCTTGTGAACAAACCAGGATCTCAGTCATTAGTTACTCAGAACGACTCTATATGCAACATTTTAACAAATCAGAGTTTAAAGATTTAAAATATTTACGGAAGCATTTTGTAAATAACCCAAACACAAGGTACTAAATGTAAACTGCGCAAAACACGCGCCCAAACCAAAATATGTAAGTAAATGCTAGATTAAAAGTAAACAATGTTTGAACAAAGCATGCTTGACACGTGCGTGCTCCTATGGGCAGCTGCTAGAAACGACCTGAGAAAAGCATACTAAAAGTGTCAACATGATGGTTGGTGAGTTCAACAGGGTGTAATCAATCATAAATGGTTGCGTTAAAATAATTATAACAAGTGCTTTGAAATAGATAGCTAGTCTAATTTCATTAGTAAAGAATTATAGTGATTTAGCGATCGAAGCTGACTATGTTTGTCTGTTTGCCTCCCGCCATGACATACCAGGTCGTGACACTGTTAGTAGTTTAGGACAATATTGCACCCGTTGACATCCGGTCACCCGGGTGGGGCTTCTCAGACCCAGTAGTACTACCCAAAATTTCCTGCTAGATTCCTTAATTAACAATCCGAAAGTGTGAGGACTTTCTATGGTATAACCCACTATGTCTTACCAAACACATGTTATATCAGTAAAGCGTTTTAAAAACAAGTATGCTTTCTCCCCTAAAAAGAGAAGTAAGTAAAAGTGGGGCATTGAACTCACCTAGTGCACAAACGAATGATTGTAAAAGCTAATCATGAGTGGAAAGACAACCCTTCAAAGGTTACCTAGAACACGCAAGTACATAAGTACGTGTACATAGAAAACTTAACAACCCTAAGTGCTCAATAACCACATTGACCCAAGGTTTTGGAAAACAAGACTCATTTGACCAAGTTGGCCCGTTTGACCTGTTGGTGACATGTCAAGTTAAATTCTTGTTTGATCAATTACAACAATTCATCATACATGATTATCACACAAGTTATTCACGTATGCCACATTACAAACCCTTAAGTGCTATAAAGCTTATCATACACCATCCATTATCATATATATTCCATAAGAGGATAAATTTCCAAAGTTGTGCATCAAGTATTCATACAACCCAAACAACACAATCTACTACCTTAGACATCATCAACAAACATTCTAACATGATCCTAACATCATAAACATGCTCAATTAACAATATCCACTGATCTACATAAATAAAGTTTCCCTTAAAGTAACACCCAAAAGTAAATCTAACATCCAATTCATTAAAAAAATTCATCATCCTTATGCCTAATCAAGTTCATAACAATCATCTAAACATGATAAACATCATCAATTCATCATAATTCATCAATCTCATGCATAAAAGTTACTATTAGTAGTAATGTATGAACAACCACTCAATTTCAATCATAGATTCATCAATATTATACCTAATCTAGTTCATAGCATTCATAATCATCCATTTAACATCAACAATTCATCAAAACATAAATTCTCATGAAGAAACGTTTTCACTTTTGGCAATGTATGAACTAGATAACAAAATCATGGATTTCTTGCACAATCTACATAGATTAACATTCATACAACATAACTAACATCATAACATCATCAAACCAACATCAATTTCGACTTATGCCATGAAAATCGAACTAGGGTTCGGCCAAAATCAAAAACCCATGAAAACCAATCAAAATCTAACCTTTAATCACGTAGAAATCAAGAATTGATGCTTGCTAAACGTTGGAATCACTTGGAACTAATCAAAATCGATGTTTGCTTGTTGTTTGGATCAAAAATTGAAGTGTGTGTGTGCTGAAGGTTACGGCCATAAAAGGGGATGGTGGGGGGATTAGGGTTTAATTTTTGGTAATATTTAGTTTTATGGTAATTGCAAAATAACCCTCCTTAATCACCTTTTGTAAAAATTGATTCTTTTAACTGTTTTAACAACTTTAACTACAAAACACAAACATTATTAACCCATTATAATAATCATGTATATTTTCCACTAATCACACAACACATGAAATAAATATAACACGTTGGCACGTTACAAGATAAAATTCACAAATAATATTTAAAATCTATAAATCACATAACCACAAATTAATAATCAACATTATTAATCAAGTTATTATCTAATAATCATTGATAGTTATTATTATGTCACCAACGTTCAACGACAACTAGTATGTGCTCACGACACGTGTATGCAAGACCTAACAGAATTAACGGAGTTTGGTAACAGAAAATTACCGGATGTCACATTTATTGTGACACCCTACATATAACCCACATCGGTCGTGGACAGGAGAGATTCCTGGTTCATAAGTAATGTCTGGCATCTAATATCACCAATGCGTTTTGGGCTTATTGGCTGCGGATGAGAGGAAAACTCCACAGTTAAGCGTGCTCAGGTGGTAGCAATCCAAGGATGGGTGACCTCCCTAGGAAGTTTTCACCTGGGCAACCAAAAGCAAATTCGTGAGCTCCTCGTGGGCAAAGTGGACAATATTGGTGGTGAGAGAGGCCGTGTTTTACAGAATGGTATCAGAGCCACTCTTGTGCCGTTCGGAATCTGGGACATACCTCACCAAGGATGGTGACTTCTTGGACTCATCGAGGATGATGAGTCCAAAAGGGGGGTGATTGTGACACCCTACTTATAACCCACATTGGTCGTGGACAGGAGAGATTCCTGATTCATAAGTAATGTCTGGCATCTAATATCACCAACGCATTTTGGGTGTATTGGCTGCGGATGAGAGGAGAACTCCACAGTTATATGTGCCCAGGTGGTAGCAATCCAAGGATGGGTGACCTCCCTAGGAAGTTTTCACCCGGGCAACCAAAAGCAAATCCATGAGCTCCTCGTGGGCAAAGCGGACAATAGTGGTGGTATGAGAGGTCGGGTGTTACACCGCTATAAGCTTTGTTCATGCACTGTGAACACTTAGATTATTTCTGAATTTTGGGAAATAGAATTAAGTGCTAAGTACCGATGTTTTATGGTGCTCTATGCTTGTATAATGTTATGTATGCTTATGAGCTGTTATTATGATAATGATGTTCCATGTTATGTATTATATTTTCACTTTCTATGGTATGATATGATTATGTACGTAAAGTATTATTAATAAAAGTGAAAGATAACATTAATGAGAAGTGAAACATAATGAATGAATAAAAAGTCTTACAAGCAAATTAATGGAGGTTCATAACTCAACGAGGTAGTTGCTTGCTCAAATGTGTGCGGTTTAGCTAACCCTTGATGATGCGCACAGGGGTTCAATCTTTGAGATTGACCAAATTGTGAGGGGATCCTTGTCGCTTACTCTGGTACTGTGTCAGCTTCAGCATGACGTGGGGGTTTATTTATAAACCTCGACACCGTACCAGCTTTTGCATGACATGGGAGTAAAGCTTACCCCGGTACTGGAGTCAGCTTCGTGCATAATGTTAGGGGTCTATTTATAGACTTCAGCACAGTACCAGCTTCGGTATGACGTGGGGGTATAGCATATGGCATGATCTAGATAAAGGTGAAAGATAATAATAAAAGAAAGTACGAAACGAACGATGATGAATGATGACGAATGATGATGAATGATGATGGAAGATAATAATGATGTTCTCTAGATGTATGTATTATGTATGATCACGAATGAAAGTAAAGAAAATGTTTTAAATGAAAGTAAAGTATTTTAATATAAAACTAGAACTCACTCAGCGTCATTGACTTTTGTATGCATAATTGTTGGTAGGTGATTGATGATGCTGAGGAGGTGCAGGCATGGATGCATAAGCTACTTGGGATGTTTTGAGTCTGGCATCCATATTTTTGTGAATGACTTTGTAAGGATACAACTTTTGAGATGTAAATGAATGATATGATGTATTGACACGTTTTAATTATCAATGAAAAGTTTAAATTCCGCTGCAAGATTAATGTGTTTTAACTGTTTTATGCTATGATTGACCAACTATAAGCGTCCCGGGAAGCGTCCAGGGAACGAGGCCTTACAAGTTGGTATCAGAGCCAAAGTTTTAGAGAATTGGGTAAATTATTTTCAAAACCTAAACTTAAATTGAGAATGGGATGAAAGGGAAGGGATGCCAGTCCTAGTAGTTACATGCCTACAGGTAATTGTTTTATGTAAATGTTTTATGTAAGTTAATAGAAAATGAATTATATGCGTGTGCTATGTGGATTATGTGCTTATTTGTAGATTTGAATACTGATGTAGTTAGGATAGGAAACACTTGGGGAATGAAGAGTAAAGTAAGTGGCTAATCACAACTGGCCACTGTAATTAGGGACTTACTATACTTGACATAATCTGAGCAATTACCTCGAATGACCATGTTGGTGTTTAAGTCTTGTAGTGTTTAGAGATGGCTGGTGGTAGATCTTCGGAGGCTTCTCGAGGTGGAGGTCATGGTGGACATGGTGTTGGACCGCGTGCCATAAGGAACAAGGCTAAGATTGCTGAAACGGCTCTTGAAGAGCCTAAGCTTCATCACCATGACGGTGGGGATGAGAGTGCTAATCTGAGGGCCACATTGAAGGAAGCAGTTGTGGAGGAAGTTCATCAAGTCATGCAAACGATTCTACCATCTGTGGTGACTGAGGTTATTAGAGCCATGAAAGAGGATGAAAGGAAAGAGAAACAGGGGAAGAAGAATGCCGCAAGGCGAGAGGGCGAAGAAGGAGGAGAAAGGGAAAGGGGGCAACCTGAGACTGAGATGGTCGTCTCTTGTGACAACGAGTAAGAGGAAGTAGGACAGGAAACTACAAAGGCATGCAACTATGGGGCATTCAAGAGATGCAAGCCCCTAACATTTAATGGAAATAGAAGTGCTGCTGCTGCTCACCGATGGGTGAGAGAGATGGAGGTTGTGTTGAATATCAGTAAGTGTAGGGAGGACCAGAAGGTGAAGTTTGCTACCATTCGTTTGTGGATTCGGCCTTATGCTAGTGGGACAACATTGTCCAGGTCGAGGGAAGCAGGGTGATCGGGAGGATGAGATGGAGTGAACTGAAGAATATAGTGATCGAGGAGTTTTGTCCTCACAGGGAACGATAAAGTCAAGAGGGAGTTCCTGCAGTTGGAGGTGGGAACTATGACGCACGAGCAGTACAAAACTTGGTTTACTGAGACGGCAAGGTTGGTCCCAGAGTAGGTGACACTCGTGTCACGAAAAATAAAGAGATACATCCAGGTTTTGTCGGCGGATATCTACAGACATCTGGTCGCCGCTCGTCCAGGTACATTCAGGTCGGTGGTCGATCTGGCGGGAAGACTATCTGACGAGCGAGAAGCGGTGGCGGTGGTGTATAAGGAGAGAAGTGTGGCAATGATAGGAATGGGAATGGGAAGCGGTACAACAGTGGTGGTTTTGTGGCCAGTGGTAAAAGGATAAGGGTTGACGATCGAAAGGCGTTAACAGAGGGAGAGAAGACATGCAAGAAGTGTGGGAGAGGCCACATATGGGAGTGTAAGTAGGGATCAAACATCTACTTTCAGTGTGGGAAGGAGGGCCACAGGGCAAGGGATTGTCGCATGGTGAAATATTACAACTATGGCGAGACTGGGCACAGGAGCAGAGACTGCAAGAAGTCGAGGGCTGAGAGCTCCAGGGCAAAGAAGAGGACTAAGAAGAAGGGTAGAGGGCTAAGGCCAGGGCATTCACTATGACTTGGGAGGAGGCTAGGGTGGACCCCGAATCAGTGTCAGGTACATTTCTAGTAAACCAAGCTTGTGCCTCTGTACTTTTTGATTTTGATACTAGTAGGAGTTTTATTTCTGCTGCCTTCTGTAATAAGTTGCCTGCTAAGAGTAGGAAGATTTATGAGCCCTTCAATGTAGAAACTGCTATCGGTAAGTCCACTAGGATACCTGATTCCCTAGAGGATTGTGTGATAGAATCGGAAGGTCATAGGTTTCCTGCTAGACTGTTTGAGATGACCTTAGACGGATTTGGTGTATTCCTAGGGATGGATTGGCTAGCAGCCTATGAGGTAAGCAGCGTGTGTCGTAAGAAGATGATTCAATTGACCACTCCTGATGGGAGTTTTGTGATGATCAACGGCGATAGTGTTAGTACAACTCCAAAGGTAATTTCGATGGTTGAGGTAGAAAGTGTATGAGATATGGAAGTGGTGCCTATCTGGCCTGTGTGAAGGATGTGGATGTGTCAGTACCATGATTGACGGACGTACTGGTCGCGTGTGACTCCCCAGATGTGTTGCTAAAGGATCTACCAGGTGTACCACTTAACCGCGAGATCGAGTTCCAGATCGATCTGATGCCTAATGCGCAACCAGTTGCTAAGGTGTCGTATCGTCTAGTTCCCTTCGAGATGGAGGAATTGATGACTTAGCTACAAGAGTTGTTAGACAAGGGGTTCATTCGACCTAGTACTTCTCTATGGGGTGCTCCGGTCTTATTTGTGTAGAAGAAGGATGGTAGCATGAAGATGTGTATCGACTATCGTGAGCCTAACAAGTTGACTATGATGAATCGGTATCCGTTATCGAGGACTGATGACTTGTTTGACCGGCTCCAAGGTGCTAGTTGGTTTTTAAGGATATATCTCTGATCTGGTTACCATCAATTGAAGGTGGAGGAGCAGGATATTCCTAAAACAGTTTGCCATACGCGTTATGGACATGACGAGTTTCTCGTGATGTCCTTTGATCTAACCAACGTGCCAGCTGCTTTTATGGATATTATGAATCGGGTGTGTCAGCCTATGCTAGATAAATCAGTGACTATGTTCATTAATGATGTTCTAATTTATTTGAAGAGCGAAGAAGAATACGTCGGTCACATCCGGTAAGTGCTGGATACGCTTCGAAGGGAGAAGCTATACGCCAAGTTCTCCAAGTGTGCATTCCAGTTACGCGAGATTCAGTTTTGGGTGATGTGGTTAATCTTGAAGGGATTAATGTAGACATGATGAAGGTTGAGGCGGTGATGCAATGGAAGTCTCCAAAGACGCCATCCGAGATTCGTGGTTCCTTGGGTTTGGCGTGTTACTACAAGAAATTTATCCAGAGTTTCTCGAAAGTGGCAGTTGTGGTCTTCGCATTGAAGATTTGGAGGCCACTTGGGAGTCAGAAAAGGAAATGAGATGGCACTACCCAGATCTCTAAGGAGTGACAGGTTTTAGGGACGAAACCTATATAAGGGGGGTGGACTTGTAACACCTGAAAGTTTTAGAAAATGAAAAAAAATAAAAGTAAAGGAGCAAATGGGATTATATTCCAAAAGAAAGGGGTTAAAAAATGTACAAGGGTCAAACCAACCCACTATGGGGTTTAAAAAGAGGTGTGGCCACCCATAACCTCTCTTTCTCTCTTGCACATTTTCGGTTAGTGAGAGAAAAGAGCTCTCAACCGGTTTTTAGAGAGAGAAAGCGGAAGTTCTTCAAGAAGGTAAGATTTTTAAGTGTTTTCTTCTCGGTTTTCAGTCAGGTTCCAGCTTCTGGACCATGTTCCTTGTGTTTAGTGCTCATTTTCATGTGTTTTAGGTGTTAGAACTTCAAGTTAGCTCTCGGGTTTGAGGTGTTCTACTTGAAAGCTGTTTAAGGTGAGTTCTAGATCCCCTCTTTTACTAGTTTTTCTACTTGTTTGGAGGCTGTTATACATACTAAAAAGAAGAATTCTAAACCAAACTAAGATTTTCATGAAAAGTACGACTGTGTACGGTTGATGCATGTTTTTGAAGGATTTCTATGTTGTTGTAGGATTGTTAGTGATGTTTTAAGGGTGTAACCTGGTAGATCCATGCTAAGAATATGTTGGAAATGATGTTTGGGACTGGAACTGCATAAGTCGAATTGCAGGTATTGGATATAGTGTCCTTTGTGGACACTTGGTCATTATTAGAGTGTTCGCTATGGACATTAGAGTGTCTGCTGTGGACACTTAGTCATTTTGGCTATCCGCTATGGACTTTGCATGTCCGTTATGGACACTTAGAAGAATTTTATGTTGTCCGCTATGGACATAAAGTGTCTGTTGTGGACACTTAGAAATATTTTGCATGTTGTCCGTTGTGGACATAAAGTGTCCACTGTGGACACTTAGAAATGTTATGCATGCTGTCCACTGTGGACTTTACATGTCCGCTATGGACACTAGGAAGATTTTATGTTTGTCTGTTATGAACTTGTTCATCTACTGTGGACTTGTTCATCCGCTGTGGACTGGTTCATACGCTATGGACTTGTTCATCCGCTGTGGAATTGTTCATCCACTGTGGGATACTTAGAATGTTTTAGCCATCCGCTGTGGGCTATAGCTATCCGGTGTGGACCTTGGCTGTCTGCTATGGACACTTAGAATGCTATGAACACTTAGATTATTTCTGAATTTTGGGAAATAGAATTAAGTGCTAAGTACCGATGTTATATGGTGGTCTATGCTTGTTTAATGTTATATATGCTTATGGCCTGTTATTATGATGATGATGTTCCATGTTATGTATTATAATATGACTTTACGTAGTATGATATGCTTATGTATGTAAAGTATTATGTAATGAAAGTGAAAGATAATGTTAATGAAAAGTGGAACATAAAGAATGAATGAAAAGTCTTGCAAGCAAATTGATGGAGGTTCACAACTCAACGAGGTAGTTGTTTTCTCAACTGTGTGCGGTTTAGATAACCCTTGATGATGAACATAGGGGTCCAATCCTTGAGATTGACCAAATTATGAGGGGATCCTTGACGCTTACTCCGGTACTATTTCGGCATCGACCGGACGTGGGGGTTTATTTATAAACCCTGACACCATACCAGCTTTTGCATGACGTGGGAGTATAGCTTACCCCGGTACTGGAGTCAGCTTCATCCACAACGTTAGGGGTCTATTTATAGACTTCGGCACAGTACCATCTTCGGCATCATATGGGGGTATAGCATATGGCAGGATCTAGATAATGGTGAAAGATAATAATGAAAGAAAGTACGAAACAAACAATGATGAATGATGACGAATGATGATGAACGATGATGGAAGATAATAATGATGTTATCTAGATGTATGTATTATGTATGATCACGAACGAAAGTAAATAAAATATTATAAACGAAATAAAGTATTTTATTATAAAACTAGAACTCACTCAGCGTCACTGACTTTTGTATGCATAATAGTTGGCAGGTAATTGATGATGCTGAGGAGGTGCAGGCATCGATGCATAAGCTACTGGGGATGTTTTTAGTTTGGCATCCACATTTTTGAGAATGACTTTGTAATGATACAACTTTTGAGATGTAAATGAATGATATGATGTATTGACACGTTTTAATTATCAATGAAAAGTTCAAATTCCGCTGCAAGATTAATGTGTTTTAACTATTTTATGTGATGATTGACCAGCTGTAAGTGTCCCGGGAACGGGGCCTTACATGTAGATCCTTCTAAGGATCTCAGATGATTGTTAAAGTGAGTTGAGGGATTAAGCGGACAGTCTTTTGCAAAATGACTATCTTCCCCATATACCAAGTATAAAATCTTCATCTGCTACCTAGTTGTCTTGATTTACAGCTTGAGTTCTTGTAGCTTCTTCTCCATCTCCTCCTTCTTTCCTCTCTTAATCAGGTCATGATCAATGAAACCTTCAAGTATCACCTTCTTCTTTCACTGTGTAAACGTCTTTCAAGATAAATAAATAAAAAGTGAACAATGACACGTACCGATCGATCACACTCTCGGGGTGTCCTGAAACCTGGGTGTGACACTGAAAAAGCTAAGACAAAATAGAAAGAAGAAAAAAAGGGAGTAGTTGAAGAGGTAGATGAAGAAGAAGAGAAGAAATATAAGGATGATGAAGGGATGGAGAAGAGGAGGGAAGAACTCCAAATTAAGGCAAAGAAGAATGTGATTAGAAAAATGAAGTTTATGATGGAAAATTAATCTTTCAAAGTCAAAATACTATCTGCTGAGTCAAACCCTTCCATCAAGTCAAGACCCCACTCAAAGCATAGCTACAACAAAAAGACACACAATAGAAACTACTATGTGGGAACTTCAAACTCTTCAAAAGAGAGACCACTACCATATATTCAATAGTCTATTTCTAAAGCAGTTAAGAGTCATAACAAGAAGTTTCCAAGAAAGAAGATTGATCTTTCCACTCACATTGACCACATTCAAAATAATGTTTTCAAAACTTTTTGTTAGTGACTAATATTCAAAACTTGCCACACGGTCTATGTCTAGGAAACTTAATCCTTCCAACACTATTCTTGCTAATATGTTTATCATAGGGTTTCCATGCATAGGATTCATAGTCCATTCAGCACTAACACCTGACTAACATATTTAATCATGTTTACCTTAAAATATTTGAAAATAATACATCATCAAAAAGCTGGTGAATACATTTAATTTGACACAAAAATATTTCTCCATGAATAAGGATAAACAGTTAATCATAAATTAATGGTAAACCACGTATTTAGCAGTCTATTTCAACTGGAAGTCTCCCACCACATATACTGGTATTGGTGCTCAGACAGTCTTACTATGGTACCCTCTTGATCTGCACTAAGTCTGAACCAGCCCTAGTATGGGATTTTCACCCTTTCCCAGGATATATTTTAATCAAACATACATAATACTTATGGTCTAAATGTTTGAGCATAATACCTCTATGCATTAACATGGTTAATATACTAATGCCATTTTTGTAAAATAAAATCATTTGATTTTTTTGAAAGTATTAAACGTATTCACCTTGTAAGTTGAAAAGAGTTTCTAAACTTGATAAGCTTGTGTTTTTAAACCTCAAAGCAATATAAAGATTAAGTTGCGAGCCTTTAACACCTTGATAATATTATATCGGAACTAGTATATTTGTTGTATAGAGCATCTAGACTAGTTTTCTAATCTCGATTTATGTTTGTGGTGTTTAAAAGGTAGTAGAGAGTTTTGAATATGAAAGTAGGGAAAACGATTACAAGGTTATAAATTGAAATGAAGTAGAAGACATATATTTATATATGGATATTTCTTACTCATTAAGTATTTCTTACTTATTAAGTTATATCCAAAACTTAACTATTAAGTCCAAAATTTAGCAATTAAATTTTATATTTTATCCAATACTTAGCTATTAAGTTTTATCAAAAACTTAGCCGTTAAGTTATATCCAAAACTTAGCCGTTAAGTTTTATCTAGATTTTATCTAAAACTTGGACATTAAGTTTTTTCCAATACTTAACCGTTAAGTTTTATCCATAACTTAACTATGAAGTTCTATTTAGATTTTATCCAAAATTTAGTTAATAAGTTTTATCTAAAACTAAGCCATTAAGTAACTTAGTCATGATGCTGCATCTAAATAAAACTATCATGAAGTCTCATTCAAAACATATTCATGATTTATAATAATTATATATTTTATTTGAAAATTTCACAGGTGTTACATCCTCCCTGCCTTTATTTAAATCTCTTTCCTCGAGATTCATTAGATTAAGTGTGGATATTTCTTTTTTATTTTCAACTCTAGTTCCATGTATATTCAAGACCATGTTTAGAGTTCCATTTTACTTTTACCAATACTAGTTTCTTTCTTTTCAAATGCTTTTCTTAACAGTCTTCAATTTGAAGAGGTTGTTCGATAAATTTCAACTTTTCATTAACCCCTACATCTTGTAATGGCATTGCTAGATATTCATCAGCCAAAAATACATCATGCACTCCATTCATCTCACTTGGCAATTCCAGCTGATTGGCTACTGGTCTAATTCATTTTTAGATTTTAAAGGGCCCAACAAATCAAGGACTTAACTTTCCCTTCTTTCTGAATCGTACTATGCCTTTCCATGGTGACACCTTTAATAACACCTTGTCACCAATGTTAAATTCTAGTGGTTGTCAATATAGATCTTCTGACGATCGCGAGTTGTCTTCAATCTTCTCTAATTTGTAATACTTTAATGATTATCTCTTGGACTATTTCAGGTCCAGACACTTTATTCTCTCTGACTTCAGACCAACACACAGGTGTTCTACATTTCCTGCCATATAAGGCTTCAAACGATGCTGCCTGAATGCTTGAGTAATAGCCATTGTTATAGGAGAATTCCATTAAAGGTATATGATTATCCCAACTACCTCTAAAGTCTATCACACATACTCAAAGAATATCTTCTAGTGTTTGGATCATTCTTTCGCTTTGCCCATCAGTTTGCGGATGATAAGAAGTGCTTAGATTTAATCCAGTTCCTAACGCTTTCTAAAAGCTTTTCCAAAACCAAGACATAAAATGACTGTCTCTATCTAACATGATGGATAATGGCACACCATGTAAAGTCACTATTTCATTGATGTACAATTGTGCTAACTTATCCATACTAAATGTTTCTTTCATTGGAATGAAATAGATGGACTTAGTTAGTCAATCAATGATAACCCAGATAGTATAATTCCCAATACTTGTTTGAAGAAGTTTAGTAATAAAATCCATGGTTATCATTTCCTATTTCCAAACAAGTAGTTCAAGTTGTTGCAATAAACCTGAAATTTTTTGGTGTTGTGCCTTAACTTGAGAACATGTAAGACATTTTGCAACATATAGTGCAATGCTCTTTTTCATACCTATCCACCAATAGTTTTGAATTAGATTCTTATACATTTTATCACTCCCTGTGTGCATTGTATATCTAGACTTATGAGCTTCTTCAAGTATTCTTTCTCTCACAATGCCAGAATTGGCACCCAGATTCTCTTATTTAATCTTAATAGTTTATCATCTCCTTTAACTAACTGATCAAGCATTCCCTTCATTCAATCTCCCTTTTCTATCTCTTCTAGACTAAGTAAGTCATTATGAAGATCAAGCCTTGAAGCATGAACCCTTTTTGGTTTTTCTCTTTCTTTTCTACTCAACGCATCAGCCACACATTGGCTTTACCTTCATGATAACATATTTCGCAATCATAATCGCTAAGAATTTCTATCCATCTTCACTATCTCGTATTTAGCTCCTTTAGACCAAATATATATTTTAAACTCTTATGATAAATATAGATAGTAAATTTGACTCCATAAAGATAGTGTCTCCATATCTGTAATGCAAAGATTACGATGCCCAACTCCAAATCATGAGTCGTATAATTCTTCTCATGTGTTTTTAGTTGACGTGATGCGTAGGCAATAACTTTATTTCTTTGCATTAACACACATCCAAGACCAGCGTGTGAAGCATCATAATAAACAACAAAATCTTTTGTACCATCTAGCAAAGTCAGGATGGGTGCATTTGTTAATTTTTCTTTAAGATTCTTGAAAGCTTCATCTTATTTTGGACCCGTTTGTATTTTACATATTTTTGAGTTAAAGATGTAAGAGGGGTAGCGATTCGAGAAAATTTTTGGATGAATCGACAGTAGTATCTAGCCAATCCAAGAAAACTACGAACTTCATATGTGGATTTAGGGGTTTCCCATTTAGAAATAGCCTCAATCTTGGAAGGATCTACTTGAATGCCTTTAGCACTAATATCATGGCTAAGAAATTGTACTTCCGTAAGCTAAAATTCACCTTTTGAGAATTTAGCATATAATCTCTCAGTTTCTCAATACTTCAAGTAGTATTTTAAGATGGTTCACGTGTGATTGTAAGATCTCACTATCTTTAATCCCTTCAGTTTCACAAAACTCTTACCACCTCAAATGGCAGCTATCACAAAAGCAGATATGGAAACGGGTACCATGAAAAAATCTCCACTAATCACTCCTGGTGACTTTGATACTTGGTGCCAACGTATGGAAGAGTTCATCAAGTCTCAAGACAGCAGGATGTGGAGATCTATTATTGGTAGGACCTCACATCCCAAGCATCCTTTCAGCTATTGCTGGAGGTGGGATGATTCCAAATGAAGTGGCTGACTATTCTGAGGAAAATTTGAACAGGATTGACATAGATCAGAAGGCCATGACCGCTCTTTAAACTGCTCTTCCAAACTATATATACAGAGGCTTCAAGAAGTGCAAAACTTTTAAGCAGCTCTGGGATGCACTGAAGCTTATGTATAAGGGGTCTGCTGAAGCTAAAGAAAACAAGAAGGATCTTATAAAGCAGCAGTTTGAGAACTTTACCTACAAATCAGGTGAAACTATGACTCAACAATACTTTAGGTATGTTGAGATTGTAGATACTCTCATGGATGTTGGAGTTAAGCTTGAGAATAGGGACATTATGAGGAAATTCATGTTCTTTCCCATACAATGGACTCACTACTATGTGACCATTAAGAAAACTAAAAAACTATTCACCCTTACTCTTATAGAGTTATATGGTATCCTTAGTAGCTACCAGATGGAGATGAACATGCAAAATCCATCAAGAAGCTCTTCCAGCAATCACCCGAGTTTAGCCCTCCATGTGGTTGAAAAGGATAGTAGAGAACAACAGCATCATCTTATCTGCTACCCTGACAACTCACAAAAGGGCCCTTTCATCACCTTCCTTGAGACACCAAAGGAGAGCTATATCCAAGGAAGCTCATTCCAAGAGAAAAGCTCATTTCCAGCCTTTGTGTCTGCTGATGAAAGTTGGGGTAGCATTCTTTTCACTTTTAAAGAGTTGGATTGTATCCTTCTAGATGACCTGGAGTATATGGAGATAGTCCAGCAAATGGATCTTCTCACTCATAGAGCCAAGAAGTTCTACAAGAGAACTGGAAGAAAGTTTCCCAGCAATGTATCTAGTGGAAAGTTTGGAATGGATAAAAGCAAGGTAAAGTGTTACAACAGCAATGAGAGTGATAACAAAAAAAATCTACTCTGATCCAACTGTTTGAGCATATGACAACTCCAAGATCAGTAGAAGATAACAGAATTATAGCGTGGAGGTTTGATCCAGAGTAGGGCTGTGCTTCTATAAAAAGAGCATCTGGGATGGTACAATACTTTCCGTGGATGGAGACTCTTCTCACACTTCTAGATGTAGATCTTTCCAGTCTACAAAACATCCCTATCATCGACTACCCAATCAACCCAAGAGGGAGAGACTTTTCAGGGATTATTACAAAATTAAGACACAAGTTCAAAGGAGATATGATAAAAGAAGCAAAAAGGGATGATGCAGAACATAAAAGAAGAAAACAAAAACATAAAAGATCTCATTCCAGTTCTTCTCAAGCTCTTGATGATGAATTTATAAGGAGAATTAGATATGCAGACAAGGCTGAAGCATCAATCAAGACCATTAAAGGAAATCAATATTCTTATCCCATTACTGAATGGGGATATGTAGAAAGAACAAAAGAGTTGGTGCTGCAAAGAAATGACCCACATAAGAAGGCATCAAGCATCAGACTATTTGATCCAATGGGATAACGCTGCTTCATCCAAGCTACACATCTTATTTGCATGATAAGTATTTTCCTAGGTTGAATGATAAAGTTGCTCAAGGTGACCTATGCTTATATGTGCACATCATACAAGTGATAGACAAGCTTCATGCCAAAGCATACAAGAGAAGAAAATTTGAGGTTGGTCAGCTCATAGGATATGAAATCCCTTCTATCACTGAGCTTAGAATGTCTGAACAAGATGAGTTGGAAGTGGTGTCACTCAACAGTGTTGTTGCAACACTGACTACGGAAGAAGACATTCTTGGGTTGAATTACAAGACTTTGAAGAAAATGAGCAGAATGAAGATCAAGTATCCATATCAAGGTCAGAAGGATGTTGTTGAATACTTCAACTCAAGAATTTTGGCTAGAGTTCAAGAGTTGAATGAGCTGAATAGATGATTACAAGAATCTAAACTTAAAGGGGAGTATTGTTAGGACTAGATCTAATGTATAG
The DNA here is from genome assembly GCA_025506505.1 of Flaveria sonorensis. Classification (NCBI taxonomy): domain Eukaryota; kingdom Viridiplantae; phylum Streptophyta; class Magnoliopsida; order Asterales; family Asteraceae; genus Flaveria; species Flaveria sonorensis. The sequence continues at coordinate 14,894,041 of CM046437.1, read as the reverse complement.
GTTTTGATGTTTACACATCTCTTGTAATGATCATTTGTAAATCTCTTTTCTTATGTAATGCAAGATATATATGTTAACCCAAATCTTATTTGTGTTGATTTTATTTAATTGTAGAAAACATCATACTTGGAAAATTGACCAAGTACAAGAACTATCTGCGGATGAACAAGTTTGTTCTTCTGTAGATGTTCTACGGAGCATAAATGAACAAGTCAATGTGCATCAGTGGATCTCCTGCGGAAGCACAATCACATCTACTGAAGAACAAGTTCAGAGATCAAGTTGCTGCTGTTGTGGAAGAGCTTGCTCCTGAGGATGAAGTTCAAGAATATCAAAGAACCAACTCCTATGGAAGGCTAACTCCTGCGGAAGGCTAACTCCTACGGAAGGCCAATTCCTATGGAAGAACAAAATACTTGCATGATCTCCAATCATGCAAGTATAACATATGAAGTCAACAAGTCAAGCTGACTGAAGTGATGTCATCAAGTCAACATCTACGGAAGACTTCAATTTAGTCAAAATCGAATAATTCATGTCATGTCATTATTTTTACCTTTTACCCTTGTAAAAGTGAATCCCTCTGCCTAAAAATAGAAGGCATGGGTGCAAACCAATTAACCAGAACAATTAACCAACAATCATCAAATAGCAATAGCTATAGTAAAACACAAAGAACACCAAGAACACCTAGCAATTACCAGATCATCCAAATATCAAAATCAATTGTAACCATTTCATTATTAATGGAAATCAATTAAAGCAAACTTGTTTATCGCATTACTTTATCTTGTTTTCCATTTCTATTATTTGTTGCTCATCAATTTGTGTTACGATTACATTTATCAAACAATTAATTAGACATAGAGTTATGATAATTCCGCGATCATCATTCGTTCAATCAAACTGATAATTCCTGTTTTGATCCTTGGATTCACAGGGATGTGCCCTACTTCTCCATACTCATGGCATCTCACAGGTCCTATAGTCACAGATTAGCATTCCCTTGCGATATGACCTGGTTTGTTACACTTGTAGCACACGGTGGTCTTCCCTTTTTTATCTATGGTTTAACCTCCATCCTTACCTTACACTGCCCTATATGATGGAGTCCACACTTTCCACAAAATGGTTGCTTCCCTAGGTAGGGTTTCTTCCCTTCTTGATGTCGGTTAACCACACTCTTCCCACTTGAACTTCCACTCATAGATTGGAAATTTTCCCATTTTCGCTTAACTTCTTCATTCTCTACTCCTTTCACTCCCTCACATCTTACCACCTCATCATTTAATATTGCCGAAATCTCCACAGTTTCCTAAAACATCCTTGGCTTAGCTGATTTCACTATTCCTCTAATCTTTAGGGTTAAACCCCACACATACCTGCCGATCTTGTTGGATTCACGAGTCACCAAGTGCGGTACCAGCAGTGACAGTTCGCTAAATTGGTTGGTGTATTCTAAGTGTGTCATGCCCTTCATCTCTAAACTTAAGAATTCAGCCTCCATCTTTTCAATCTCATTAATTGGACAGTAACGTTCCACCATCAAGCTTTTAAACTCCTCCCATCTTATTCGGTTCACGTGTTTCTCCCTTGGGCTTGCAATAGTGTGTTCCACCAATTCAAAGCTCCATTCTTGAGGGAGTGTATGGCAAACCTTACCTTGTTCATCTATGCACAGTCGCTTATATCCAGTACTACCTCCATTTCCTCTAGCCATCTAATTGTTCCCGTCGCACCATCATTTCCATAGTAGTCCCTTGGTTTGCAGGCCATGAATGCCTTGTAATTACAACAAGTTCGCATACGTGTTTCTTCTCGTTCCTCCTCAATGTTGTTCCCATGAGTGTCATTGTTTCCATCTTCATTCTCCACCCCTTCGCGAGTTGCCTCGTGGCTTCGCTCGGCATTGACATGGGCAGTGATAGCGGGTAGGGTGTTAGCAATGGCTTCTGCGATCAGTTGTTGTAGTCTAGCTTCTTGGTCGGTGTTGCGGTTAGTGTTGGGGTTGTCATTGGTGTGGCGAGTGTTGTTGGTGTTTTTAGTGGTGGTTTCATCAAGTTGGTTGGTACGAGCTCCCGATTGGGTAGTGACACCACCCCTAGCATTTGCAGCGCGTCCTTGTCCTCTTCCCCTCGGCATGGCTAAATAAACATTTTATGTGGTTTTCAACTCAAGGGTTTTATAATTATAAAGTTATCATAGTTTCACAACCAAATCATATCATCACAAAATGCAAGATAAGAGGTCTAACACATCTCATCAAACAACCATTAAAAGTCTTAACCATAGCAAACTGCTATGATTACAAAATTTTAAATAAGTCCAAAGTACAACCAGGTGTGACATGGGTGAACATTCACCCACGTCCAACAGAATGCATAGTTCATTCAAAATTTAAATAGTCCATAATAAAATAATTAAAGACATGTCAATAATGGCTGCGGTGGTAACGAGACCATAGGTCGAGCACACACTTATGGGTGGCTCAGAAAAGCTTCTTCCTCATCCTTGCCACTAGGGACACTACCTTGTCCCTCTCTCCCTTCAGAGTTTCGTAGTGTTGGTGTCGATGCATACCCCCTCCATGGTGGCGTCTCCAATCAATGGCCCCGAGTGGTACAGGGGCGGATCAGCAAACATCTGGTGGGATGCACTGGAATAGTGCGCCGACTCATCATAGGGGTCAGTGTAGTACATTGACGGGGCCAAATGGAAACTATGATGCATTATCGCATCATGCCCATAGGGCCCAGTCAGATACTGTGAAGCTGGCAGTGGTGGAAACAGTCGCACGACCGTTTGTGGCAGGGCCCCGATCAGTCCCGTTACCAAGTTACCCCATTCCTGTTGGAATATGGGGACGGGTCGGACGGAATGTATGCAAATGTTAGGAATCTACCCTCAGGTTATAGCTTAAGGGGGGATGGTCTATTTCTTAGTTTTCCTTAGTTCCCTAATGTGCGGTTAAAGCCTAGGTATCTTATAGGTAAGATCCTAATTTGCTGTAACCAGTGCCTCTGATACCAATCTGTCACACCCTGATGACCGGGTCCGGCTGTGACCGACTAATATCAACATAATGCAGCGGAAAATAAGCATAACTTAATTAATTAACATCCAATCATCTATAACAATACCAATACTATTCAATTATTTTCTAAATCCCAAATACATAAACTTTAGTTAAATGTCTCAAATGATAACATTTAGAAATAGGGTGGTGGCTAAACTCCAAATGTCCGACTAGGTCACTCCTATCCATGATCACTTGGTAAATTCATTCTTCTCCTGAAATACACACCCAGAATACATCAACATAATGTTGGTGAGCTCATAAGTTTATGACACAAGACTTAACATAATTCATAATATAAGTTAACCATAGTAATGGAGCATAAAAGAAAGTATCACAATTAAACCTGGACCTGGGTGAGCCTCCCGAATACTAGAACATCCCCTAACCCGTATCCCTTATTGTTATGGTTTTAAGTGTGCCCTGCTAAGCACATATAATCTGCACTAATTTATGACACAACGATTATTAAATCTCAATGGGGGGTTTCCCTATCCTTAGGGCCCATTGTGTGCGGGGGATTCCCCAAATAGTACTATCCACAAACCACGCGGTTCTCAATGGAGTTAATAATTGTCCTCACATTCAGGGACAAGAGCAAGTAATATTGCACAATAAAATAAGTTTTTAAGAGCATGTATTCCACCTAAAAGTTTAAGTAAAAAGGGTTCATGAGACTCACCTTAGCTTGTTCTTGGAGTAGGTGTTCGTGGTTTATAGAGCCACCGACTGGCAAGGTTCCTAAGTTCATTTTATAGATATTAGTTTCACTTCAATCACTTGACTAACCCAACCCCTCTAGTTCAGGTTTATTTTATGCTATTATTTAATTTATATTACATGTGTGTAATTTGGTTCAAATCTATGAAGTTTGAAGTCTTGATTTGGTGGTTGGTCACTTTTGAGTCATTAAATAATAATTTCAGGTTATACAACTTGTTAAAGTTGATATTTGGTTCGAAAAGAATAAAGTTTAATTTGCTGGCAAGATTGGTTCCTTAACTTTGCTAAATTAACAAAATTTTTAACCTTTATGTTTGGAATTTTGCAATTTAATTGTTTACAATGGGTTTTATTGTTTCAAGTAGATTAAGCTACTGTTGTAAGTTAGTTCTTATGCCATTTAAGTCTTCGTAACTCTATTTACTATTTTTCTTTCTAGAGGGACGTTAGTTTCTTTTTTATTAACGTTATATTTGTGTAAATTCATAGAAAATTCTATATTTGATAATATTTGGTTTTTATCTTTCCTTTATCATTATTAGACCATTAGGTACTGTATTTTCAAGTCTTAGGTTGCTTTATGTTGGTTTTGGTATTGTAACGTTTGAGGCTCGGTTTTTAACGGGTTCTTAGGTTCGGGTCAACTTTTGATCCATTTTAGTCATATAATACTTTAATATACTTAGAGTAATTTTTTGGTTTTGTAGATTCCATGTTTTTAGCTCAGGAGCATGTTTTTATGAATTTTTACGATTTTAGCATGAATAACCTCTACGTTATTATTTACCAAGCAAACAAGCTCTATAAACTATGAAACTAAATTTTTAGGCATTTCATATCATTATAAGTCTACTTAAATTTTGTATATTTGATTTATATGCATATTTGTTATTTCCGTTAAGTCTACCGGTTAGATCCGTTAAATGTCCGTTAAGTCCCGGTTTTGGATTTCTAAGTGTTTTAATCTGATTTCTCCCCCTTCCCAAACATTTTAAAGTCATAAGTAACTTCTAAATAATCTCCTAATTTCAGTAACTCAACTCCCCAAACCTCTTTCTTTTATTTATCCAAAAATCATATATTCTTGAGTTTTGTATATTTTATAAAATGTGAAATACATAGACTTAGATTATGAAATTTTATTTTAACTTAATATGGTCTCAAATAACTTCTAAAAATATTTAGTTTAAAATATTTAGGCTTAGATATCACACTTTACATTTTTACAAAAATCGGGTTTTCGGGTGAGCTATATTTGTTAAACTGTATTTGTGAGCAAAAGGGTTTTGAGAAAACTTTGTTTACATTTTACTTACTGAAAAATTTAGTTTTTTAAATTTTCATAAGATGTTGGGGGTGTCGTGGGGTTGGTTGAGTCACCAACGTGATGAAACGCGATATTTCGCGCGTTTTAGGGTAGCAATGGGTTACCTTGTCGTGTGAGGTGGGTGTGATGGATGTGTGGGCTGCCAAAGGAGCTTTGAATGGTGAGAGAATGCTGTTTAAAATGATGGTTTAGTTCAGGTTATAAGATAAATGGAATGAAGATGTGAACTTGAAGATGTGACCTTGGCACTAATGGTCGATGATGCTTCACCTATGGATTGATTATGGCTTGAAAATGGGCTGGAACTTGTAGTTCTTAAGCAAAATGAGTAATAGAATCAATAGGGAGAATTAGAGAGTGTTTAAGAGTGGGGTTGAGATGAAAATGAAATGTTGAGTGGTGGTGAGGGGTGTTCGCGGCCGAAAGGGAGAGGGAGGGGGGACAAGTGGGTCCAATTCTTGGTTTACACAAGATTTTGTATGGCTTTGGATTTGATTTGGGTGGATTTTACAAGTTACCAAGTGCATGGAAGGCTTTACGTGGATTGGGTGGCTTGGGTGGTGATTGGACTAGTCAACTAGTTTGTCTTCTAGTTGATCATATAAAAATTAAATGTCTATTAATATATATATGTGTGTACCGTGTTTTATATACGTATATGTGTATATATACCGGTGAGTGTGTGTTTTGGGTGTATATATGTATGCTGTAAGTATATATGAATGTATCTATGAGTGAGCTAATTTTATTTACCTAATATTCATTGTATGGTTATTTTTAGTTTTCATTTATAAGATGAAAGCATCAGGTGGGTTTATTATTTGGTTTAAAGTTATTATTATTTCTATTATTATTGTTATTGTTTATATAGATTATGTCTTACAAAGGTTTTTATATTTTTAACTTGTGGTTTATTAAATTATAAGTTTTTATTTATTGAAGAATATGTTGGACTCAACAAGTGCATTAACATACATAACATACCCATACACTAAGTGTTCACAGCGGATGACTAAGTGTTCACTGCGGATGACTAAGTGTTCACAGTGGATGACTAATTGTTCACAGCGGATGACTAAGTGTTCACAGCGGATGACTATGTGTTCACAGCGGATGACTAAGTGTTCACAGCGGATGACTAAGTGTTCACAGCGGATCACTAAGTGTTCACAGCGGATGACTAAGTGTTCACAGCGGATGACTAAGAGTTCACAATGGATGACTAAGTGTTCACAGCGAATGACTAAGTATTCACAGCGGATGACTAAGTGTTCACAGCGGATGACTAAGTGTTCACAGCGGATGACTATGTGTTCACAGCGGATGACTAAGTGTTCACAGCGGATAGCTTATAGACTTAGGATTATATATGTAATTTTCATTTATCAACCTAACTAGCACATAGGTTCACTAGGACATCAGGCCTAAGGCCCACTAGTGTCGGTAGTTCACGAACAATCTCATAACTTGGCCCAATGGCCCATTATGGTTTCGTGGGTCAAGCCCATTTAGCACTATGGCCCAATGACCAGTTTAAAGTTTGATGGGCCTAAGCACATTATGGTGTGTGTGTGTGTGTGTGTATCCATGTCTAGGAGTTTGATCTTGTTGGGCCCATTACATGGGCTTCTGTTGTGATCATTGTGCGGCCAGTTATGGTTTCTAAAAAAAAATTTTCTGTGCCCAAAATTCAGGGTTGTCACACAACTTGATGTTAAGTGTGCATTTCTATATGGAGTGATAGATGAAAAAATGTATGTCAAACAACCACCTGGCTTTGCAGACCCAGATCATCCCGATTGTTAGGTTTATACTTAAAGGCTGATGTAACCAAAGCATCCAAAGAGCTCTCAGCATGCATGCATGAAGTACAGAGTAAAGTTACTTTGGCAGTTTTACATCACTCAAAGGAAATAAGCTAAGTTTAAAATCTTCCGAAGCCAAATGAAAAAATATTTCGAAGCCAAAGATGAAGTCTTCAGAAGCTTCAGAGACAAAGTCTTCCGAAGCTTCAGAGACAAAGTCTTCCGAAGCTTCAGAGACAAAGTCTTCCAAAGTGAAAGACTGATTTCTTCCAAAGACTGAGAAGACATGCTTTCTCTGATCACCTTTTGACAAAAAGCTAAATAACTTTCTGCTGCCACTCTGTAGACTCACCAACTTATATGATATGGTGAAAAGGTCCATGTTTTTGTCAACTGTAGATTATGGTTGTTGGTTTGTAACTTTCTACTTTTGTACCTTTTATCGTTTTTGTAATAGATTAGGATGTGAGCTATGGCATGTCATAGTCACTGGTCAAAAGGCAATCTGCCTTTTGACTCTACATTGATCTTGTTGTTTAGATTAGTGTTTCCAGCTAGCCTTCAACGTATGGCCAGATGTAGGATGTAGTATAAAGTGTCTCAAGTACTTGTAACTTAGATAAGCTTTGTAATACTTGTAAAAGAACTTGAGTGCAATATACATCATTCTTGAAAATCATATCCGAGTGTTCTTGTTCTTATTCTTACATGCGTTCTTTGTTTTACTCCAACTCGTTCCCTATTTGAATTGCTAAGTGTTATTAACTCTTCCACCTTGTGAAATTGTTGAATTGATCATAAACCAGGTCCTGCAATTGGTATCAGAGCCTTTCAGGCTCTTGATTGTAAGATCTCACCATCTTTTAATCTCCTTAGTTTCACAACACACTTATCAACTCAAATGGCAGCTATCACTAAAGCTGATATGAAAACTGGTACTATGACAAAGTCTCCACTGATCACTCCTGATGACTTTGATACTTGGTGCCAACGTATGGAAGGGTTCATCAAGTCTCAAGATAGCAGGATGTGGAGATCTATTGTCAAAGGACCTCATATCTCAAGCACCTCTTCAGCCACTACTAGAGGTGGGATGATACCAAAAGAAATGGCTGACTACTCTGATGAAGACCAAAAGAAGATTGATATAGATCAAAAAGCTATGACTGCCCTTAAAACTGCTCTTCCAAACTCCATATACAGAGGCTGCTAAGCAGCTCTGGGATGCACTGAGGCTCATGTATGATGGGTCTGAGGAAGCTAAAGAGAACAAGAAAGACTTCTTGAAGTAGCAGCTTGAGAACTTCACCTACAAGACAGGTGAAACAATGACTCAACAATACTTCAGGTATGTTGAGATTGTGGATACTCTAATGGATGTTGGAGAAAACTTGAGAATAGGGAAATAGTGAGGAAGTTCATGTTCTCACTTCCTATACAATGGAATCACTATTGTGTGGCCATCAAGAGAAATAAGAACCTCTCTACCCTTACTATCACAGAGCTGTATGGTATCCTCAGTGGCTACCAGATGGAGATGAACATGCAAAATCCATCAAGCAGCTCTTCCAACAATCAACTGAGTTCTGCCCTTTATGTGGTTGAAAGGGATAGTAGAGAACCATAACATCATCTCATCTGCTACCTTGAAACCTCATAAAAGGGTCCTTTCATCACCTTACCTAAGACACCAAGGGAGAGCTAGTTCCAAGGAGGCCCATTCCAAGAGACAAGCTCTGCACAAGCCTTTATGTCTACTGATGAAAGTTCTGGCAACATTCTCTTCACTCTTGAAGACCTGAACTGTATCCATCCGGATGATCTGGAGTATAGGGAGATAGTTCAGCAGATGGCTCTTCTCACTCACAGGGTCAAGAAGTTCTACAAGAGGACAGGTAAAAACTTTCCTAGCAATGTGGCCAGTGGAAAGTTTGGACTGGACAAAAGCAAAGTGAAATGTTACAACTGTAACCAGATGGGCCACTTTGTTAGAGAGTGCAAGCCACTAAGGACAAATGGTGGCCAAGCATAGCCCAGGCCAAACTACACTGATGCAGCTCCAAGAAACGAGAAGCCAAGCCAACCTAAACAACATGTTGTTATTGCTATTGAAGGAGGCTTTGACTGGAGCTTTCAGGTGGAAGATGCTTCTCCAAACCAAACACTGATGGCTGATCATAAAAAAGCTAAGGTATTGGAACATCTTTGTACTCCTGAATGCATTGCAAAAGTTAACATGTATAGGCCCTATAATTTGGAAGTGAGGTCTGATTTTTAGTCCTTGAACATTTTAAAAACTGATTTTAAAAGAGCTAAAAATAACTAAAAACTTAAAATAGAAGATCTAAAGAAAACGATTTCAACTCTTTAGCATGAGCACACTAATTACAGGACTCAGATCAAGGATCTCATTACCAAATTAACTGAATGCCAAGCTGATCTTGTGATCAGTAAAGCTAAGGCAGAAAAATGTGTTCTTGAAGAGCAAACCTTCAAGAACATAATATCTTCATCCATGCATGCAAAGATTTTTTATCAGAATAGGCAAGGATTGGGTTCAAGTGAGATAGCTCCTCCACACACATTGTTATTTGTAAGATCTCCAAGGTGTGAAACTTGTCAAGATGAGCTGCCCTCCATAGTGTTGGGGTTTTCACAAGTTTATCAGAGTCATTTTATCCTTATAAAATGAAAAACGCAGCGGAATATGAATGAAAAACTTGTTACTTTTAATATATGTAAACCAATTTATATATCTGTTAAAAACCCGTAATGGATCATTATATGAAAAAACATGCTTACAAACAACCATAGAGTGTTTAGAATTCTACCTCTAGAATAGGACAGAGGAAGATGATCTTTGATCGGCAGCTTCCAAAGAGAGAAGCAATAGAAAACTCCGATCTGCACCTTTGTGTGTGTTGTAAGTTATCAGAGAGAGTGGTTGATTGCAATCATATATTGCACATCTTGTGAAACTGAATTTCAGAGTGAGAGAAAAGTGGGCGGGACCCATCCCTTTAACCCATTCGTATTTCTCTAATATTCATCCGCATTAGTAAATGTGGATGAACAAACTCTAACCGCATTTGTAAATGCGGATGAAGAAATTTCATCTGCATTTCCCAAATGTACATCCGTATTTGTAAATGTGGATGAGTAGTTCTATCAGCATTTCCACAAATGCACATCCGCATTTGTAAATGCGGACGAACAGTTCATCAGCATTTCCCAAATGCACATCCGCATTTACTAATGTGGATGATCAGTTTCATCAGCATTTCCTTAAATGCTCATCCGCAATAGTAAATGCGGATGAAGAAATTTCTTCAGCATTTCCACAAATGCACATACGCTACGCATTTGTAAATGCGCATGAGGAACATTCATCCGCATTTCCTCAAAACACATCCACATTTGTAAATGAAGATGAGTAACAAAGAAATGCGGACAAAAGGACTTGTATTGTTTGTTTAACCATTTGAATAACAATATAAAGTACTCTCTCTCTAGAATAAATTATCCCTATAATTTATTCACAACACTAGTGCAAATATTTAGAAACCCAATTTCTAAATACTTCAAGTGTCAATATTTATTTACATGATCATATGATAAAATAAATATTGTAGGTGTTTGTCTAGCTTGTTATTGGGTATGACCCGACTTGGATCATAACGTACGAGCCACATCAATTCAATTTGTGTCTTGGGCAGACCGTTCCCAACAATCTCCCACTTTCACAAGATACATAGATAATTGATGCAAGTAGTAAATACCGCCTAACAACGGTTTACTAACTCTAATACGCATGATGAAGTGCCATTCAATAACATCATCTTCGTCAACTCCCTTACTTGAAAATGATTTAGGTGAATCTATCATTTATCCTTTTGTTACGATGTCATGTTAAAGCCAGGGACACAGAATGATCATTCCTTGCTGATTTAACTTTATCACGCTCAACGAATAAGAGGAACAAATCCCATCTTGACTACATACGTTTCTCACAATCACCTTGTATCACACCTGAAACTAGCCTTATGTACTGTCCGTATTTCAGAACAGCGAAGAACTATATCAAAGTATAATATTTAGTGAATATCGAAACCCAATATGTATCTCAGGTCGGAGGATAAAATGATATTCGCCTTTACTCAAATTTACTTATGATCAATTACATAATTTCATGCAGTAAATTTGAGAGCGAGTCAGTCCAATATTTGTATCCCACAAATATCTATGAACCTTGGTAGCAACCTCTTGCTCTATATTCATACCTTATGAATATCCACCAATCCAAGTTCATAATAGTCTTACCAGCATATTTTTTCCCACAAATATGACTGACTACAGACATTTAGAATAATAAACATATTCATGGATCTAAACATGCTAAAATGGAACATAACTCATAGTATCCTAATCATATATATATGAGTCAAAATAACAATTGTTCCTATATTTAAATACTAAACAGATCAAATCCAATCACTAGAATATCGAAGTCCTAAGGCACAAGTATGACTCTCATGCTTTGGCCTTTCAAGGAGCTTCGTGAGTGGATCCGCAATATTTTGATCGATGTGAACTTTGCGAATAGATATCTTTCCTTTTTCAACTTCATCCCTTATGTAGTTGAATCTCTGCTCAATGTGCATTGTCTTTTGAGGTGCACGGGGTTCCTTGATTTGAGCAATTGTATCCTGGTTGTCATAAAAGATCTCCAGGGGATCTTGAATGGTAGAGACTACCCCTAGATCTACAATGAATTTCTTTAACCATGCAGCTTCATGTGCTACCAATGAAGCGGCGATATATTCTAATTCTGTAGTGGACAGTGCTACCACATCCTGTTTTGAACTCTTCCAGGATACTGCCCCTCCATTCATAATGAAGACATACCCCGATTGTGATCGAGAATCATCTTGATCAGTTTGGAAACTCACATCCATGTAACCCTTTACAACGAGTTCCTCTTCATCCGATCCATATATTAGAAACATATCCTTAGTCCTCCTAAGGTATTTCAATATACTCTTAACAGTCATCCAATGGCTATTTCCTAGATTCTGCTGATATCTGCTTGTCATGCTTAAAGCGCATGACACGTCCGGTCTAGTGCATATCATTGCATACATGATGGATCCTATAGCAGATGCATATGGGATTTCCTTCATCCTTTCTTGCTCATCCTTTGAGCTTGGACATTGAGATGCACTCAATATTGTCCCTCTTTGAATAGGTACCAAACCTTTCTTAGAGTTCTCCATCTTGAACCTTTTATAGATTTTATCAATATATGCACTTTGGTTTAAACCTATCAACCGCCTTGATCTATCCCTATAGATTTTTATTCCCAAAATATAGGCAGCTTCACCAAGATCTTTGATGGAAAAACAACTTCTAAGCCAGGTTTTAACACTTTCTATGGTTGGAATGTCATTTCTAAATAGTAATATATCATCAACATATAATACTAAGAATATGATGATGCTCCCACTAGCCTTCTTATACACACAAGCTTCAGCAGCGTTCTTTTCATCAAAACATTGATTCCAACTTCTCGATGCTTGTTTCAATCCATAGATTGATATCTTTAACTTGCATACTTTATTAGGATATTGTGGATCGACAAAACCTTTGGGCTGAACCATATAGACATTCTCTTCGAGATGTCCATTAAGGAAAGCAGTTTTGACATCCATTTGCTAAATCTCAAAGTCATAATTTGCAACTATGGAAAATAGTATCCTAATTGACTTTAGCATTGCCACAGGCGAGAAGGTCTCATCATAATCAACCCCTTGAGTCCGAGTGAAACCTTTTGCTACAAGTCTTGCTTTATAAGTATCCAAGTTTCCATGCATATCGGTTTTCTTCTTGAAAACCCACTTATATCCAACCGGTTTGGAGTTAAGCGGTGGCACAACCAATTCCCACACTTGGTTGTCATACATGGATTGCATCTCTATGTTCATGGCTTCAAGCCAATTGTCACAATCCGAATTGGACATTGCATCACGGTACGTAGTTGGTTCATCCGAGTCAACTACATAGCATCCATACATGGAAAATCAATATCTTTCAGGTGGATAGCTAGTTCTACCAGATCTGCGAACGTTTTATGTGTATTGATCAACCACTTGATCATTATCAACAACCTCTTGTTGATTGCTAGTATTAACCAAACGTGTATCGGCTTGTGGTTCTCGATCCTCATCAACTTCCACTATTCTATCGGTAGTTCCTTCCATAAGGAATTTACTTTCCAAGAACTCAGCCTTTCGAGCAATAAATACCTTCTGCACTGTTGGATTGTAGAAGTAATATCCCATCGAGTCTTTGGGATATCCTACAAAGATACACTTAGTGGATCGGCTTTCTAACTTGTTTGGGGTGTTTTGGTTAACATAAGCTTCACAACCCCATACCTTTAAATATGATAACGATGGAACCCTTACATGCCATATTTCAAAAGGTGTCTTATCCACTTTCTTGGTTGGGGCCATATTCAGAATACGGGCCACGGAGAGCAATGCAAAACCCCAAAATGACAGAGGTAGTGTGCTTCTAGCCATCATAGATCAAACCATATCCAATAGGGTTCGGTTTCTCCTCTCAAACACACCATTATGCTGTGGTGTTCCGGGTGGAGCAAGTTGTGAGACAATCCCACAACTCCTAAGAAGATAAGTGAAAACTTACCTTCGGAAGAAAATTTGGTCTCGGAAGAAAGGAGTCCTTCTGAAGTACTGAAGTCTGTTGTAATGGATACAAAAGCTTTTGAAGGTTTAGTCTCCAAAACTTCTGAAGTCATCAAAACTTCTAAAGTATTGAAGGCCAAGTCTAGTCCTCCAAAGATGGTATGGAAGATGAAGGAAGGCCATGTGATTGAAAGTTCTTCATCGACAATAGCAAATGATCCTCATGACTTGCATATAGGATCAATTACTGTTGCATTGTAACGCCCGGAATAAAGTCAAAACGAGCCAGTTAATAATAATGGGCTTAGCCGGGATTATTTAAAGAAAATAAGCGGGAAATGGAGTGTGGACTGAGTAGACCTCGCGGGTTATGTTTTCGGCGAGTTTAAGGTCTCGGGAACGCCCGGTATATATAAACGGGTCAGCTTGAGCCACTCTCATTTGCAACTCAACACCCAAGTTCTAGAGAGAGAGTGTAGAGAGAGAAAGTGGAGAGAAAGTGGTGATCCAAGGCTCGGTTGATCAAGAGATTGAAGATCGGTGTTTGTGGACATCCAAACAACAAGAAAAGACCAAGAATCTAGGTAAGAAACATCGTTTAACCGGTTCTTTAAGGGCAAACCCAGATTCTAGGGTTTGGGGTTTTTGAAAGTGGTAAAGAATGGCCCAAAACTCACGTTTTTGTGTAAGAAAACATGTAAGAAGCTTAGATATAGCTTCTTGGGTGATAAACCAAGGTTTTGGGTGTAAAAGATTGAAGTTTTGGGTCAAAAATGGGTTGGTTTGTAATTTCAGCCCATTCTACGAAACTGGATGTTCATCCAGCGAAATTATGTAGTCGTCCAGCGAAACTATGGATCTTCCTGCGAAAGACTTGAATTTCCAACGACAGTTGGGCGAAACTGGCAGCGAAACTGGCAGCGAAGATGCCAGCGAAACTGCCAGCGAAGGTGGCAGCGAAACTGCTGGCGAAACTAGCAGCGAAACTGCTGATCATGCAGCGAAATTAGCAGCGAAATTAGGCAGAAATTAACCCCTTTGAGTGTTAACTTATCTACAGGCTGTGTAGTGCGACCCTTGCTTAGAAAGCTTGATTAAGAAGCTACTCGCTGAGTCCAGGTGAGTTCTAGATCCCCTATTTTAATGGTTTTAAACTTTTTTGGGGCTGGAAATGCATACTAAATATATGTTTTAAATGTCCAAGAATTTAAAAGGTTTTAACAGGAAGATCGATTTTTCCATCAGGAAATGTGCCATATAAATGTTTAAAAATAAAGCTTGATTGAGAAGCTACTCACTGAGTCCAGCCCGGACCCAGCCAGGGGCGTTGCCCCTTGGACCCCACTAAGGGCTGCTGCCCCTAGGACCCCGCTGTCAGGGGCTGCCGCCCCCGAACCCCCGCTGCCCCGCGGAGGGTCGGTTATGTTTTTATGTTGAACGTTTGTGAATGGTTGATGCATGATGTTTATGATGATGTGTGATGGGGTATGTGATGTTTATGTGATGCTATGTATGAATGTGTTATGTTGACTTTATGTTCCTATTATGTATTATTCCGTGACTTACGTGTTATGGGTATGAAATGAACGCAAAGTATTATGTAATGTAAAGCGGAAAGTAATGATGAATGAAAAGAGGAACGTAAAGAATGAAAGAATGCCAACGGAGGTAAGAAAAGTCTTGAAAGCAATGTATGGAGGTTCACACCCAATGAAGGGTGTTAGCTCAACTGTGTGTGGGTTAGCTACCCCGGAAGGATGCACACTAGGGGTCTAGTCTTTGTGACTGACCATACGTATGGGACCATTGTCGCTTTCCCCGGTGCTGGTGCCCGCCTAGTTCATGATGTTTGAAGTCTATTTATAGTCTTCGGCCTAGTACCCGCCTTGTGCATGATGTTTGGGGTATAGCACATGGCATTGGTCCAAATGATGATACCCCAGTGCTGGTGCCCGCCTAGTGCATGATGTTTGAAGTCTATTTATAGTCTTCGGCCCAGTACCCGCCTTGTGCATGATGTTTGGGGTATAGCTCGAGGCATTAGCCTGGAGCATAGAGAAGTGAAAGTAATAATGGACGAATGAAAAGTACGATAAGAAAGAGAATGAATGAATGTAAGTTGACGATGATGGAAGATAATAATAATATTATCTATGTGTATGTATGATGTATGATCGCAAATGAACGTAAAGAGTGGTTTTAAACGAAAGAAAAGTATTTTATTTTTAAAACTAGAACTTACTTAGCAACGCTGACTTTTATGTATTTTCCAGTTGGCAGGTAATGTTGCTGAGGATGGCACGGGGCAGCTACTTGGCATTTTTGGGATGGCATCCATTGTTTAAATTATGACGTTTTTGCATTGTAATGCGAACAAACAATATTTTGTAACGATTGTAAATGTTGTATTATTTTGCAAAAGCAATGAATGAAATGATTTTAAATTATTCCGCTGCATTGTTTTAGTACGCCTAAATATATGTTTTATGTTTTATGTGCAATGATTGACCACTTGTAAGCGTCCCGGGAACGGGGCCTTACATGCATTATCTTCAATGCACTTTGGCAAGCCCAAGACCAATAAGGCTTTGGTTTCCAAATGTAACTAACCATCTCTTTATGTGCAGGAAAAACTTAATACTGATTTCTTCCGAAGACATAGAAGACATGCTTTTCTGATCACCTTTTGACAAAAAGCTGAACAACTTTCTGCTGCCACTCAGAAGACTCACCAACTTATATGAGTTGGTGAAAAGGTCCATGCTTTTGTCTGTAACTTTCTACTTTTGTACCTTTTATCATTTTTATAATAGATTAGGATGTGAGCTATGGCATGTCATAGTCACTGGTCAAAAGGCAATCTGCCATTTGACTCTTCATTGATCTTGTTGTTTAGATTAGTGTTTCCAACTGGCCTTCAACGTATGGCCAGCTGTAGGATGTAGTATAAAGTGTCTCAAGTACTTGTAACTTAGATAAGCTTTGTAACAATTGTAAAAAACTTGAGTGCAATATACATCATTCTTGAAAATCATATCCGAGTGTTCTTGTTCTTATTCTTACGTGTGTTCTTTGTTTCACTCCAACCGGTTCCCTATTTGAATTGCTAAGTATTATTAACTCTTCCACCTTGTGAAACTGTTGCATTGATCATAAACTTGGTCCTAAAGGAGGCTTGGTACAATGTCTCTATCCACCATAGATGAGCACATTAGGGTGATCAAGCAGAAGATTAAAAAGGGTGAGCTCATTGACTTGCATTCTTCACCAAGTCATGCTGCACCTGAAGTTGAGGTCAAGGTTGAACCGCAAGAGACAACACATCCTGGACCTAGTGCTAGACCACAGCCAACTTCATCTTTTGATCCATAGCAAGGTCCTGATCCTTCTCCTTTTGAACCTGTGAGGGAAGAGGATCCAACTAAGAAAGACATACAAGAACAACCTTATGCTGAAGGCCAGTCTTCTCAGTTGAAATTTGGAAAGAGGAGGAAAAGTATTGCCATTAGAAGGGATAAGAAGAAGATGAAGAAGTCCAAGGCATCCACCTCTACACCTTAGGATAGGTCAGAACAACCTGAGGGTGATGAAGAAGAGGCTGCTCATCCAACTCCTATTCAAATAGACCCTCTTGCTACTGGGAGACCCATCTTCTCCTGGATCTTTGCTGCTAATCCAGACAGATGGTATGTCTTTAGAGGTCAAGGAGGTTAAGATGTTTACTTCTGGCAAGACATACTTGATCTTCCTCTGCATGATCTTTATGATATAAGGAGATACTATAAGAGTTTGAGGGATTCTGACCAAATGATCAAGAAAGGAATGGTCTTGATCCTGATATGGACTGTCAATAGATAAGTAATCTCTTTTGTTTTGGTAGCATCAGCCTAGGAGGAGTTTGTAAGGTTTATACTTAAAGGCTGATACAACCAAATCATCTAAAGAGCTCTCAGCATGCATGCATGAAGTATAGAGTAAAGTTACTTTGGAAGTTTTACACCACTCAAGGGAAATAAGCTAAGTGTAAAATATTCCGAAGTCAAATGACAAAATCTTCCAAAGCCAAAGATGAAGTCT
Source organism: Flaveria sonorensis (assembly GCA_025506505.1). Taxonomy (NCBI): domain Eukaryota; kingdom Viridiplantae; phylum Streptophyta; class Magnoliopsida; order Asterales; family Asteraceae; genus Flaveria; species Flaveria sonorensis. Next base: position 14,876,326 of record CM046437.1, on the reverse strand, counting down.
TTCGAAGCTTCAGAGACAAAGACTTCCGAATCCAAAGACTGATTTCTTCCGAAGACAGAGAAGACATGCTTTCTCTTATCACCTTTTGACAAAAAGCTGAACAACTTTCCGCTACCACTCTGAAGACTCACCAACTTATATGAGTTGGTGAAAATGTCCATGTTTTTTTCAACTGTAGATTATGGTCGTTGGTCTGTAACTTTCTACTTTTGTACCTTTTATCCTTTATATAATAGATTAGGATGTGAGCTATGGCATGTCATAGTCACTGGTCAAAGCAATCTACCTTTTGACTCTACATTGATCTTGTTGTTTAGATTAGTATTTCCAGCTTGCCTTCAACGTATGGCCGGTTGTAGGATGTAGTATAAAGTCTGTCAAGTACTTATAACTTAGATAAGCTTTGTAACACTTGTAAAAGAACTTGAGTGTTATATACATCATTCTTGAAAATCTTATCCAAGTGTTCTTGTTCTTATTCTTACTTGTGTTCTTTGTTTCACTCCAACCATTTCCCTATTTGAATTGCTAAGTGTTATTAACTCTTCCACCTTGTGAAATTGTTGCATTGATCATAAACCCGGTCCTGCACGAATTATGTCTGAAAGCTTGACAAAGATCTTTATGGGTTGCAACAAGCTCCAAGGAAGTGGTATGAGACACTGTCACAGTACCTTGTGAGGTACTATTGACAGCGCACTCTTTATCAAAGGAACAGGGAATGACTTGATGCTGGTTCAAGTTTATGTTGATGACATCATCTTTGGGTAAACTAATACAAAGCTCTGTAAAGACTTTGAGAACCTGATGAAGAATAGATTTGAAATGAGTGCCATGGGGGAACTCAATTTCTTTCTAGGAATTCAAGTGAAGAAGCTTGACAATGGCATCCTCATAAACCAGTCAAAGTATGTTAAAGACATACTAGTCAGATTTCATCTGACTGAGTGCAAGGTTGCTAAGACACCCATAGCCAGAAACCACTCCCTAGGACCTCATCTTGAAGGGGAGTGTGTTGATGAACACCTTTACAGGGCTATAATTGGGTCTCTTATATACCTCACAGCCAGCAGGCCTGATATCATGTTTGCCACATGTATATGTGCAAGATATCAAGCCAACCCCAAGATGTCACACCTGGTTGCTGTCAAGAGGATCCTTAGATATCTCAAAGGTGATTCCAAGCTGGGCCTTTGGTATCCAAAGAATTCTAACTTCAATATGTATACTTATACAAATAGTGACTATGGTGGCTGCAACATGATTACAATGTCTACATCAGGGGGATGTTAATTCCTTAGTGGAAGGATAGTCTCATGGTAATGCAAGAAACAATCTTGTGAGTCTGCATCAACTGTTGAAGCTGAATACATTGCTGCTGCAAGCTGCTGCGCTCAAGTGCTTTCAATTCAGAATCAGATGCTGGACTATGGATTCAACTTCAAAGAGACCCATCAACATAGACAACAACAGTGCTATCTCTATCATAGAGAATCTTGTGCAGCACTTAAAGACAAAGCACATCAACATCAGGTATCATTTTATAAGAGATAATTTTGAAAAAAGAATAATAAAACTAGTCAAAGTTAACACAAATATATAATATGCTGATATTTTCATAAAAGCTTTTGATGAACAGAGATTTAAGTATCTTGTATCAGCTATTGGAATGATTAATTGATCAGTTCAAAAGGATCGAATCTGTGATGATATCGTAACGCAATGATCAATTCAAACACAAAGTAATCAAACACATGCAATTACATCAAAAAATTCATAGATTTCATTGATAGCGAATGCACAGGATACAATGTGTAAGGGTTATAGTTCGTTTGTCTACGTCTGTATTCTCTAGTCTCTAGTCTCAAGTCTAAAGTCTCAAGTCTAAAGTCTCTGGTCTAAAGTCTACCCTGCACATTACATAAAATATCCTATTTATACCATCAAGAAACTAAGGAACATATATTTACAAAATAAGTCCCTATACTATGACAAAAAACACATAAAGACAAAATTTCAATCTTTTAAGAGCTTCAACATTACTCCCCCTAAGATTCACGTTGTCTTCAGTCTTCAAAAAAATCTTCAGGTTCTTCTTTGATTTTGAACATCGGCTTGTCATTGTACAGCTCGAGTTCCTTCAATGCTTTCTTGATTGCTGATTTAAAGTTGCTTGCTAAAATTGCTTGCTCTGGCTTTGACTCATTAGTTTTAATCTCTATTTTGACCATTTTCTCCAAAGTCTCTTTTGATAAACCTGTAATATCAACATTTGCATAGAACTCCAGAGGTTTAGAATGATCAAGTGAATGAATTTCTAACACACCCTTGCTCGAAATTCGCATAAACTCAATTGACTTTATATTTTTCTTCACAATATTTGCATACGCTAGAGCTTTACGTAATGCAATTCTTTCCATTGCAGCATCCATCACTTTAATAATTGTCATAAAATACTTTCGATCATTCTTTGCAACGTCTAATGCAACTCGTTCAAACTTTTGTATGGACAAAAACGAGATATAGCTCGGATGTAGAAGTTTCAGTTCAAACACTCCAAATAACAAAATCATGTCTTGATCCCAGTCATCTAAGTTTCGAACTAACTTCAATTCGAATGAGTCAGCATTATAAAACCATCTTAAAATTGGTTTTTTCATTTGAGTTCCATCAATCACCTTTAATCCTAGATTTGTAACCTTTTCAAAGAATTGGTCACTGTAAGCATCCAAAAATCTTTCTTCTTCTTCTTCAGGATTATCTGCACTCTTTCTTTTACTCTTCAAAGACTTAAAATACTCTTTATCCTCTTGATCACATCTTGTCTTCAGATAAGAGCTCATGCGAGAAATACTTCGATTTAAGAGTCTAACAAAATTTTCACCTCGCATTGCTTTTGAAGGATTAATCAATGGCAACTTGTTTAATTACTTCAAATCTTGCACTGGAAGCTCTATGATACTCGTGTAAAACTGATAAACATCACAGATAGCATTTACACGTTTAATAAAAAATGCATCAAAAACCTCATCGTACTTCCATGCAACGATCTTTACATTCTTTGTAGTATCTGGCACAATCACTGCATTGAGAAATTTAGAAATTGATTGGCCTTTTTGTAATACATTCCTCACTAGATCACCAGCTGTTCTCGCTTTATTCCATAATTGTTTTTTATCAATAGACACTTGATAAGCTTGTTTCTCAGTTTCTAGAAACATTTTCATTAACTCCTTTCTCTTTTCATGACTACTTCTTACCAATTCCATCTGTTTAATTTCTTGAGGCTTCAAAATTCTTGTTTTTTTAGTAATCTCCAAATATTGAGGATTATCCATATCAAGCACAATCATCTTATTTTGTTGTTTTTCCGTTTCTTGAAAGCTTCTCACCAATTTCCTCAATGATTCAGCTTGCAACCGGTTTAATTTCTTTCAAGGATAATTTCTTGATTGTAACCACAATCTTAGCTCAACAGTCAACATATTCTATGGATCCAGATGATGTAATTCCAATGATGAAAGCTCTTCAATATTAATACTTTCATTCATTGGATTCCATTCTCCGTTTTCAACAATAATTTCATCAGGATCCACTGGAGCTATAGATTCAGCAATTACGCATTTCTCATATTCGTTATTGATTTGAGACACGGTGAGACCATCTAAAAATACTCTATTGTACTTCTTCTTAACCAGATAATTATACTTGTCATCAACATCCATAGGAATATCTTCAGTAACAGCCTCAATAGGAGAATAAGCAGCTTTATCAATATCTTCTACTTCTAACACTTCATCATACCATGCATCTGAGAATTCTGGTTCTAAATCATCTAGAGCACCAATTCTCTCTTGAGCTTCTACTTCTTCACTTTCATGAATCAAAGGCTCAGATACTATTTTGTATTTTAGACATAGGATTAGATGATGATTCAGCTAAAACTGACACATATATATCATCTATCTTTCTCTTCCCTTTATCAGCCTCAGATATTCTTTCAACATCAATTGGTTGAACTTTAGATACAATAACTAATTCAGGTGATTGGGATCTCAAACTATCTTTCATGCCTTCAAATTCTTCTTTCAATTTCTCATTATCTTCTTTTAACTTCTTGAATTTTTCTTCAATCAAGTCATAATCTTTGAGTATCACTTCAAAGTTCTTTAAATTTTATTCTTTATCTTCTTCAAGTTAAGCAATTATCAAATCATTCTTTAATAATTCATCTTTTAATTTTTCATTCTCATCTCTCAGCTTCTCAATTAGCTTAAGCTAATTAGAGTTCTCTTCTTTCAATTCATCAATTATCTATTGGGTATTCACTTCCTCAGTCATAACTGTATCATGTTGACTCAGCCTTTCTACTTCATCTGGTAATACAGATTCAAAGGCTTCAACATTTTGTACATCATATTCAACTTCTTGTTGTACATCAGCTACAACATCTTCTTCATTCATATCTAATAACTTATCAACTTCATTAACACCTTCATTAACTTCACTAACTTCATCATCTCCATTGTTATCATCATCATCACTACTTGAAGATGAACTTTCTTCATCATCAGTTTCATCATCATCTTCTTTTTCTTCATCAGCTTCAGATTCAGATGGTTCTTGAGAAACTTCTTCAATTAAGTCATTTGGATTAACTGATTCATCCTCAATTAGATGAAAATGATCTTCATTTATATTCACATCATCCCTTGCAATTTCTCTCACATACTCAAACATAGGAACATTTTGAGCACCAGTAATAATAGCAAGTCTCTTGTAAGCAGTTTCAGTCATATGCTCCAAAAGCAATATTTCTCCACCTACTCCATAAGCATGGAAATGTGGATGTTCTTCATTAATAATCATTTGAAGAAATCTTGGATACATCAAGTACTTTTTTCTAATTCCCTTCTCCAAATTAAAAATGAAACCATTCATTATCCATTTAGCCATATTGAATCTTCTATTAGTGGTTATGGAAACTATTGGAGATGCAATGTCTACCGGGAATGAATTCCATCCGGCACTTCTTTTAGACATTCCGTGCTGAAAAATATAGCAAAGAAGTTTCCAATGGTTGTAAACTCTTGCTCTGAAAAACTGTTTCTTTAGGAAATGGTCAGGATGACCCATGGCTATAAATGTTTCTCTACACTTATTAAATGAGAGTTCAGCCAGATCTTGTGCATCAATGTTACCCAGTCTGAGAGCTTCCCTAATTGATTGCTCAGACACTTCAACCATACGATCATTTGTAACAAATCCTCTAACCATTTTCCTTCCTTCTTCATCTCTTTCCATCACAGCAGTATTCTAAAATCTTTTGATTAACCGAGCATATATGACTGGCTGTGAACACATAGCATATACATACTTAGTCCTCAATAAAAATTTGATCATCTCTTCATATCCAGTAGCTTCTTGAACATCTTCGTTAAGAAAAGCAGCTACATTATGCTTTGGTTCAAACTTAAGCTTTGCCATCTGTATGCATAAAACAAAGAAAGTTAGTCACATTTGAATTTGCAAAACCTAAAAACAAATTGTGATATATCAATTTTGAATCAAAACACTTAAAAAAATTTCTAAGTGTTTATATATATCTCATTACATGAACAAGAGTATATTGGTTACAATTTTGATTTACTCAATTCATAATAATCAAGTAGTGCATTAAGTAACTTGAAAATTTATTAAATTTCAATTGAATTAGCATGTTTTAAATCTTTAAACCTAACTTTCATACTTAAAAAATTTCTAAGTGTTCAACATACTCTGTCAAGAGCATAACACTTTCAAGATTAAGTTCAAAAGATTTAAAGCACACTAAACTCTTTAAAATTTTCTCAAAAACAGATTAATGAATGATTTTTATGATCAACTTGACAATTTTTAATGAAAAATTGATGAACTGACTGTTCATATTCAGTTAGTATGAACCTTCTGATGAACACACAATCATCATGAGCACAATTTTATGAAATTTGAATTCGACTATCACAATATGTTTGAAATCATGTTACAACAGTCGTTCAATATTCAATTTTTGTTATTAAAACTCATTCTCATCACAAATTTCAAATTTTTCGAACAACTAGGGTTCGAACGCCTGAACAGACCTCAAACGCCCAATCAAATTTGAAGTTTAAAAATGAAATCAGATGATGTTAATCACAAAATTACGTTTATATCCAATGATAATACCTGTCAATCACAAGTATTAACCAGAATCAATCAAGAATGATGAAATGATGAATCGAGGGTTTGAGAGTATTGGGTATAATATCAGAGGATTTGAGTGAATAAATGAATGACAACACAAGTGTTGTATATATATATATGTGTGTAAATTTTTAGGCGCATGAGACTAAATTTCACACTAAGTTTTCAGACGCATGAGCACTGTGAATGCGCATGAGGTTTAGACGCATGAGCACTGTTTAGGTGCTTGGACACTATTCACTCGCATGAGACTAACACTTAGAAGTCTGGTACTGTTTAGGTGCATGAGCATAGTTGATACGCCCAACACTTCAATTCTTCAGACACATGAAAACTGTTTAGGCGCATGAGCATAGAATCAAACGCCTAACACTCTGGCAAAAATTTTCTGAAAATTCATCATACTCCTGATTTAGACTTATGAGTACTATTCAGGCACATGAGACTCCTTCCATGAGTCTTGACACTTGAAATTTTCACACTATCCATCTGAACACTGTTTAAGCATATTAGTACTGTTCACACACAATGTTTTTCAACACGTAGTCAAGTTTTTGACTATCACTCAAAATTTACATTAATGACCCTCAACTTTTAACATTTTTTGACATTCAAATTTTTTTTTTTAATTTTTTACCATTTATTTTTATTTTATTTTCAAAAACAATTTCAAGTCATTTTAGTCTCTATATAACTTTTACAAAACAAATAATCTCATTTTGTTTGTAAGAAGCTTTTCCATTGAATTTGAATTCTTTTTCAGGTTCATTTTTATATCATATCAAACACACACATGCTTGAAATTGCCGCTTCATCCTTTCATCCAAAACACTTTATTTTTGATTTTCCACTTTTTGAAATTCAATTATTTTCTCTTTTTCATTTTTACTCCCCCTAAACTTTTAAGTTTTACAAACTTAAAAGTTTCTTTGACTTTTCAAGAAGAGGAAACTAATCATTATCAACATGCCTGCAGACAGAAAGTCATGCAAATTTCAAAAATAAAGCAGAATAAAAATCTACTATATACATTTGAATCACATGCCTGCAGTGAGATCATATCAGTTAAGATCAGCATATTATAATAAAATAAATTGATGGATAGTCATTGACAGTGATTAAATCCTGATCAAGTGCGTTCCAGGTCAGCATTTCTACAGAAAAGGAGACACGAGATCTAAGGATAGAAAATGAGTGCTTTTGGTAAGATACTCAGCACACTTACTTTTTCAATTCTTGGATTGATTAAGGTACAATTAGATATGACATTATGTAAGTCACACTTAGACTTAGAGAGTTCAACTCTCATCAAGATATGCAAGAAATCACTTTTCTCAACTTGTTAACTTGACATATACTTATAACCAGATCTCATGTTTAGATTTTGCACATTGGCATCTATTGCATCAAGTGAGAATATCCAGGTCTGTAATGACATACAACAAAGGATATCTCGTTACCTCAGGTCTATGATGACTCATAACAGAGAAGTGAATAGATGCTTTAAATAAATAGAGCTCAATGGTTATTCATATCACCACCAGGTGTGAGATTATGACTTAACAAGCAATCAATTTGAGAAGTCAACACTACTCATTGGTACTAAAATGGACAAACATGAATGCAAGATTGATTTAGTTTGATCACAAGAATTTACTTTTTCAGTATAATAGCATGATCTTACCTGCACATCATATCTGATCACGTCAGACTTTAGTAGCGAGTGAAGTATGCAACTGATTAGAACTATTGTATCTATCATTTCTCACAAATTGCAAAGACAGATTCAGTTCTAAACAATTAACTAACAAGTAAAACTCTATTTTTGTGTTTTTGTTTTATATTTTTCTATTTTGATTTTGCAAGATTCTATTTTTGTATTTGCTTTTTTCATTTTCTATTGAACATACACACACAATATATACAATCAGGTGGTTATCTTTGATAGTTTCTCGATTTCAAGATTAAGCTAAGGGAGGGTTCTTATCATTTTTAATGAATCAGACAACTGAATTAAACTCAAAACCAATTTTTTTAAACATGATTAATAAGTCCAATTGACTAGACCCAATATTCAAATCGACCTGGTAAAAAGGCTTTTGTAACTAGGTCAGCCAACTGTTTTTCAGTTGTGATTTGAATCAAAGTGATTAAACCTTTTTCAGAGTTATCTCTGAGAAAATGATATCGAATCTTGATATGTTTTGTTTTTGAGTGTTGGACAGGATTAGCTGTAATGAACGTAGCAGCAGTGTTATCAATGTAAATAAGAGTTTTAAGAAATTTGAACCCATAATCCAATAGTTGGTTTTGTAACCAAAGGATTTGAGAACATCCTGCTGAAGCAGCTATGTACTCAGCTTCTGCGATTGAAACAGAGACATTTGTTTATTTCTTACATTGCCACGAGACTAATCTGAGACCTAAAAACTGACAACCACCCGTCGTAGATTTATGATCTTGGCAACATCCTCCATAATCACTATCTGTATATCCATATAGCTCGAAGTTTCCTTCATAAGGATACCATAACCCTAAAGTCGGTTTTCCTTTGAGATACCTAAATATTCGTTTAACAGCGATTAAGTGGAATTCCTTCAGGTCAGATTGGTACCTGGCACAGACACAAACATCATACATTATATCAGGTCTAGATGCGGTAAGATACATCAAATATCCGATCATAGATCTGTATAAAGTTTGGTCAACTGATTTTTCTTTTGGATCAGGTTCAATCTTGGTATTTACGTCAGTTGGAGTTCTGATGGATTGAAAATCTTGCAGTTTAAATTTCTTCAAGAGTTTTTCAATGAATTTTTCTTGATTGATAAAAATTCCATCTACAGACTGCTTCACTTGAAGACCAAGGAAAAAGTTAATTTCTCCCATAGAACTCATTTGAAAATGAGACTTCATTATTTCTTCAAATTCATTACATAATTTTGGACTTGTAGAACCAAATATGATATCATCAACATACACTTGAACACATAAGAGATCATCAACATCCTTCTTAATAAACAAAGTAGGATCAATTTTCCCTCGCGTGTATCCATGTTGGATCAAATGTTGTGATAACGTTTCATACCATATTCTAGGAGCTTGATGCAGACCATACAATGCTTTGCTAAGCTTGTACACACGATGAGGATATTCTAAATCTTCGAAACCTGGAGGTTGCTTGACATACACATCATTGGTGATTGGTCCATATAAGAAAGCACCTTTAACGTCCATCTGATACACCTTGAATTTCATAAATGATCATAAGCCAGGAAGACACGAATTGATTCAAGTCTTGCAACTGGAGCAAATACTTCATCATAATCTATTCCTTCTTCTTAGGTGTAACCTTGTGCAACGAGTCTCGCTTTGTTGCGAACAACAATTCCCCGATCGTCTGTTTTGTTTCTAAACAACCATTTTGTGCCTATGGCATTTTCTCCTTCAGGTAAATCCACAAGCTTCCACACTTCCTGTTTGCGGAATTGCAATAATTCTTCTTGCATTGCCTTAATCCAACTATTGTCCTTTAATGCTTCGGTGATGTTTGAAGGAGCAATGTGAGATAGAAAACATGAGTATAAGCAAAGATTTGCATGTTCTGATTGACTTCTCATCGTTCTAACATTCAATGGACCGATAATCTGAGACATTGGATGGTTCTTGTGAATACGAGATGTTGGAATCTCATTCCCTTGAACATGAACATTCAGATTAGATTGGTTCAAGTCGGAAAGCTGATGCAATAAGTTCAAATAATATGGATTGCAATTAGGAACTTGAGTCGGTGAGTTGATAAAATAATCAAGATTATCAGTACCAACTACATCACCAGAAAGTGATGACGTTTCGGACTCAGGTTGTATAATTTCAGGACCATCATTAGGAATAGGTTGTGAAACATTTGAATTTTCTAAAACGGGATGTTCTTGATCTTGTTGATGTTGATCATTTGATTCAAACTATTATATAGGATATTTAACAAAAGAGAAAAATAGATAATCTGGGCTTAAGTCATCCATATCATCAGAATCAGAATCATCGCTGAAAGAACCGAGATCTCCTTCTTGATTTTTCTTCTCACCTGAAAATTCAAACAAGTTAGAATGAAAAGAGTTTGACAAAGAATCTAAATCAAATAACCAAGCTGGACCATTTACAACTGATGGAAAAGAACTTTCAAGAAATTTAACGTTGAATGTTTTAAGGATAACCTAGAGTTATAAACTCTAAAGGCTTTTGAAACCGACGAATATCCAACGAAAAATCCATCATCAGATTTTGCATCAAATTTTCCTAGCTGGTCACTTGAGTTTAAAATCAAAACTCGACAACCAAAAGATTTAAGAAAATCTATATTAGGTTTCCTGCCAAACATCAACTCATAAGGAGTTTTATGTTTATCTTTCATAAGCAATGTACGATTTTGCACAAAACATGTAGTGGATATGGCTTCATCCCAGAAAGTGATTGGAATCTTTGCATCTGCTAACATGGAACGTTCTGCCTCAATCAAAGTTCTGTTTTTCCTTTCAGCAACTCCATTTTGTTGTGGAGTTCTAGGAGCACTGAACTGACGAGCAATTCTTTTTCTGCACAAAATCTATCAATATTAGCATTTTTAAATTCCGTTCCATTATCACTTCTAATTATTTTCACCTTTTGTTCTAATTGATTTTCTACTTTAATGATGAATTCTTTTAATAATTCAGCCGTTTTAGATTTAGCATGCAAAAAGAAAACGCATGAAAATCTTGTAAAGTCATCAATGATAACTAAACAATAAGATTTCTTTCCAATACTCTTTACATTTGTCGATCCGAATAGTTCCATATGTAACATCTGGAGAGGTTTGGAATTTGAGTTTATCTGCTTAGGCTTATGAGACGCTCTGTGTTGCTTTCCTTTTAAACATGCTGAGCATAAATCTGATGTAGCAAACTTCTTTGTTGGAAGACCTACAACATGATTTCCTACTACAAGCTTGTTCATGTTCTTAAAATTGGAATGCCTGAGACGTCTATCCCAAAGTTGGCTTTCATCATTTGATGCTTGAGCAATTAGGCATGTTGTTTTAGTAGATGGATCAACTTGAGACATATCTAACTTGTATACATCTCGATCTCAAACAGCTTTAACAACTACCCATTCTTTGCTTATCTGAAAACCTAGCTTCAAAATATAACAAAAAGAATCATCAAACAGAACTGAGTAAGATTTGTAACAAATTTGGGAAACACTTAAAAGATTAAAGTTCAACTGTGAGCAGAAGTTGACTTTATCAAAGCTGATAATCCCATTAGACACTGTTCCTTCGCCTGTAATCTTACCACCTGCATCACCTCCAAATACAACATGAGTACCATCTTTTAACTTAAATTCTTGAAGCAAGGCATGGTTGCCTGTCATATGCCGGCTACACCACTATCAATATACCACGTGTTAATAGGTCTTCTCGGGCGTACCTGCATTTCAAAAGGAATTAAGTTGAGTTATCAACCCAAGCCGAGATGGTCTTGGGCTTGCCAAATTTATCAATAATGGTAAATTGTTTAAAGTGAAGCTTTTTCAAATCAGGCTTATTGTTGATAAATTTACCAATTTCGTTCCTGACAAATTTTTGATTATCTTTAATTTTTTTAGTTCTTAAAGCATGATAATGTTTTTCAAGATCATCATCAAGATAATGCAACCCATCCGAGTAAACCTTTTTAGAAAAGTTTTGTTTACCAAACTTCACATTGTTCATTCTCACAGATCGTGGAATGACTTTTCCTTGATTATACTGCTTTGGTTTTGTAGCATAAGAATCATCATAATCAGAATTATTCCTCCAAAAAGATCTCAAGCATAAGGAAGGTTGTTTTGTCAATCTTTGAAAACCAACACTTTGATTTCTTTGAAATTATGGATTGACATATCCATTCCTCGGCGAGTTCTTTCTGAAGTAGCAATTCTCAGTTTTGTGAGTTATTTCATAACAATAGGTACAATCATCTGTTGAATGATTTTTCATATCATATATGTGACAATATCTGTTAAAGAAACATTCTTCAGTCTTATGATTGTACATATCACATATTTCGCAGTACCTTTGTTGTGATTTAAACAACTGTTGATTAACTTTAGATGTGGAGGCCACATTTGATCCTTGCTTTGATTTAGGAGTTGAAAAGTTAATCTGTTGTTTTTGATTGAAAAGTTTGTTCTTTTGAAATTTGGGTTTTGACTTTTGCTCATTAACACCATTTCTTGACTCTTTAGATACGAATCTTTTGTTGACAGCAGAAGACTTAGGACCTGTACCTGTTTTTAGATCGGAGTTAGATTTGTTCTTTGAGTTAGATTTGATTTTTGGAATTTTGTTCATATCAAAAATACCCGCAGATACAAACTTTACTGGTTTAAACTGATTTGTTTGAATTGTTCTTTGAGTTTGATTGTTTTGACTTTTATTTTGAGATGTTTTAGATTTAGCATTTTTTCTTCTCCTTCTTTGGTTTCTCAATCTTGATGGTCTTTGTTTGCTTTGGGATTGAACATCTTCAGTAGAAGACTCTTTTGCATTTTCTTTATCTTTTTGTTCTTTCTGCCATTAAATAAAGTCTGGATTGTTTAATCCATAACAAAATGAATCTTCAGATGCTACTTCATCAAGTTTTGCTTTCTCTTTATTATTTGAGTTCTGTTTGTCATTCTTTACCATCACTTCTTCAACAACAGACTCTTTGGGAACAAACATTTTCTTATTCTTTGGTCGCGGTTCATAAGATTTAACTTTCATTAGATGAGCATTTTTAATCTTTTTAGAATCTTGTTCCTTAAATATCTCAACATTTTTTTCTCTTCATCACTTTCAGAATTCTTTTTCTTGTTTTGAAAGGCTTTTAGCTTGGCTTTGTTTTTAGGTGAGTGATCATGCGTATTAAATTTTTCTGGTAAAGTGTTTGTAATAGATTCAGGCGTTGGTTCATGTGTGAAACCTAGACCTGCTTTTTGTTTGTCTTTCCTCTCATTTACCAATTGTTCTACTATTGTTTTTGAACTTTTAACTTTGGCTAGATCCACCTGAGTTGCAGCATGAGCTATTTTTTCTTCTTCTAAATTTTTAGTCATCTCTTCAAGTTGTTTCTTAACAAGTTCAAGTTCTTTTAGAGTTTTGTTCCATGAGATTTGTAGAGATAGAATCTTTTCATCAGAGACTTTGTGATCATTTTTCAGTTTGTTATGCATTACTTCTTCTTGTTTAAGTTTATCATAGATCTTATATGAATATGTTCTGTAATGCTAAACTTGATCAAAATATGCTTTTGTGCACATTTTCTCTCTGACTTAGACAGGAATTTCAGGATAACTTGAAGAAGAAGTCTCAGAGTCAGATGATAGATTCTCAACCTTTGGTTGGTCAGACAAAGCTATAAGTGCAATTTCTTCTGAATCCTCTTTACCACCTTCACAAATGATCTTCAAAGCCCTGTACATAGTGTACCCAGTTTGATAACCATCAAGTCTAGTCAAGACTTCCAATGGTAATCCCTTACACATCAGTGAATAAGCTTTGATGTCATTTTTAACTTTTCTTAAGTCATCACCTTGCAGACCATCCTCAGGATTAGGTCCTGGAGAGTCTTTTGTATAAACAAATCCTCTGTCAGGACCATCAGATGTGATTGGAATGTAAGATCCTTTCTCTATTGACTTTCACAAGTCAGTGTCAATAGAATTCAGATTTTGCTTCAATCTAAGAGACCAGTTCTTGAAATCAGCTCTGTTCTTTAGCTTTGGAACCCTGTTCTTAGAATCTTCAAACTTAACCATTTTGTATTTTTGAATTTAAGAAAATGACTTGTTTTTGTTGTTTTTAAGTTTTGAAATAAAACTATGAAATGAAAATATTTTTGGATTTTTGTTTTTGAAAAAATTTCTAAGTGTTTACTGATAAGTCTGAGTGCTCAAGTGCCTAAATAGTTATCAAGCGCCCAAGTAGTTCTGAAACGCCTGAATTTGAAGTAGAAACGCCTAAGGGAATGCCTTAGTTTAATTCTGAAACGCCCTACTGATGATGCGCCTAAATAGTCTTCAATCGCCCACACAGTTATGAAATGCCTGGGTTCCACCCGGTGATGAAACGCCTAAACAGTTGTCAAACCCCCGAACAGTTGTCAAATGCCTGGGTTAAAAATGTCCAAACAGTCCTCATGCGCCTAGAATTACATGGTTTTAACAAAGTCTCAATGTGAGCAAACAGTCATAATGCGTCCCAAAAGTGGTAAAACGCCTGAACAGAAAAATGCCTAAACAGTGCTAAAACGCCCAAACAGTTGTGATGCGTCTAGACACTTGGTCAATTTTCAGCAGTTTTTCAACCGCATGTGCCTAATTCATCTTCTCCAACGAACTCAGATCTTATGAAAATCTTCAAAACTTGTTCAATTGATCTAAAAACTTCCAATTAGGTAGTAATTAGGTCGATTAACAATCCTCAATCTTGATCAAACAACAACTACAAATCAATTTTCTGATTGAATTGAAGTCCAAAAATGAAGAACACAGTTCGTACACAAATCTGATCAATTACTCAGATCTGAACAAATTGAACACCAAATTGTGATTCAAAACATGTTTATATGGATGAAACACAACTGAAAACAACAATTAATTGATCTAATTGCAATCAACACAGATTTCAAGTGATTCAAAGAGATCAACAATGTCGATAAGCTCTGATCACTGAACCGAAGGCTCTGATACCAATTGATCGGTTCAAAAGGATCGAATCTGTGATGATATCGTAACGCAATAACCAATTCAAACACAAAGTAATTAAACACATGCAATTACATCAAAAAATTTATAGATTTCATTGATAGCAAATGCACAGGATACAATGTGTAAGGGTTACAGTTCGTTTGTCTATGTCTGTATTCTCTAGTCTCTAGTCTCAAGTCTAAAGTCTCAAGTCTAAAGTCTCTGGTTTAAAGTCTGCCCTACACATTACATAAAATATCCTATTTATACTATCAAAAAACTAAGGAACATATATTTACAAAATAAGTCCCTATACTATGACAAAAAACAGATAAAGACAAAATATTAATCTTTTAAGAGCTTCAATATTAACTTTGAGTAGATTTTCTTAAATTAATTTCAAGATTATTTTTCAAATATGTGTGTCTTAAGTTGTCTATATCATCACTTATATAAGCGCTATTTTTCTTGGAAGAAAATTTTTCATAAATTATATTCCTTAGAATTTTGAAAATTGCAGATTTATTTTCTTTTGGAAGACATTAAGTTGACTTCAAAAGAAAATTATGACTTCAAAACTAATAACTACTTACTAAGAAATTTACCTTCGTAAGAAAGTTTGATATATCTTTCGAAGCTAAAATATGCTTCTAAGTACTTATATGTTTTGAAAAAAAAATTTCTTTCGAAAGCAACTAAGTCTCGGAAGCTTTATTTTGTTCTTTTAATAAAATTTTTGAAGTTTAATATCTTTCAAAACTGAATATGGCTCATAAGCAAAATACTCTACATATTTTTCTTCCGAAGCGATTCTTGTAAAGGTAAGGAATATCTTCCGAAGTCAAAATCGGCTTCGGAAGTTTTCTCAAAACTTCCAAAGACAAATTACCTTCGGAAGCTTTTCTACTTTCAAGATAACTACCTTTTTAGGCACTTTTTCAGAGGTGGGACCAAAATTCAGATTTCAAAGTTTATCCTTTTGTATTAACTTTGTCTCAAATCCAACCATTAAATATTTGTACAATGGTTGCCCCTCTTTCTCCTTCATATTCATCTGCAAAAGTTCTAACCCTAAATTCACCAACAAAACCTCTTTGTTTTTAGCTTTCTTCATACCAAAGCTTTCTCAAATGGCCAACCTTGAACCCCAAAACCAACCTAATTATTCCATGCATCTTCATACGTAACATAATCAAGTTGCTCTCCTATTATCTGAGAAAGATCAAGGTTTCTCAGATGTCTGTCATTTTCTTGCGTTATCCAACTACCTCACCGCCTTAACCATCGACCCTCCACTATATGAAGAACACTTGCTGGAGTTTTAGAGGACCAGCTAAGATGTGATCTTGGATGGTGAGAAGGCACTGTCTTCCATAGTGTAGGGGAAAACAGTTTTTATCACCCCATCCACAATCAGCACTCATCTACGGCTGGATGATGAAGAATGCGAGTTGTCTTTCCCCAAATCTATTGTAAATCACTCATTCCAACAGATGGTCTATGAAAGAAACTACACAGTCAAAACCTTCAGGAAGGGTAAGGTCTCTTACTTATGGAAGTACCTCCTCCATGTTGTTATTCACTCCTTATCAAATAAGCATGAAGGATGGGACCAGATTCCAAAGGATTTATCATATATAGTCTATGGAATGGTTCAAGGGGTCAAGTTTAAGTACTCTCAGTTTTTCTACACAAACTTGCTTGCAAACTTGAACTCCTTAGAGTACTACATGTTCCCTTGATATGTCCAGCACATTCTTAACAATGAATTAGGCTCACTGTTAAGGAGAATAGGTACTACTCTTAAATTGGGATAGATGAAGCCCAGCATCTTCAAAATCATAAGAAAGACCACTATTGGCTTCTCATGGGTAGAAACAGCCTTGGTCCGAAAAATGTTAGAGCTCATTGCTAAAGGCGACAACTTGGCAGCACCAGCCAATATTGAACCCACACCTTCTATATCTGCACCACCCACACAGCCTCAAATAACTATCACCTACACCGGAAAATCCAAACAAACCCCTGCTCAGTCTATTCAGATTGAGCAGGCCGCCATACAATCACCCATGCAGGAGGAAATGGAACCAAGAGCTCTCACTTCCCCCAAGGAGCAAACCACTCCGTTTACTTCATTGATCAACGCTAATGTTCATCATGCTCAGCCTGATGAGCTCATTGCCCAAACCTCAAGCCTTCACTCTGAGTCTCAAAACTTAGGTGATCAGCCTTCAGGGGATAGTTACCATCCCCAGCCGTTAGACTTAAACTAACCCATCCCTAATTTTCAATTCTATGATGATAAGGATATGGGTTACTATGAGTACCATAAGCCTCTCTTCTCCTCCCCTGCTCAAGGAGGGATGATGTGTAAAATTCAATTAATGGATGGATCGAATATTGCAATCATATTGTTGCCGTTTATCAGATCTGTGATGCGGAATCTCACAGACCTGTTGATGATTTCAAGTGAAGATCTATACAAGATTTAGTGTATGACGATGAATGAATGATGAAAAATTCAAGAACACATATTCATAAAATATTTCATTCATTCATATGTATGTTTAATGCTAGGAGATTACAAAGGAAGTTTGTAAGAAAATTCTCTCTCACACACACTCAGCCTAATTGTTTCTCTTACTAGACTAAATCTGTATGCTTGAATCCTTGAATGCTTGAATGCTTGGTAATGGTTAGAATATAAAATGACTACACTTAGTCTATTTATACTCTTTACATAAATGAACAAAATTACATTTAAGCCCTAATGATTACACAAATATTGTTCTAAGACTGATAAATTCTCTATTGCTGATGCATGACTGCCGGGTGCTGACGTCATTCGACACGACCGCTGATGTGTACTGTTGACTTTGACCACGGTTGACCAAGTTTGACCAAGTTTGACTTTGGTCAATTTTCTTCATTTTGATCATATTTTCAGCATAGCTTCACTATGTCAGTTTTGGTTATTATCATGAGATTCGACACTTAGGTTTTGGTAAGTATCATCTTCAAATAGTCCAACAATACTCCCCCTTAGATGATGATGCCAAAACCTCATGATTATCACAACCTTGGATGTTGATTGATGTGCAGTCTTGGAGTGCAGTCTTCTCCCCCTTTTTGGTAGCATCTTCTTAGAAGCTTTAGAAAAAGGGATTGAGAAATAGAGTTTTTTTCGACACATAAAGACTTTGTTTCGGCACTTGATGGATGTTTCATCAGCTTGATCTTCTAGTCTTATTTTGAAGACTCGAAAATGCACCCATTTGCATACACTGTGGATTGCACATGTAGCAATATTATCAACTTTATCTCAACTTCAGAAGTGAAGGAGAAGCATCAGACAATCTTCAGACTTGACATATACTCTCCCTCAACAAAAGCTTTGGAAGGTGAGGAACTTTTGTGTATGAGACACCAAGAGGAGGATTCTTAGTTCTCAGCAACTGGCAGGAGATCTTTAAAGATAGCAAGAGTATTCACTTGACATCTTGAACTGAATGAGAAACTCAGGCATGTTGTGCAATTTATCACCTATAAAAGTCTAAATCCTCTTATTAGAGGCATTGCATGGAAGTTTCAGTCCTAAATCAATAACACATGTAAATCTGCCAAAACTACGAAAAATACTAAAAATAACAAATCTTTTTGGAATTTTAGATTTTTTTTTTCAAAAATATAATATTTGCAAGCATGAATCCTTCACCTGCAATGTGATCATACTAATCCCAAATCCTTTACATCTAAGAATGTTTAAAGTTTGAATAGACATAGACAAAGAACAAAGTTGATTGTAAGTATGTTTATCCACTTAAACTCATGCAAGGATCTATTTTCAACAATTTGTGATATTTATCATGTTTAGGTTTGATTAGATATGCTAATTGAGTACCCCACACTCAGAAGTATGGAAGAATAACCATCCTCACGAAATGCAAGATGTCACTTTATCACAACTTGAACCAGACTACTTAGAGATAAATTTTCATGATATGATCCACTTTGGGAATATTTTACACTTCACTTTGGAAGTTGATCCTCATTGGGATTCTTTTAGCATTGATCCACATTGGGATTCTTTTTTTTGCCTTTTTGGCACGCATCAGCACTTTTAGTGCAAAGTCAACTAGATCTGTGCTCAGCACAACATAAGTTGTCCTTATGTTTACTCCAGGTCTGTATTTACATATAACAAAGGAGAAACAAATGTTTTTTATCAATGAGAAATTTATAAACTATTTTCGCATGGTATGTTTGGGTAACCACACAAGCAAACACTTGGAAAAGTCATTGCTTACCAATACCCAAAGATGGCTTTGGTCCACAATACATATTGATTTAGTTCATCACAAATATGCTTATCTTGAATCCAAGCTGAGCCTACTAACATATCAAACAGAGTATTGTCAGTCTTTATTGATTTCAAAAATAGATGTAGAAAATAGTAGATGAGTGTACTATCATTTCTCATATAAAAGCAGGAAGATTCAAAAGAAATATTTTTTGGACTTTTCTTGATTTTCTAATTTTTAGGATTTTTGTTTTTGAGAAAATAAAGAAATGGCATATGTGTATCAATTCAATAGAGATCATCAACAGTTAGTCCATGTAGCAATGTAATCAGACTAAGCAGATGGAATGAAACATTGGTTGTTTCTTGCATTGCCATAATAGTTTCTGTGAATGATTGATGTCCTGCATTGAATCCCAGTTAATTTCTGCTCCATTGGGCTTAGTTGCATCATAAACATCATGAGCAGGAAGAACATTCCTATCATGGGAAGGGATCAGTCACTGCTAACTTTTCTTGGGTTGGCAGGCCTCTATAACTGTCCCTAACATAATAGCAAATTAGTTAGATATTTCAACCCAGGCCACTACTGTCCTGAGCTGTCCATTAGCATTTTTATATGTGACTTGCTCGTATGTGTATGATTTTGCTTTATCAGAGATATATCAGATTCATCTCTTGAAATTGTTTTCTTACTCCAACATTGTTTTGATTTTAAACCAACTGACTCAACTTTTGCTAGTTTAACAAAAGGAGTTTGTTTGGCTTTTGAAAATCTTTTTGTTGGTTTAGAAAATCTAGTTTGCTATTGAAAATTTTGTGGAGGTGTAGCATAGGATCTTTGTCCTTGATCATGTTTGTTTCTTCTAGGCATGTGATCATATTCATCATAAGAATTATAATCATGATTATAATAATTTGATGGATGTGATCTTCTATGATATCTATTATGCTAAGTATTATTCCTATATATGTCATACTTATGTTGTGTGTATGACCTAGGATAATGTCTTGGTGCCCAATAATCATGAATATCATATTGTTTAAAATCATGCCCATACCGATGTGATCTAGGAGAAGAGTAGCTGTGACGTCTGTTGTAGTACTCATGCTCTAATCTCGGTGAGTATGACTCTGATGGATGATAAGATCTTTGACCTCTTCTATGTTGTGATGTTGGAGAGTTGTTGTATGAACACTCTGAAGTGGTGTGATTCTCCATGTCACAATTTAAGCAGTAAGAAGTAGGTCTGGATCTTCTTCTCTTAGGCTTGAATAATGAAGTTGGATTTGATTGAAACTTCACAGCCTTTTGTCTTGGTTGTTTTTGTTGCTTTCTCTTGTGAGGACATATATATGTAACACTCTTAGTGTTTTTACACTCAGAAGTGTTGTGTGAATATGAATTGCATGTCTCGTAGAGAATTGGTTATTGTTTTGGAGTTTCTAATATAGCCTTTGAGGTTGATGGTTGGTTTGGATCAGGTGTAAAAGACTTGGTCTGACTTTTCTTCTTTCTTTTAGATCTGGTCTTCTTCCTCTTGACTTGTTCTTTGATTTCTTGTACCTCAGGCTTCTGTTTGTTCTTTAACTCCATCTTAATCTTTGCTTTTAGTTTAGCCTTAGGCAATTCTGGTTCAAGGAATCCTGTTGGTTTGAATTTCTCATAGAGAACCATTGCCTTTTGTTTGTTGTCAAGCTTTGCTGCTTTGGATTTCTATGGTTGTGTTTGTTTTGGACTGATTTCTTCAGTGACATGATTAATACCTGTCAATGTTTGTTTGTTTGGTTGGTTGGTTTCTTCATCACTGTCATCACTTGCAGGATCTCCATCTTGAACATCACAGGAATGAAAGGTTTCATTCTGTAGTGATTCTGGTTTGACGTAGTGCTTTGGTGTTGTTTCAGGAGAAGTGATTTGAGTGATAGTGGATGGTTTGTCTGTTGGATGATGATCATGCATATTTGAATCTTCTTTGACTAGACTTGTCATTGAAGTTGGCATTTCTGTGTAGTTATCATTGTAAGGAGGAGGAACAACATGGTATGTAGTTCCAGCACTCTTCTTTTGATCTCTTTGTACATTAAGTAGTTCTTCAAACTTGCTGGCAGTCATCTTTAAATTCTCAAGTTCAACATCTGTTGATGCATGATCTGTTTTTGTCTTTGTTTGAGACTCAGTGAGTCTTGTAACTTGAGCTTGAAGACTAAATCTTTCTCCAAGGAGTTTGTCTACATTCTTGAGAAGAGAATTGATTTTATCTTCAAAGACTTTATGTTGTATCTTTAATTCTGCATTTGTAGCCTTTTCTGTTGTGATTGCTTGATTTAAACGCTCAATGTAATGTTGCAGGTTATTGATTGTTTTTATTGTACTTGCTTCTGATACTTTGGCTTCAACTTTAGCCTTTGTGTTTGTTAATTTCATAGAGAGTTCAGTTGATTGAGCATTCAGCTTGTGATTTTCTTTAAGCAATTTATCAACTTCTTTCTATTGTGAACTGATTTGATTTGCAGAAGTTTGTAGTTCCTATGCATGTGAAGCTCTTTCCTCCTTTATCAAGTATGATATATTGTTGCAATATTTTCGATATGCCTGTACTTCATCTATGCATGCTGATGAACATAGATTGATCTTTCTATCTTCAGGAATTTCAAGCAATAGAGGAATGTTAGTGTTGTTGATGTTTGTGGCTTTTGCAAGCTCAATAGTTAACTTTTCAAGTTTGATTTGTTGTTGAACCATTATGTCATGCAACTGGTTCATCTCTTGAGCTAAACTGATGTTTTGTTGATTCAATGTCTTGATTTGTGCTTGATCATTTCTTTGAGATTGTTCCATCTCTGACCTGCATTTTATCAAATCATTAGACAAAGTGTTGTTTGAGTTTGCAAGATCACATAAATGTAAGTGCATCAGTTCTTTCTCAATGTGACTGATGTACAACTGCATGTTTGTCTTGTCAAACAATGAATTGTTGTTATTGTTTGATATGCTGCTGATGTTTGGTTGTTTGCAGCTTTTGTTTGATTTGTTGGTGTTGTTTGGTTGATTGCAGCTTCTGTTTGATTTGCTGTTGTTGTTTGATTGATTGCAGCTTGGTTTGCTTTGTTTGAATTCATGAAACATTTTTCTACCTACAACAAGAAAGATAGCTTGGTTTCTTGAAACATGAGTGTTAGTGAATGTTGTTAAATTTTCTATTTTGTTTAAAAAACAAAAATGATTTGAAAATTTGTTTTGTGTTTAAAGCAAAATCAAATTTAAACTTTAACCTAATCCAAAGAACGTCGAAATTCAATTTAATTAGATCGGCCTAATTAAAGAGTTAACTTTGTTTAATTACAATTTATTTAAGCATGACTAAGATTAATCTAGTTCAATTAAAAAGTAATAAAATTTGGATCGCCCCAATTAAAATTACTGACAACTTCGGATTAAATTATGGATCGAACCAAAAATTAATTGTTCATTGGTTTAAATTCGGATCGGCCCAAACTTAACTTGTTAAAACACAATTTACGAGTTAAAATGATAACAATTTGGATCGACCCAAATTTTAATTGACTCAATTCAACGTGTTTTTTTGTTAACCCTATCAAATTTTGTCACAACCCGGTCACAGTTAACGTTTCAATTTAAAATTTAAAATTTGTTTGTTTGAAAAATATAATTTTTTTTTAAATATATATATATATATATATATATATATATATATATATATATATATATGTGTGTGTGTGTGTGTGTCTGGTCAAAATACAAATATAAGTCAAAATTGAAGCTTTTCTGCTTTCAAAAATTGAACTTTCGAAAGAAAATTCTCAAACCTCTCGATGCTCTTTAACACCCGGTGAACCTAAATCAACAATCGCCTACCCAAATCGACCAACAATTTCAGACTTTTGGGGTTTCGGTGGAGATTGCCAGTGGTCGATTGGTGTTCACACCGACGGAAGCAATCGATGGTGTGATTGTGGTCAGTGGTTACAGATGAACCAATTTGTGTTGAGTTGGCTGAATCGAAGATTGCAGGGTGTCGGTTGGAAGTCAACAGGTGATTGGGGTAGTTTTAGTGAAGTTTATGACGATGATTGTTTATCAAGACATCGATGGAGTCTTATGATGTCCGCTGTCGACAGGTTTGTGATGAAGTAGTGTTTGATTTGTGTTGATATCGACGGTAAGGTTGTTTCACACTCCTTTTCCTCTTGTTCGTCCGCTGTGGCTACAGCTGTGGACCTGTGTGTGGCTTAATTATCCGTTGTGATCAAGTTTACTTGTCCGCTGTGGACAAGTTTGCTTGTCCGCTGTGAGCTGATTTTGTTTGTTGTTGATCTGAATTCGTCCGCTGTGTAGTTAAATGTCCGTTGTGGATGCTGTTTTTGTGTGGTATGCTGTGAAATGTTGACAGAATAGTGTGTGATGTCCGCTGTGTGTGTGATGTCTGTTGGCTGTGTTTGAATGAACCGGTTTGATTCAATTCATCCGCTGTGTGAATAGAGATGTTGATGAATCATCCGCTGTGTATGTTTTGTGTGATATTCTATGATTACAACTCGTCCACTATGGAATAAGTTTATGTCCGCTGTGGACAACTTGCTGTGGTCAGTGTTACACGTCAGCTGTTGATGTTTTGCTGTGGACAACTTTGTTTAGTGTGTGATGTCTGCTGTGAGCAGATTTGTGTTTGATTAACCTCGTCTGCTTTGGAAATTAACACATCAGCTGTGAAATGTTTTGTTCATCAGGTGTGAACACTTAGACAAATGTATGTTGTCAGCTGTGGACCTTGTGCATCAGCTATGGATGTAATGCATCAGCTGTGGACACTTGGTTGCAAATAGTACGAAGGTTATCAGCTGTGGAATTTGTACATCAGCTGTGGAATTTGTACATCAGCTGTAGATGATAGAACACTTAGTCAAAAATCAAATACAAGCGTAATTTGTGTATTCTTTGTAAACTTTGATTATGAATGAAATTTCAATTTCAAATACACAACTTGTTGTATGTATGATTGTTGAATGATTCTTGAATGATTGTATGATGAACAAATGTATCAAAATTTGAATCAAATCATAGATTTGGCTGATTTTCAGATTTCAAAGCAGTTTGACTTTGAAAAAGTCAAACTTCATGTTCTTAAATGAACAAACTTTTGATTTTTGGGTTTCTGATGGAATTTGATAAAATCAAAGGTTATAATAGCTGTAAATAAGTGATTCTAAGCTAACATAACAATCAATTTCATATAATCATCACCTAAACTCGTATTTAAATAATTAACACATAAAGAACACAATGAAGAACACAATGAAGAACAAAAACCCAAATCTAAGAATCAATGTTCAAAAATGTATAATTTGGATGTTGTGTATGATAAACAAACCTTAGGTTTGATGTTTCTAAGCTAAAATCACTATTAATTTCAGCTAAACAACATCAGATTCGTGATTTTGATGATTTTTCCTTAAGAACAGTGAACTTTTCTCAAGAACACAAAATTTTCAAAAATCTTCAAATTCAAGAGTTGTGTTTGTTCAATTGATACGAAACTTTGCGGATGTTTTAGTTATCACAAACTAAAGCTATTAGAAGCTTAAATTCGATCAAACAACAATAAAATCAAAATTTCACGTTCATGAGCATTTGAAGACTTGAAGAACAAGTTTGCTTAAATCTTCAAATTAATGGCTCAAATGAACTTCAATTGATGTAAAAACTTGCAGATCTTCACGAAATAACAAACCTAAGCTAATGGTAGCTTGATTTCATCAAAAAACAACAACAATTTGTAGATCAAACTTGTGGTTCAAATTTTTGAGAAAAAATTGAAGAACAAGGAGCCATGGCTCTGATACCAACTATGAAATTCGATTAATGGATGGATCGAATATTGCAATCGTATTGTTGTCGTTTATCAGATTTGTGATGCGGAATTTCACAGACCTGTTGATGATTTCAAGTGAAGATCTATACCAGATTCAGTATATGATGATGAATGAATGATGAACAATTCAAGAACACATATTAGTAAAATATTTCATTCATTCATATGTATGTTTGATGTTAGGAGATTACAAAGGGAGTTTGTAAGAAAATTCTCTCTCACACACACTTAACCTAATTGTTTCTCTCATTAGACTAAATCTGTATGCTTGAATCCTCGAATGCTTGAATGCTTGGTAATGGTTAGAGTATAAAATAACTACACTTAGTCTATTTATACTCTTTACATAAATGAACAAAATTACATTTAAGCCCTGATGATTACACAAATATTGTTCTAAGACTAATAAATTCTTTATTGCTGATGCGTTACTGCCGGGTGCTGACGTCATTCGACACGACCGCTGATGTGTATTGTTGACTTTGACCACGGTTGACCAAGTTTGACCAAGTTTGACTTTGGTCAATTTTCTTCGTTTTGATCATATTTTTAGCATATCTTCACCGTGTCGGTTTTGGTAATCATCATGAGATTCGGCACTTAGGTTTTGGTAAGTATCATCTTCAATTAGTCCAACAATACTCCCCCTAAGATGATGCTGCCAAAACCTCATGATTATCAAAACCTTGGATGTTGATTGATGCGTAGTCTTAAAGTGCAGTCTTCTCCCCCTTTTTGGTAGCATCTTCTTAGAAGCTTTAGAAAAAGACATTGAGAAAAGGACTTTGTTTCGGCACATAAAGACTTTGGTTTGGCACTTGATGGATGTTGAAAATGATAAACGATCCTTAGATTTGATGTTTCTAAGCTAAAACCACTCTCAATTTCAGCTAAACAACATCAGATTCATGATTTTTGATGATTTCCTTAAGAACAGTGAACTTTTCTCAAGAACACAAAATTTTCAAAAATTTTCAAATTCAAAAGTTGGGGATGTTTAATTGATATGAAACTTTGCAGATGTGTTAGTTATCACAAACTAAAGCTATTAGAAGCTTAAATTCGATAAAACAACAACAAAATCAAAATTTCATGTTCATGAGCATTTGAAGACTTGAAGAACAAGTTTGCTGAAATCTTCAAATTAATGGCTCAAATGAACTTCAATTGATGTGAAAACTTACAGATCTTCACGAAATAACAAATCTAAGCTAATGGTAGCTTGATTTCATCAAAAAACAACAACAATTTGCAGATCAAACTTGTAGTTCAAATTTTTGAGAAAAATTTGGAGAACAATGAGCCATGGCTCTGATACCAACTGTGTAAAATTCGATTAATGGATGGATCAAATATTGCAATCGTATTGTTGCCGTTTATCATATCTGTGATGTGGAATCTCACAGACCTGTTGATGATTTCAAGTGAAGATCTATACAAGATTCAGTGTATGATGATGAATAAATGATGAACAATTCAAGAACACATATTCATAAAATGTTTCATTCATTCATATGTATGTTTGATGCTAGGAGATTACAAAGGGAGTTTGTAAGAAAATTCTCTCTTGCACACACTCAACCTAATTGTTTCTCTTACTAGACTAAATCTGTATGCTTAAATCCTTGAATGCTTGAATGCTTGGTAATGGCTAGAGTATAAAATGACTAAACTTAGTCTATTTATACTCTTTACATAAATGAACAAAATTACATTTAAGCCCTAATGATTACACAAATGTTGTTCTAAGACTGATAAATTCTCTATTACTGATGCGTGACTGCCGGGTGCTGACGTCATTCGACACTACCGCTGATGTGTACTGTTGACTTTGACCACGGTTCACCAAGTTTGACTTTTGTCAAATTTCTTCGTTTTGATCATATTTTCAGCATAACTTCACCGTGTCAGTTTTGGTAATTATCATGAGATTCGACACTTAGGTTTTGGTAAGTATCATCTTTAAATAGTCCAACAGATGAGTGCTCCTACAACACCCATATCTATCCCACATCATCCACCCCTTATTGAGGTGGACTTCCTTGAACATGTTTAGGAAGTCCAATGGAAGAGTCTCACTTTTGCAAGTGATTACATCATTAAGACCTCAACCATGGCAATCTAACCCCTTGACACTTATTGTGAAGCTGTTATGGAGCACAGGAAATCCAACAACCAAGGACCACAAGCTGGTGGTGAGGAAGAAAACTTTGGTTTTATTCTCTCATCCCCCATGATTCTTCTGATGAAGATTAGGGGAGTGTGTAACTAAAGATGCAACAACTGACCAAAACATGCACCTATTTAGTTTCAAAGGTAAGACACCTAGAATCTCAGTTGGCTACCTTGCAAAAGCAGGTCAATGACCAGCAACTTGAGATCACCGAACTCAAAGGCAACTTAGCTGATAGACCTACCAAGCAAACTCAACCAGGTCCACAAGAACCTGTGGATGTGGGGGACCTAACCCTTAACTTCCCTATGTAAGAGGTGATACTACCAAAAAGGGGGAGGAAGTCCTACCTACAATCACAGAACCTAGGAGTTCTACACCAAGTGATAAAGGCCAAAGCTCTCTCTACCCTGAGTCATACAAGCTAATGATTGACAGGCAAGCTGACAGGTTAGCTGAGAGGATTGAGCTAAACATGCTTAAAGAGTTTAGAAGAAGGTCCTACCTATATAGACATTGGCTAGCAGGTAAAATTATTGGTCAACTGGATATTAAGGCAGACCTTAAGATTAGCTTCGAAGGGGAAACCTCAGTTGAAGGCCTTACAGTTGAACCTGTGAACCTTGAGACAAGAACTACTTCAGAACCAAGTACCCTCAGTGAGACACCAATTAGTGAAGGTATCCCACAACCTCTCCCTGGCCAGAGCTCAAGTTCTACACCAAGTGATAAAGGCCAAAGCTCTCTCCACCCTGAGTCATACAGGCCAATGACTGATAAAGGGAAGAGGATTATGACATCTGAGGAGATTGAGGAGCAGAAAAGGGAGAGGAAGAGGAAGGTAAGGGGAGAGAGAACAAGAAAGACCCCAAGCTTTAAGCAAGCTGTAATCAGGGTTGCCCCTAAGCCAAACACTTAGGAGGACGAGTTAAGGGCAGCCAAATTAAACTATCTTGGGTTAAGGAACTACAATATTGATGAAATCATCTCTCTACCCTTGGAAGAACTTAATGAACTGGCAGACAATGAATTTTCAAAAGAGAGGAAGGAAGCTGAGGCTGTAGAGTTGCTCCTCAAAATTAAAGAAGAAAGAAAAAGGAAGAAACTTTACAAAGCTCCTACCCTCTCTCCAGTTCAAGAAATCCCTAAGGCAGGGGTTGTGGCAGCTGAACAAGAAGCTCAGGTAGGTAGGGAACAAGACAGACAAAACATGATAACCTATCTGAGTGCCATAGGCCTCTCTCAGGCAGCAGACCCACTTCCCTTATCTTATGAATACATTGAGTTTGAGTACCTTAAGTAGCTTGAGCAAGAAGTATTGAAAGAACAAAAAGCTCCTAAGAGGAAGATGAGGGAAGAGGTTGCAAAGTCAAGAGCCACCATCCGAGCCAATCAAACGAAGTCTGCTGACAGACTACAAATGGTGAGCTTCTTAAAGCTGTATTGGTTCTCCGGAAGAAGACCTGGTCCAATGTCTCTATCCACTATGGACGAGCATATTAGAATGATCAAGTAGAAGATTAAGAAGGATGAGCTGGTAGACTTGCATTCTCTAACAAGTCAGACTACACCTGAAGCTAAGGTCAAGATCAAACCCTAATAGATAACACAACCTAGACCTAGTGCTGCATCTCAACCAGCTTCATCTTCTGACTCACAGTAGGGTCCTAATCCCTCTCCTTCTAAACCTATGAAGGAAAATGACCCAACTGAAAAGGACAACCAAGAAACATCTAGTACTCAAGACCAACCTCCTTAATTAAAATACAGAAAGAAAAAGAGGATGGCCATTAGAAGGGACAAGAAGAAGAAGAAGAAGTCTAAAGCATCCATCTCTACACCTCAAGATGGGCCAGAACATCCTGATGGTGATCAAGAAGAGGTTGCTCATCCAACTCCAATCCAAGTAGAGCCTATTTCTACTGAGAGACCCATTTTGTCCTGGGCATTTGCTACTAACTCAGATAGATGTATGTCACTAGAGATCAAGAGGGTCAAGATGTGTACTTCTGGCCAAACATACTTGACCTCCCTCTGCATGATCTTTATGATATGAGAAGATACTTTAAGAGTCTAAGGAATCCTAACCAACTGATAATGAAGAGAATGGTCTTGATTCTGATGAGGAATGTCAACAGAAGATCAATACTCAAAGTCATTCTTCAATTTTGGTAGCACCAGCCTAGGAGGAGTTTGTAAGAGTATACTTAGAGGCTAATACAACCAAAGAGCTCTCAGTATATGCATATGAAGTACAAGGAAAGTTACTTTGGAAGATTTGATACAACTCAACGAAATTCACTAAGTATCAAATCTTTCGAAGCCAAAAGACCATTTCTTTTGAAGCCAAAGATGAAGTCTTCTGAAGCTTCAAGACAAAGTCTTTCAAAGCCAAGAAACTGATTTCTTCCAAAGATAAAGAAGATATGCCTTCTCTGACTCACTTTTGAAGAAAGCTGAACCACTTTGCGCTGCCACTTTTGAAGACTCACCAACTTATACAAGTTGGTGAAAAGTCCATACTTTTGTCGATTGTAGATTATGGTCATAGATTCTGTAACTTTCTACTTATGTACTTTTATACTTTTTGTATTAGATAAGGATATGAGCTATGACATGTCATAGTCACTAGTCAAAAAGGAAATCTGCCTTTATGACTTTATATTGATCTTGTTGTCTAGGTTAGTGCTTCCAGCTACCTTTAAAGTATGGTTGGCTGTAGTATGTAGTATAAAGTATCTTAGGTACCAGTCCATAGGAATAAGCCTTGTAACACTTTTTAAAACACTTGAGAGCAATATATATCATTCTTGCAAATCATCTTATTATGTACTTAGTGTGTTCTTTACTTGTGTTCATTGTTTCAATCTCAGTTGGTTCCCTATTTGATCTGTTAAGTGTTCTAACTCTCTCCAACCATTATGAAACTGTTGCATTGACCCCCTTCACCAGTCCTGCACCAAGTCATTGCACAGTCTTATCTCGTCCCTTTAATTGAATAACAGAGCTCCACCACTCCAATGTCCTCATCAGCATACTTGATAATGGCCAAGACTGCTTCAACTTTTCCAGCCATTGGATGGCTGCAATTGCTCCTTCATTGACTGAAAACTCAATAGGCTTACAAGCTTGAAATGTTCGATATGAACATCCATCCAGTTTCTTCCTTTTCTTTGGCGTTTCATCTTTAGAATTTTCGCCACTCGATCTATGATAATCAGCATCTTTCTTTCTAGATCTTGAAACTTCTTTAGTTTGGCTGGGAGGTTCTTTTTCTTTCAATGCTGTGATTATGGTAGGAATCGCATCTTTAATTCACTCAGCAATCATCCTTTGTATTTTGGCTTTCTAGGCCGCACTATCTTCATCTTTGTTAACTATCTTATGATTCCCTCTGGTATACACCACGGGTCTACTATCATTGTTCTTTGATATTCTACAGCGAGAATAAGATGGAATATCTTAATACTAAAATTCAAAATTTTCGTCAATTGTATTATTGGATCTTCGGTAGGTATCTCCATTGTTTACAAGAAATAAGGTTCGTTTATTATGTGAGTAGTTATTTCCTAACTAATGAAATTAGTGTAATAATAATACTTTTATGATATCCTGCATAACCAATATAATAAGGCATCTACTTATTTCTTCTTGGTAAGCAATATTTCTAATCATGGTTAAAGCCTAGATACTAAGGCAAGTATCTAATTCGCTAAAAGCTATGGCTCTTATACCAACTAGTCATACCCCGGTTTTAGGGCACTCAAGGAGTGCAACCGATTGGTACGCATCATTGTTCACTTTTTATTTGTTTGTCTTGAAAGACATTTACGCAGCAGAAAAACATTTCATAATTTATTTCATAACATAAAATAACTCTAATGATTTATAAAACAAACTTTTTTATATTCGTTGGGAATTAAATACCCACTATTTAATATAACATTGTTCAAAGTAATGTTTATTAAACTTTCTATTAGTGATAGGTGATAGGATCAAAATGGATCGATCTGTGATGATATTGTGTTGCAATTCAATCAAACAAACACATGCAATCAATTCAATGCAAACAAATCACAAAAATTCATAGATTTTCATTGATAGTAAGCATAGAAAGTACACGTGTAAGTAAAAACAGTTACAAATTGTTCACTGATCTAGTCTCTATCAATCTCAAAATTCGCTTAAGTCTTGTCTCTAAAGTCTCGTCTACCTACACAATACATTAACTATGTTATTTATACTATCAAGAAAACAAAAGGAACATATTTACAAAAGTAGTCCTTATACTATGTCAAAAACTATAAAAGACACATAAAGACTAAATGTTAATCTTTAAGAAGCATCTACAATACTCCCCCTAAGATTGACATTGTCTTCGGTCTTTAAAATCAATCTTCTGTCTTCAAATCTTCTATCTTCAATCTTTTATCTTCTGCAATCTTTAGTCTTTGGCCTTAATCTTCAATCTTCATGCTTTTTCTTTGTCTTCAGTCTTCAGTCTTCATAAATCAAAGAAGTCTTCAGGCTCTTAGTTAATCTTGAATACTGGCTTCTCTTTATAAAGTTCTTGTTCCCTCAGAGCTTTAGCAATAGCTGACTTGAACTTGCTAGCTAAGATGCCTTGCTTCGGTTTAGCTTCATTCGTCTTTATCTCCATTCTATTCATTACTTCCAAAGTTTCCTTTGATAGACCTGCAATATCCACATTAGCATAAAATTCTATTGGGTTTGGGTTATCTTTACAATGAATTTCTAAAACCCCTTTGCTAGATATCCTAATGAAGTCAATATCTTTGATATCTTTCTTCACAATGTTAGCATACCCCAATGCTTTCCTCAATGATATCCTTTCCATCAAAGCATTTATCACTTTAGTGATCGACAGAAAATACTTCTTATCATTCTCAACCGTTTCTGGAACAACTTTTTCAAACTTTTGTATAGACAAGAATGAAATGTAACTGGGATGCAAAAGTTTCTGACTGGGTTTGAGAATGATATTCTCGGTTGATATGACTCAACCTCGGATTGAATATGTAGACTAAGTCAGTAATATAGTCGCTGAATTACTATATTACAAAATAGTTGAAACTGAAATAAATGTTTGTGTAAATAACACACATGAACACAGAAGTCACAGATGTATAATAATAATGTTATAACTGTTGAAGTTGAAAACTTACAAAGTTAGGGTATGAAACCCTATTTATAGGCATACACATTGCCTGTACAAAAGACTAAACTACCTCTGACTTATACATGAGAATCTAGTAAAAGTACAAAATAAATATAAACATTTGTAAGTGATTCATCCGCATCAGTTCATGCAGATGAACATGTCTTCATCAGCATTGGTTGTCTTGTCATCCGCATTTGTTGTGTCTTCATCAGCATTTGTATTTGTTCATACGCATTAGTTTATGCGGGTGAATAAGATTTGTCAGCATTTCTTCTGTTCATCCGCATAAACTAATGCGGGTGAACACTTCTTGTTCAGCATTTCTTCTGCTCATCCGCATAAACTAATGCGGGTGAACACTTCTTGTTCAGCATTTCTTGTCTTCATCCACATTTGTTAATACGGGTGAACAAACATTTGTCAGCATTTGTTCACAAGTAATCCGCATTAACAAATGCGGGTACTTTATATTTAGCCTTTTCTGATCTTCTTGTTCTTCTGTACAAAAGTCTTCTGTAATCTTCAGTTATCTTCTGTACGTAATGTTTTCCAACCAGAACAACCTACAACCACCTCTTGAGTTGGCAAGTATGATCCTTTCAGGGTCTAACAATACTCCCCCTAAGGATTATACTGCATGGGTTCCTCAAGAGTGTGATGGAGGAGGTGGTTGTGATGATTCTAGTTGGTCTTGATGTGAAGTCTTCTTTTGGACTATTGTTGGAGAGATTGTTGCAGCAGCTTCTTCTTGGGGTTCTGGTTCTGCCATTAAGGGATTAAGAATTGCCTTGATCATATTAGAGAAAGCTCTAGCTTCCTTCATCTTGTCTCTACTCAAAACATGAATCTTCATTTCACTCATATTGTGAGTAGCAGCAATAGGCATTTGTTTCAATGAGATGAGTTCCTAAACTGAAATAGAAGATAACCTGTCTTTATGAATCAGGAGAGATCCATCAACATCCAACTCAAGCTTTACTATGTTACCCATCTGCAATGGTAGCTTTCTCTTCTTCCTTTGCTTTCTTTTCTTGGTAATTCTATCAAATGCCAACTTTAGAATCTTAACACACTTCAGAATGAACTCCAGATCATCTTCTGCAGCCTTATTGTTGAGAGATCTGAAGAGTCTTGTGTAGATGTAGTGTATATAGGATTCATCAAGTAACCTCACTTCATACCCACTAATAATTGTGATTTCATGGGCTTCTTTTCCTCCCCATTTCCTTTCAATCACCAACTCAAAAGTTTTCTCATCATAAAACACATTAGAAATTGGTTTACTCAGCAATCATTTTCTTTTTTAATGTTTCTATGGGTTTTACATGTAACTCAGGAAACACCACCTCTTCTGCTTCTCTTTTCTTCTTTTGTTCAAAGGGATTCCTGAATGTTTTGTTTTTTCTAATACAAATGGCTTTCAGAGATTTGAATTTGTTGGTTCTCTTGAACATCTTTAGAATATCTTCAAACTCATAACCCCTGTACATTCCATCACGATTGATTAGGTCCAGATCAGCCAACTCTTTTAAATCATGGACCTTCATAGCATTAACCAAGGCTGTATATTCAGTAAAGAACTACCCCAGGCCTAAGATTCTCTTCACCATGAACATGTTCCAACTGCTATCGTACTTCCAGGCAATAATTTTGACATATGTTTTGCCTTTGGGAGTAGATACCCCTCTAATCATTTCAGCAGGGGTCAACCCTTCTTGTAGTTTAAGCTAAGAAGGTTCAATGAACCACTCTGGATTCTTATGCAGAAAAGGGGCCAGAACATACTAGTCTTTTGTAGTTAATTGCACATCTTGTGCAGATGTTCTAGTTCTGGGCTTCTTTCTAATTACCTCTTCTTCAAGAGATTTCAGTCTATCTCTTTTAACATTGATCATTTTCAGCATTGCAGCCCTGAGTGAGTTGGTTTTCATGTTTCCAAGTTTTCTTCTTGTAAATCCCTATTTAGAAAGATAATCCTTCATCTCCCTATCTGTCATACTGTAGGGATCAGGATATGCTATTTGGGTGTCATCCTTCTTTGCAGGCTTTATGATACTAGTTGTTGGCTTGACAGTCTCTTTCTCCTTCTCATAATCTATGACAAAGGATGGGTCCAACAACTTTTCCATCCTTTTCACCTCCTCAACAATTTCCTCATAGGTCATGTTAAATACAATGTCAGCATCATATCCATGATTGATTAGATACATTGCATAAACCATAAGATCATCTGTCTTTGCTTTCTCAATCATACTTTCTACTGATGGCTCAATGATAGCAGGGCTGTCCATATCAGTAGGTTTCTTTGTTTGTTCTTCTTCAATCTCTCCTTCTTCCAATATTATCATTTCAAGAGACTACTGTAACTCTTTCTCTGCTTGTTCATGCTCCTCTAAGAATTCAACAATTGCTGCTAAACTCCTAGGATCATCTCTAGCCTTCTTCTTTGGTTGTTCTTCCTCAACCATAGGAAGTTTTCCCTTTGCTTTTTCAATCAAGTACTTTCTTTTTCTCTTGTATGTAATCACTCTGGGTCCTGATGTGGATGCTACATCAGCTTTGGCCTGTTGTTTTTCCTCAACAGCCTCTATTTCAGTAATGATTTCCTGTTGTTCAGCTTCTTTTCTGTTCTTTTCAGCTGTTTCTTTTTCTTTAAACTCTTCACAAAGGTTTTTGATCAAATTTTGCTATTCAACAGTTAAGGTCATAGTAGGAACAAGTTGCAGCCTGAGTTCTTCTTCTATTGGGACAGGATGTGATAGAATTACAACTATAGAATCAGAAGGGGATTTAGTGTCTTTAATGTAATCCCAGAATTCCTCATCTATATTGAATTCACTTGAAGAATATCTGTCCATATTTCTATCAAATCTTTCATCATGTTTTCATCTTTTGTGGAAGGATCAGAATGAACTACCATTTCCCAACTTTCATCATATCTAATCTCTCCTTCTTGTTCTTGTTGTGGGGATGCTTGTTGTTCTATTTCTTCACTAACTTTTTCAGTCCTTTCTCTTATAAACTCTTCTTTCAGTTGCACAATCAATTCCAACTCAGCAACCCTTTTTGTCAACTCCTCATTCCTTTTGTTTAGATCATCAATAATCTCAGTTTGAGTCTCAATTAGATGTTCTTGTTCTTCCATTGCCACAGTTTGGATGGCAACAGTTTCAACATGGCCACAAATTTCTTCTCTTGACATTTCTAATGAGGATTTAAGTTTGCTTATCTTTTCATCTCTTTTTCTCAACTCAGCCTCATAATTGGTTTTTAATTCCTTCAGTTCCTTCTCCTTTTCATCCAACTCTTGAATTCTATCATTAATAATCCCTGTTCTTCTATCCAGTGTTTTCTCTATTATAGAAACTTTTATCATCAAGTCAGAGATCATTTTGTCTTTTTTATCTGGTCTATTGATCTCAGACTCAGCAAAGCTCTCAGAAGGAGCATCCTCAGAGAATATTTGCCTCTCTGGTAATGGTATAAATTATTGTTGTTCCTCCTCATCATCAGATGACTTAGAAGAATCTGATGAACTGGTAGATTTACCAATACACCAGCATCAGCAGTTGCTTCCTGTGATGAGCTCTCTTGGGATTCTTGCTGGATGTGAATAGGAGAAAATGGAGGTGACACAATAGGATCAACCCTAAAAGGGGAATGAATCTCATCATCATGTATTGAAGGCTCAATGTGAAGATCACCACCTACATCAACATGTGGTGACATTGGCCTCAATATTTCTTCTTGTGTTGCTGCATGCCCATCAGCAGTAGGCTGTTCCTCAACAGTTTGGTCATCTCTTTCTTGTACAACATCAGCAGCCTCTTCATTAATAGG
The DNA here is from genome assembly GCA_025506505.1 of Flaveria sonorensis. NCBI lineage: Eukaryota > Viridiplantae > Streptophyta > Magnoliopsida > Asterales > Asteraceae > Flaveria > Flaveria sonorensis. The sequence continues at coordinate 14,839,961 of CM046437.1, read as the reverse complement.
TTCCTCAACAGGAACATTATCTTGAGCTTGTTCCTCGATATCATATACTTCTTCTTAAGGATTAATCAGCCATTGCATCCATGGCAGTAGTGGGAAGAAAGTACCACTATATAAGTTTCTAGGATCCCTCTTTTTGATGTACTTGTAAGACTTGGCATTATAATGAGGGATATCTAGAATGGGACCTTCTAATGCCATCTCAGGGAAAACTTCATTGAAGAAGCACTAGATGAATCTTGGAAACATTAGAAACATATTCCTCCTTCCATCTTGGATGTTTGAAACCAGACCATTGAATACATAAGCAGAGTAGTTAAATGGTCTGTTTGAGCAAAATGCACATATCAGTGAAGAGGTTGTCAATGGAATATCATTCCAACCTGTCTTTCTTTTTAACGGACAATGTTGGACATAATGAATCAAGAATCTCCATTGTAGGTCTACTAATCCTTTGACACTTTGTTTAGCTTCAAATCCTCCTTCATATCCAATGTTTGCAAAAAATGTCATAATATCCTCATCATCAAATTCCATTGGGGAGTTGGGATCATCTCCAAACTGTAGGCATTCTCTCATAGTTTGTTCTGATATTACTAAGGTATGATCATTATCTATTCTTCCTGAAATTACTTTTGTTCCATCAACCTCCAATACCTCAGCATTTCCCCAAAATGCTCTTATGTAATTCTCATATATAACAGGTCTAATTGTGATAGCATGAGTAACTCTAGTAGTGGAAATGAATCTGATCATATCTCTGAGTCCTTCTGCTTCAGGGACATCAGGATTAAGAAAGCCACTAACATTATGGAGTTTACTCTAAGTCAGATTAGCCATATGAAATCTATAAAAGATATGAATGAATTAGTGAACATTATGGAAAATATATCTCAAATAAATATGAATTGAGTTTGATTTGTCAAATTTTGAACCAGAACAACCTTCAATTTTGACTTTTCAGGTCAAAATAATGATTATGAATGTTACTGTTACATTAGGTGGTTTGACATAGTTTTGATTTTGAATGATAAACAGCTCAAACTTTGTCCTTTTCAGATGATTTGAAATGATGTTGATTGTGTTTCAAATTTTTACATCTTAAACAGTTGATTAGGTTTCAACATTATTGTGCGATTGTATCCTCTGTTTATCGATGTCTTAGTTGTTTTTAGAAGCACAGGAAATCCTTGATGTTTACACTAATCATTGGTTTTAATGAACTCTGTCATTCATGTAAAACCATTGTTCTTGAGTGTATTTTAAGAATTTCTCAAAATTAGGGTTCCATGTCTCAGCATTTGTTCCACTGTCGAAGGTTTTCAGATTTTGATAATCACCTTGTAGTTGACAATACTTCGATTCAACAGACACTTTTGGATGTTTTGATGTTAGATTTGAACACAATGATTCTCGATTAGAGAAGATTTGAATGTTGAAGAAGAACAGTATATGGCACTCGTCTCACTATAAAAAGTTCACTCAAAATTTGAAAAGTAATAAATGACTCACATTAAATGAGTATTTATAGTATATCACATAATTTTCACAAAATTTTACAAGTGCTGAAAAGTTCTATACTATAGCAAATGCGCATAGAGAATTTCTATGGGCGCATTTACTGTAGCAAATGCTGATGAACAAATTAAATTTGTCAGCATTTACTGTAACAAATACGGAAGAACTAATTTTACCTATCCGCATTTACTGTAGCAAATGCGGGTGAACAAAGTTAACTTATCAGCATTTATTGTAGCAAATGCTATAGTGTCTCAGCATTTACTGTAGCAAATGCGGAAGAACACTTTGTTGTCCGCATTAGTTTTACTTGTACAAAAACAGTTACCCGCATTTGTTAAATGACAGGGTTACCTTCACCCGCATTAACCAATGCTCTTACACGCATTAAATTTTGAACTTGTTAAAAATTAATATAGTTGCAGGGGATGATTCTGACTGGTTTTGCACAGCTGTTTCTGGTTTTATGAAGATAAGTCTGCATTTTTGGTGATCTGATTTTGCAGATTTTGAGATTGTCAATTCTTGCTTGGATTGACATGTATCTTTGATATGATACAAATTTCCCAGTTTGACTGATTTTGGGCCTTGTGCATCTACTGAAGCTGTTTATGGTATAATTTCCATACAGACACAATCACTTTAAACAATGTTGCCAATTTTATGTTTTTGTAAATATTTCCTTTTAAAATTTTGTGACTCCCCCTAAAGTTTATATCCATATGGGATAAAAACTTTAAACTAATTTATAAAAATTTAAGGAAAATATTTCTGAATTTTGATTGTTTTGCTTATCTGTAAATATAGAAATTTTGTACTATTGTTTGAAATTTTGGGATCATATCAATCTTATCTTTCATAAGTGCAAGTTGTCATAAACTTATTGATTGAAGGTATGTTTGTCCTTTTAAACTCATGCTTGGTCAATATTGTAATGCATGTGATTATTATCATGTTTTGATTGAATTAAACATTCAACATGTACCTTACACCCATAAGCATAGCAATATAAACTACCCTCATGTACTGTATGGTAGAACTTTCTCACAACTTTCAAAACCCGGTCATTTAAATTTTGAAATCTCATTCATTTTGGGTAAGAGGGATCCATATTGGGATTCTTTTACCTCATCCATATTGTTATTTGATCCTCATTGGGATTTTTGTTGCTCTTCACTTTAGAAGGTGATCCACTTTGGGATTCTTTTTGTTCATTCACTTGGAATGTAATATTTTGTTTTATTTGTCACCTAGATTGGATGTGTTCCTCATTGGGACTCTTTTTGGATCATTACATCAGCATTATGTGCTTGTTTCCCCAGGTCTTTGCTCAGCAAAACAAAGGAGAAACTGATGTGTGTGAGTGAGATTCATAAAGTATCATGCCCTGGTGTGTTTAGGATGCTACACATACATACACTAGGATGAATTAGATACTTACATACTCTAAGATGATACATTCATAGTTGAATGTGATCTTTAGTTTATCACATCATTTATCTTCTGTTCCAAGTTGAGCCTACCCACATATCAGGTAAGTCATGTCAGTCTTTCAAGATATTGAATTAAGCACAGTGAATGATGTAACGACTGTAATTATATCATTTCCCAAAGAAGTACAAATCAAGAACTTCAACAAAAATTGATTTCTTTTTGTATAATAGAGAATTTTTGATGTTTTTGTAAATTTTTGGTTTAAACAGCAAAGATGACTTCCTTTTGAAATTTTCTCTGATAATTTTTTTTTAAATGAATTTGAAAATTTTGATTTTACTCAAGGTTAATCATGTCGATTGATTGGACTAAGAATTCAAACCGACTTGGGTCAAATGCCTTAGTAAACAAATCAACTAGCTGATTGTCTGTATGAACCTGAATCAGCTTGATTAAACCTTTTTCAGCACAGTCTCTCAAAAAGTGATATCTAATTTCAATATGTTTTGTTTTTGAGTGCTGAATTGGATTGTTTGTTATGAAGACTACAACAGTGTTGTCAATATGGATTGGTGTTTGCAAGAAATTATAACCATAATCAAGCATCTGGTTTTGAATCCAGAGAACTTGAGAACAGCAAGCTGATGCTGCAATGTATGCAGCTTCAGCTGTCGATATAGAACCATTGGTCTGTTTCTTGCACTGCCATGACACCAGTCTGGGCCAAGAAATTGACAACCGCCAGATGTGGACTTTCTGTTGAAATTGCATCCCCCATAGTCACTGTCCGTGTATGCATAGAGATTGAAGTCTCCTTCCTTAGGATACCATAATCCAAGAGCAGGTTTGCCCATAAGATATATGAATATCCCCTTGACTGCATTCACGTGAGATTCCTTGGGATCTGCCTGATATCTGGCACAAACACAAACACCAAATATAACGTCAGGTCTACTGGCTGTTAAATACATGAATGAACCAATCATGGATCGATAAAGAGTCTGATCCATAGATTTGCCATCTGTGTCTGGACCAATCTTCACTTTTGTATCAACAGATATTCTGATGGACTGACAGTCTGCAAAGTGAAACTTCTTCAATATGGATTCCACATATTTTGACTGGTTGATGAAGATTCCACTGGATGTTTGTTGTACTTAAAGAACTAGGAAGAATGTGAGTTCTCCCATAGCACTCATCTGAAATTTTGAATGCATAAGATCTTCAAAGTCTTTGCAGAGTTGTTTGTTGGTGGAGCCAAAGATGATATCATCCATATAAATCTGGACAAGAAGCATCTCATTCCCTTTTCTCTTTCTAAACAAAGTCTGGTCAATCTTTCCTCTTTCATAACCATGGTCAAGAAGAAAAGATGAAAGAGTCTCATACCATTTCCGAGGGGCTTGATGTAAGCCATACAAAGCTTTATCAAGCTTGTATACCCTGTGTGGGAAATCAGGATCCTCAAAGCCTGGTGGTTGACTCACGTAGACTTCTTCAGAGATTTTACCATACAAAAATGAACACTTTACATCCATTTGATAAACTATGAATTTCATGGAAGCAGAGTACGCAAGAAATAGTCGTATGGCTTCTAATCTGGCAACAGGAGCAAACACCTCGTCATAATCTATTCCTTCTTCTTGTGTATAGCCTTGTGCTACCAACCTTGCTTTGTTTCTGATGACAATCCCATTGTCATCAGTCTTGTTTCTGTATAGCCATCTGGTGCCAATAGGGTATTGACCTTCGAGAAGATCCACCAGTTGCCATATTTCTTGTTTCTTGAATTGCAGCAATTCTATCACACCCTCAAAATCCACGTGCGGGGTTTTACCGCGAGGCGTGTGACATACCAGGATCTCAGTCATTAGTTACTCAGAACGACTCTATATGAACAAACATTCAAAATCAGAGTTTAACTTTAAAATATGCGGAAGCGTTTAATAAACCAGAAAAACCAAAGTAAAACAATATAATGTAAAATGCGCAAACACATACGCCCAAAGTAATACCAATAAATACTTAAATGTTTAATAACCAAACCAAAACAAGTTTCAATCATGCTGACAACTACAATGATGCTGATTCGTGCACGTGCTCCTAGGCAATGGTAACCTCAACCTGAGAATAGCATACTAAAAGAGTCAACATAATGGTTGGTGTGTTTAAGAGTTTGCGTTAATCATAAAACAGTAACAGTATAAAATATAAGAGTGCATTGAATCAGATAGCTAGTCTAAATTCACAAGTAATAATCATAGTGATTTCGCGATTGAAGCTGACCGTGTTTCGTTTGTTGCCTCCCGTCACGACTTACCAGGTCGTGACGATGTCTGTGTTAGGACAAAATTGCACCCGTTTGACCTCGAGTCGCACAGGTGGTGCTCGTCAGACCCAGTAGTACTACCCATGATTTCCCGCTAAATAACATTATTAACAATCCAAAAGTGTGAGGACTTTCATGGTATTCAGCACTATATCATACTATACACAACTCATATAAAGCAAGCGTTTGTAAAACCAGTATGCTATCTCCCCCAAAAGAGAGTATGTAAAAGAGTGGGGCATGAACTCACCTGGTGTGCACAATAAAGACTTAAGAGCTTAACTTGAAAGAGAGAGTGGAAAGACAACCTTCAGAGGTCACCTAGAACACGCAAGTACATAAGTACGTGTACACAGAATCATAATGAAACCCTAAGTGCTCTATAAACCAAAGAACTCAAGGTTTTGGAAAAACAGAACACATTAACCCAGTTGACCCGTTTGACCCGTTGGTGACATTATAGGTGAAATTTCCATTCAATCAAGCATAATAGTTCAACACACATGATTTTCATGCAAATTGTTCACATATATTACTTCATTAGCCACATGTACTTCCTAGATCATCATAAAACCAGATTGTCATACAAGTCATGCGAATCTCAAACAATCATCATGTTTAACATAATTATATCATAACTAATGTATCATACATAGAATCAAATCATGCACAACATGCCATGTGAAGCCACTCACGACTTCACACCCTAAACCCTGCCAATCCTACTGAGTAGGGGCCTCAGATTCGCACGCGTGTATGACGATCATCATCATATTATTCAACATAATCCATATCAACCAAAATGTTCAACCATGATCTATTACAACCCAAACAATAGTTCTATCATAACCTACATGATCCATCACCATGTGCACCCACAAAGAGACCAAATCTCCAATTAACCAACTAAGCATTCATACAACCCAAACAATACATTCCACCACATTATAAATCATCCATGAACATGCTAACATGATCCTAATGTCACAAACATGCTCAAATCATCATATCCAAGATTTTGTACAAATAAAGTTTCCCTTTTGGGAAAGTGCATCCCAAAATCTATCTAACACCCAATACATTCATGATTTCATTAACAATATACCAATTCAAACTCATGCTATCATCTAGACATGTTCTACACATCAAATCATCATGATTCATCATTCTTCAAAACCAAAAGTTTCTACTTTTGGTAACATATGAACTACATCATCCATTCTTAGGTTTCTAGCATAAACATCATCATTCTAACATCCCCATAACATGATAAACACTTTAGCAACATCAATTCATCATCCAATCATCGTATTCATGCAAATAAAGTTACTTTTATTAGTAACCTATGAACAACACATCAAAATCAAAGCTTTCTTGCATAATCAACGTAAACTAACATCAATATAACGTAACTAACATCATAACATCATCAAGCAATCAAGAATTAACACTCAATTGCAGATTTTCGACTAGAACTTTCGGCCATTCATAAAAACCATCAAAAACATGTAAAAATCTAACGTTTGAACGTGTATTGGCTTGGAATTGAAGATTCTAACGTGTTCTATAACTTGAAATCGATCAAATCAAAGGGTGATTGCTTGTTCTTGGCTAAATTTCGAATTGTGGGTGTGTGAATGGAACAAGTCGAGGCCAAAGATGCATATTTGGGTTAGGATTTTTGATTTTGTTTTATTTAATTAATCATAATTACTCTTTTAACCCTTATAATTTGTATTTTTATAAAATTAAGCTTTTAACACTTTTTTAAGATGTTTTTAACTAAAATAATAAAGATATGAACTAATAATAACAATTATATGTTTTATCTTTACTAAATACAAAACATACGGATTAAATACATACGTTTTCACGTTACGCAATAAAATTCACAATTAATATTTAAATCACATAAACATATAAGCACAACTTAATAATCACATCATTAACTAAATTATTATTAGTTTACCATTATTAATTATTATTAAGTCACCAACGTTCAACGACAACTAGTGTGTGCTCACGACACGTGTATGCAAGACTTAACGGAACTAACGGAGTTTGGTAACGGAAAATTACCGGATGTCACATTATCCCCATGTTGAAAGAATTTTCGTCCCAAAAATTGCGTTACATGGTATGTGTTCCATCACTGGTCTACTGCATTGGCACAAAGTAATCGAGTGAGTTTCGGGTGAGTTGTCACATCATCCCTATGTTGAAAGAAATTTCGTCCCGAAATTTAAATCAATACCTTCGCCTGCTGGCATCGTCTTTTCAAATAGTCGAGGATACTTAAGCTTCATCTGGTCCTCATGTTCCTACGTGAATTCCGGTCCACGTCTCGAGTTCCAACGAACCTTGACTATGGGTATCTTGCTTTGCTTAAGTGTCTTTACCTCACGATCCATCACCTCGACTGGTTCCTCAATGAAGCGTAATTGTTCATCTACTTTGACTTCCTCAAGCGGTACGATCATCGTTTCATCCGTCAAACACTTCTTTAGATTTGAAACATGGAATACGTCATGGATTCCACTCAATAAATCAGGTAGGGCTAGTCGATAGGCCATTGGACCTATTCTTTCCAATATCTCAAATGGTCCAACGTATCTCGGATTTAGCTTTCCTCTTTTACCAAACCGTATTACGCCTTTCCACGGTGAGACTTTCAATAATACTTTGTCACCAACCTGAAATTCTAGAGGTTTCCGTCGCTTGTCAGCATAACTTTTCTGTCTGTCACGCGCTGCAGCCATATGGTTCCTTATTTGTACAATCTTCTCAGTGGTCTCGTGTACCAACTCAAGACCCGTTAGCTGGCTATCACCAATTTCAGCCCAACAAACTGGTGATCTACATTTTCTCCCATACAAAGCTTCAAAAGGTGCTGCCTTTATGCTAGTGTGATAAATGTTGTTGTAAGAAAATTCCACCAATGGTAGGTGAACTTCCCAGTTATTCCCGAAGTCAATCACACAAGCGCGTAGCATGTCCTCCAACGTCTGTATGGTACGCTCACTTTGACCATCGGTTTACGGGTGATAAGCAGTACTCATGTCTAATCGCGTACCTAAAGATTTTTGCAACGACTGCCAGAAGTGCGATGTAAAACGAGCATCATGGTAGGAAATGATTGAAACCGGTACACCATGTCTTGAAACTATCTCCTTCTAATAAAGTCGGGTTAATTTCTCCATTTTGTCTGTTTCCCTTATTGCCAAGAAATGAGCAGACTTCGTTAATCGGTCCATAATAACCCATATCGTGTCACAACTAGTAGGAGTCTGAGGTAGCTTGGTAATGAAATCCATTAAGATCTGTTCCCACTTCCACATAGGGATCTCAGGCTGTTACAACAACCCAGATGGTTTCTGATACTCCACTTTTACCTTGGAGTAGGTCAGACACTTGTTCACATAGGTAGCTACATCCGCTTTCATATTAGGCCACCAATAGTGCGCCTTCAGATCATGATACATCTTGTCAGATCCAGGATGTATAGAGTACTTAGACTTGTGTGCCTCACTCATGACTAAATCTCTCAGATTTCCATGTAGAGGTACCCAAAGTCTGTCTATGAAGTAACGAATTACATCCGTCTTTACTTTGAGCTGCTTGTCCATTCCTTTTAAGGACTCAGACCCAATGTTTTCTGTTTTCAGGGCTTCCATCTGAGCCTCTCGGATTTGTTCCGGTAACTGTGTGCTAATGGTAAGTTGCAAAGCTCGCACACGTCGAGGCTTAGTAGTTTCTTTCCTACTCAGCGTGTCAGCGACTACATTTGCTTTCCCCGGATGGTATCTGATGGCACAATCATAATCATTCAGTAGCTCTACCCAACGTCTTTGCCTCATGTTCAGTTCCTTTTGCTCAAAGATGTGTTGAAGACTCTTGTGATCGGTGTAAATAGTTCATTTGGTACCGTACAAGTAGTGTCTCCAGATCTTTAAGGCAAAAACTACCGCACCCAGCTCCAAGTCATGAGTGGTATAGTTCTTCTCATGAACCTTTAGTTGCTAGAGGCGTAAGCTATCACCTTATCTCGCTGCATCAGTACACACGCAAGTCCTTGAATGGAAGCATCACAATAGACCACAAAATCATCACTTCCTTCTTGTAACGCTAATATCGGTGCGCTACACAGTTTCCGTTTCAGCAACTGGAAAGCAGATTCCTGACTCTCTCCCCATTTGTATGTCATTCCCTTATGAGTCAAGGCTGTGAGAGGTTGAGCAATCTTAGAAAATCCTTCGATGAATCAGCAATAGTATCTTGCCAGGCCAAGAAACTGTCGTATCTCACTTGGCGTCTTAGGAATCGACCAATTCTTTATCGCTTCAATTTTTTCCGGATCAACATCTATTCCTTTCTCGTTAACAATATGACCCAAGAATTGCACTTTGCGTATCCATAAATCACACTTAGAAAATTTGGCGTACAATTGTTCTTTTCTAAGTAATTCTAAGATTAAACGTAGGTGCTCCTCATGTTCTTCCTTGGTCTTTGAGTAGATCAATATGTCATCAAAGAAGACAATAACAAACTGATCAACATAGGGTTTACACACGCGATTCATGAGGTCCGTGAATACCGCTGGTGCATTCGTCAACCCGAATGGCATGACTAAGAACTCGTAGTGACCGTAACGTGTACGAAAAGCTGTCTTCAAGATGTCCTCCTCTCGAACTCTCAGTTGATGATAACCAGACCTCAAATCAATCTTAGAATAATAGCTTGATCCTTGAAGTTGATCAAACAAATCATCTATACAAGGTAAAGGATATCTATTCTTTATCGTGACCTTGTTCAGTTCCATATAGTCAATGCACGTTCGAAATGTACCGTCCTTCTTCTTGACAAATAGCACTGGCGCTCCCCAGGGTGACGAACTGGGTCGGATAAATCCTTTATCCAATAGTTCTTGGAGTTGAGTAGATAATTCCTGCAGTTTGTTTGGAGCTAACCGGTAAGGTGCTCTCGCAATCGGAGCGGCTCCTGGAGTCAAATCAATTCAGAATTCGACTTGACGATGAGGTGGTAGTCCGGGCAGGTCCTCCGGAAACACCTCGGGAAACTCACAAACCACGAGGATATCCTCTATCTTCTTTTCCTCTGGTTGTTTGTCAGTGACAAGTGCCAATATGGCCAGAAGACCTTTCTGTAGCAACTTCTGTGCCTTCATGAACGAGATGATGCCCATCACTGCATCATTCCTATCACCTTTAACCAAGATAATTTCTTCGCCGTTAGGAATCCGTATAACCTTCTGGTGACATACGACTTTCGCTTGCTTGTCAGAAAGCCAATCCATGCCGACTACTACATCGAAGCTCCCAAGTGTGATAGGCATGAGATCTATGTCGAAGGTATGACCAGCATGTTCTATCTTGCAGCCTCTAAGGATATGTGTCACGTGAATCTGTTTACCGTCAGCTAACTCTACGGTGTACTTAGATTCTGATGTTGAAGGTATATCACTTAAAAGACTACTAAACTTAGTGGAAATAAAGCTTCTCAGCTCCAGTATCAAATAATACGGTAGCAAAACGACCATTAACCGAGAATTTACCAGTTACTGTTGTAGGATAGTTTAGAGCCTCACCTGAGCCAATGATGAAGGCTCTCCCTTTGGCTCCATTATTATTTCCACCATTGTTGTTGCCATTACCATTGTTGTTGTTATTGTTGTTACCGTTCTTATTACTAGTGTTGTTCCCGCCATTTCCATTTCTCCTAAACTGTGGACAGTTGCATCTATAATGACCCCCTTTTCCGCACTCGAAACAACCTTTAGGAGTTTCTTGAGATTGTTGAGGCTTCTTCATCAGTTCACCCCCGACGGTCCTTCGCTGCATGCCCAACTTTACCACAGCGTTGGCATCAGAAGTTGTCACACCTGCCGGTGTGATGGTAGTTGCATCGATTTCACTTGGGACTTTTCCCCACATAGCCTCCTTGTCCCTGTGATGCCGAGGATGACTAAATTGAAATTTCGGTTGTTATCAAACCTCCTTTATTGCTGGGGAGGTTGGTGCTGCTGTTGTACCTGTTGCTGCTGTTGTTATGGCTGGTTGCTGGAGGATGAACCTTTGTTACTATGTTCTCCCACTTTCATTTGTTGTCGGACACACTAGCAATCGCGCCCCATTTGGGTAACCGTCCTTGCTCAACTGCCTGGTCAGTCAGCCTGTGGGCTGTCCGGATAGCCTGTTGTATGGTAATGGGGTTGGAAGCAGTTACCATACTCTGAATCTCGGGCACCAGTCCGCGTATGTAGTGCTCGACTCTCTTGTGCATTTCATTGACCATTCCCGGGCATAGTGTGGCCAACTCATGAGTACGGGTCATGTAGACTCCAATCTCTGAGCCTTGCATTTTGAGTTGCCAGAATTCCATCTCCAACTTCTGCACTTCATTTTGGGGGCAGTATTCCTCGGTCATAATCTCCTTAAATTCATCCCAGGGTAGTTCATTGGCCATGGCTTGACTCAGCATTTGCAACGGGCTATTCCACCAAGAAAGTGTTGCACCCTCAAGTGTTCCAGTCGTGAACTTCACTTGGTCAGCTGGCGGACAGTTACATTTCACAAATACGGATTCAGTTTTCTCAAACCACCGTACTAATCCCACAGCTCCTTCCGTCCCGTTGTAGGTGTGAGGTTTACAATCCATGAAAGACTTGTAAGTACAAGGTGGAGGTCCTGTTTCGACAAGCCATACATTAGTCAGGTATCCCAAACAAGTAACTAGGATAATTGGTTAAACCTCTTTTATCATTTACCTGCTGGCTGTCGGTTTGGGCAGTAGCCACTGCTGCCTGTACGTGCTCGTTAATTAGGGCAGCCAACTCTGCAGGTGTCATGTTTATGGCACCGGCACCACGACCTTCGGTGCCACGTCCACGACCTCGTCCACGTCCTCTTCCACGTCCGTCCATATTTCACTTTACATTCACAAATACAATAATGAGTAACATCCAACATATTAATCTCATTGAGGTATAGTAAATAATAAGAAATAAGGATTTCATCACAACCACAATATTTATAACAGAAATAATAACCAAAGATAAATAAATTGTAAATGAGTCACAAAGTATTCCATCAATGTCAAAATTTGAGTTTTTCAGTTTGGTGGGAAACAACCCTTCCGACATAGGTTTCAAAAGAAAAGAAACACTATATAGTCTAAGTCATATAAAAGTAGAATCAGTACAACACGTCAGATCCGTCACTGTCCTCATCCATTTCTTCTGGTTCTTCCTCCTCTGGGGCTTCCTCAGGGTCCTCTTCTTCAGGGTCTTCTGCAGGTGCAGGGGCTTCGGCAATCTGAAGTGCTGCCAGTTGTGCCTCTAAATCAGCAAACCTATCATCGATCACTATGTTATGGTGATCTTGGCACAAACACAAACACCAAACATAACGTCAGGTCTACTAGCTGTTAAATACATGAGTGAACCAATCATGGATCGATAAAGAGTCTGATCCATAGATTTGCCATCTGTGTCTGGACCAATCTTCACTTTTGTATCAACAGGTGTTCTGATGGACTTACAGTCTGCAAAATGAAACTTCTTCAACATGGATTCCACATATTTTGACTGGTTGATGAAGATTCCACTGGATGTTTGTTGTACTTGAAGAACTAGGAAGAATGTGAGTTCTCCCATAGCACTCATCTGAATTTTTGAATGCATAAGATCTTCAAAGTCTTTGCAGAGTTGTTTGTTGGTGGAGACAAAGATGATATCATCAATATAAATCTGGACAAGCAGCATCTCATTCCCTTTTCTCTTTCTGAACAAAGTCTGATCAATCTTTCCTCTTTCATAACCATGGTCAAGAAGAAAAGATGAAAGAGTCTCATACCATTTCCGAGGGGCTTGATGTAAGCCATACAAAGCTTTATCAAGCTTGTATACCCTATGTGGGAAATCAGGATCCTCAAAGCCTGGTGGTTGACTCACGTAGACTTCTTCAGAGATTTTACCATACAAAAATGCACACTTTACATCCATTTGATAAACTATGAATTTCATGGAAGCAGAGTACACAAGAAATAGTCGCATGGCTTCTAGTCTGGCAACAGGAGCAAACACCTCGTCATAATCTATTCCTTCTTCTTGTGTATAGCCCTGTGCTACCAACCTTGCTTTGTTTCTGATGATAATCCCTCTGTCATCAGACTTGTTTCTGTATAGCCATCTGGTGCCGATAGGGTATTGACCTTCGAGAAGATCCACCAGTTTCCATACTTCTAGTTTCTTGAATTGTAGCAATTCTGTCACACCCTTAAAATCCACGTGCGGGGTTTTACCGCGAGGTGTCTAACATTCCAGGATCTCAGTCATTAGTTACTCAGAACGACTCTATATGAACAAACATTCAAAATCAGAGTTTAACTTTAAAATATGCGAAAGCGTTTAATAAACTAGAAAAACCAAAGTAAAACAATATAATGTAAAATGCGCAAACACAGGCGCCCAAAGTAATACCAACAAATACTTAAATGTTTAGTAATCAAACCAAAACAAGTTTCAATCATGGTTACAACTTCAATGATGCTGATCTGTGCATGTGCTCATAGGCAATGGTAACCTCAACCTGAGAATAGCATACTAAAAGAGTCAACCTAATGGTTGGTGAGTTTAAGAGTTTGCGTTAATCTTAAAACAGTAACAGTATAAAATATAAGAGTGCATTGAATCAGATAGCTAGTCTAAATTCACAAGTAATAATCATAGTGATTTTGCGATTGAAGCTGACTGTGTTTTGTTTGTTGCCTCACGTCACGACTTACCAGGTCGTGACGATGTCTGTGTTAGGACAAAATTGCACCCGTTTGACCTCGAGTCGCACAGGTGGGGCTCGTCAGACCCAGTAGTACTACTCAAGTTTTCCCACTAAATAACATTATTAACAATCCAAAAGTGTGAGGACTTTCATGGTATTCAGCACTATATCATACTATACACAACTCATATAAAGCAAGCGTTTGTAAAACCAGTATGCTATCTCCCCTAAAAGAGAGTATGTAAAAGAGTGGGGCATGAACTCACCTGGTGTGCACAATAAAGACTTAGGAGCTTAACTTGAAAGAGAGAGTGGAAAGACAACCTTGAGAGGTCACCTAGAACACGCAAGTACATAAGTACGTGTACACAGAATCATAATGAAACCCTAAGTGCTCTATAAACCAAAGAACTCAAGGTTTTGGAAAAACAGAACACATTAACCCAGTTGACCTGTTTGACCCGTTGGTGACATTATAGGTGAAATTTCCATTCAATCAAGCATAATAGTTCAACACACATGATTTTCATGCAAATTGTTCACATATATCACTTCATTAGCCACATGTACTTCCTAGATCATCATAAAACCAGATTGTCATACAAGTCATGCGAATCTCAAACAATCATCATGTTTAACATAATTATATCATAACTAATGCATCATACATAGAGTCAAATCATGCACAACATGCCATGTGAAGCCACTCATGACTTCACACCCTAAACCCTGCCAATCCTACTGAGTAGGGGCCTCAGATTCGCAAGCATGTATGACGATCATCATCATATTATTCAACAGAATCCATATCAACCAAAATGTTCAACCATGATCTATTACAACCCAAACAATAGTTCTATCATAACCTACATGATCCATCACCATGTGCACCCACAAAGAGACCAAATCTCCAATTAACCAACTAAGCATTCATACAACCTAAACAATACATTCCACCACATTAGAAATCATCCATGAACATGCTAACATGATCCTAATGTCACAAGCATGCTCAAATCATCATATCCAAGATTTTGTACAAATAAAGTTTCCTTTCTGGGAAAGTGCATCCCAAAATCTATCTAACACCCAATACATTCATGATTTCCTTAACAATATACCAATTCAAACTCATGCTATCATCTAGACATGTTCTACACATCAAATCATCATGATTCATCATTCTTTAAAACCAAAAGTTTATACTTTTGGTAACATATGAACTATATCATCCATTCTTAGGTTTCTAGCATAAACATCATCATTCTAACATCCCCATAACATGATAAACACTTTAGCAACATCAATTCATCATCCAATCATCATATTCATGCAAATAAAGTTACTATTATTAGTAACCTATGAATAACGCATCAAAATCAAAGCTTTCTTGCATAATCAACTTAAACTAACATCAATATAACGTAACTAACATCATAACATCATCAAGCAATCAAGAATTAACACTCAATTGCAGATTTTTGACTAGAACTTTCGGCCATTCATAAAAACCATCAAAAAGATGTAAAAATCTAACCTTTGAACGTGTATTGGCTTGGAATTGAAGATTCTAATGTGTTCTATAACTTGAAATCGATCAAATCCAAGGGTGATTGCTTGTTCTTGGCTAGATTTCGAAGTGTGGGTGTGTGAATGGAACAAGTCGCGGCCGAAGATGCATATTAGGGTTAGGATTTTTGATTTTGTTTTATTTAATTAATCATAATTACCCTTTTAACCCTTATAATTTGTATTTTTATAAAATTAAGCTTTTAACACTCTTTTAAGATGTTTTTAACTAAAATAATAAACATATGAACTAATAATAACAATTATATGTTTTATCTTTACTAAATACAAAACATACGGATTAAATACACACGTTTTCACGTTACGCGATAAAATTCACAATTAATATTTAAATCATGTAAACACATAAGCACAACTTAATAATCACATCATTAACTAAATTATTATCAGTTTACCATTATTAATTATTATTAAGTCATCAACGTTCAACGACAACTAGTGTGTGCTCACGACACGTGTATGCAAGACTTAACGGAACTAAAGGAGTTTGGTAACGGAAAATTACCGGATGTCACAAATTCTTCCAGCATTGCCTCAATCCAGCTATTGTCTTGAAGAGCCTCTTTAATGTTTTTAGGTACAGTTTGACATAGAAAACAAGAAAACAAACAGATGTTTGCAATACTTGACTTGCTTCGTGTCACCCGCTCGTCTAAATCACCAATAATGTTGGACACTGGATGATTCTTGTGTGTCCTGGTAATTGGAATCAACTCACCAGCAATGGACACATCAAGATTGGAGACATTCAGATCATCTTGGAGAGAGGTATCTTGTGGAGGTGATGTGGGAGAATGATGAAAAGAATCAGAAGGTTCAGCATCTTCAGCTTCAGCAGCACTTTGGATACTTTCATCATTTGAATTTCTGTTGTTTTCAATTGGAGCACAAGCTGGTTCAGGGTTTCTCACTTCAGTTGATGGTTCAGCTGAAGGAAAAGGCATTGAGCTATGATCAGCCTCAGTTGAAATACTTTGATGTTGTATAACTGGTCTCACAGGATCAGCTTGTAGTGGCACTTCCTCATTAGCTTGATCATTAGAAGAAGGTGGAATCATAGGAAAATCAGTTCTTCTATCCACTGAGCCAGAGGATCCTGCATTTGACAAGTAAAATTGATCAAAAGATCTTGTAAACGAGTCAATATCAAACAACCAATCAGGACCGTTTGATGATTTGGGAAAAGAAAGCTCATTGAATTGAATGTTTGTTGATTCATCAATGATGTTTAATCTAGGATTAAACACCCTAAAAGCCTTTGAAACAGAGGAATATCCTACAAAGAATCCCTCGTCAAACTTAGGATCAAACTTTCCTAAATGGTCTCTGGTGTTAAATTTTAAGACCGGATATCCAAATGACTTCAAAAATCCAATAAAAGGTTTTCTGTGAAAAAGGAGTTCATAAGGAGTTTTATTGTGTTCTTTAATTATCAGAGTTCGATTTTGCACAAAACATGAAGTGTTGACAGCTTCTGCCCAAAATGTAATGGGCAGTTTTGCATCCGCCAGGATTGTTTGTGCAGCTTCAATTAGTGTTCTATTCCTCCTTTCATCCACTCCATTTTGTTGTGTAGTCCGAGCTGCACTGAATTGATAAACAATGCCTTTCTGGGTGCAAAATGAACTAAGATCCTCATTTTTGAATTCTGTCCCGTTATCACTTCTGATTGATTTTACTTTTAAATCAAGTTGATTTTCTATTTTTGTGATAAAATCTTTTATTATTGGGGACGCCTCGTTTTTATGAAGTAAAAAGAAGACCCATGTAAATCATGTAAAGTCATCTATGATCACCAAACAATAGTGCTTCTTTCTAATACTCATGACATGAGTTGGACCGAAGAGATCCATATGAAGTAACTTCAAAGGAGAATTGTTTGTGTTCATAAGCTTTGGCTTATGTGAGGATTTATGCTGTTTTCCTTTAAGACATGCAGTACAGTGATCAACAAAATGAAATTCTTTTTTAGGTAAACCAATTACATGGTTTCCTTTGACCAATCTGTTCATGTTTTTAAAGTTTGTGTGTCCTAAACGTCTATGCCAAAGTTATGACTCATCAAAAGATGCTTTAGACAAAAGACATATCTCTTCAGACGAATGAGTAGAATTAAGGTTCAAGACATAGGTGTTATTCTTCCTCGGTGTCTTCAAGACAACCCATTCTTCAAGAATGTAAAATCCTGGTTTCTGAATGTAGCAATGAGTGTCAGTGAAGTGAGTGGAATATTTCTTGTCACAGATCTGAGACACGCTGAGCAGATTGAAGTTCAGTTACTCGCAGTAGTTCACTTTATCAAAGCTTAGCAGTCCATTTGTCACAGAACCTTCTCCTGTAATTCTACCACCTTGTGAATCTCCTCTAAATGCTACAGTAGTTCCTTGAACATGCTTGAAGTCATGAAGGAGGGAACTGTCTCCAGTCATGTGTCGGGAGCATCCACCGTCCACGTACCATAAGCTATTAGACTTGTATGAATGACCCTACAAGCACAAAAAGAACTAGTTAGAATGAGGAACCCAAGCCATAATGGTCTTGGGTTGTCCTTTTGCATCAATCATTATTACCTCTTGATATTTTCCTCTTGTTTGAGTTTTAGAGGAGGATGATTTTAGCACTTTTCTATTACTTCTTTGAAGTTTGATTTCATTAATTTCATTAATTTCATCTGATGTGTCAGAAGAGTATACAAATCTTTCCTTTTGATTTTTGTGTAAAGGTTGAACAGATTTTTGCTTGTCAGTAATCACTTTAATTTTATATTTTTGATGAGAATTCAGTGATTTGTTCAGGTTTGTTCGACTTTTGTGTCTGACCTTGTCAGTTGGAACTGATGAAATGGGCTTGTTTTGTGAAATTTTCAATCCCTTTTGATTAAAGTAACAATCAATTGTATTGTGATTGGTCATATCACATAATGAACAATATTTGTTAAAATGACAGTTTTTCATTTAGTGATTGTTCATGTCACAGATAGAGCAGTACTCAATGAAGTAGCACTCATCTATATTGTGATTGGTCATATCATAGAATTCACAATACATTTGATTGTCCTTTAATCTTGATGGAAAAGTCACATCAGTCTTTGGGGTGCCAACAGATTGTTTCACAATTCTGACTTGCTTTGTTTTTATGGACTGATGCTGCTTCTTTCTGTCTTGCTTTATTTCCCTATCGAATTGTTCTACATTTTCTTTGTTGCAAATATCAAACCTAATTCCTTGTCTGATATTTGATGAAGATGGTGAATCAGATTTCATTTTAGATTTTTGTACAAAAGAGGTGTTCTTTTTGGTGACTAAGGGAACTTTGGTTTTGTTCTTGAATTTCAATGAAACCTTATCTGATTTGACCCACATGATTTCAAGATCATTTACAAGTTGAACAAATCTATGAAGTTGTCTTGAAATTGACTTTCCTTTGGTGTGATGAAAAGTTTCATATTGGTTTATTAGCTTATCTTTGTTAATTTTAGTCACTTCACTACTTCCCTGACACATGATCTGTAGAGCATCCCAAACCCCCTTAGCAGTTCCATATTTTTCTAATCTTTTCAGAACATCCATTTTCAGTGCTTGTGTAAGGATGGAAAAAGCACTAAGATCAATCTTGATTTTCTTATATTCTTCATCATCAAGATTTAAACTGGGATCCTCAATGGGAATTCTTGCAGTTTTGTACTGAGCATCTTGATCAGCATTTAGAGACAGTGGAATGTAGGGACCTTTGCAAATAGATATCCAGTAGTCAGGATCTACACCTGTAATGTAGTTTCTAAAACGAATTTTCCACTGCTTAAACTCAGATTTGTGTTTAAGCAGAGGAGGTTTAGAAGCATGCCCAATTTCAGAAAGATTGTGAGAATCCATGTTAGATAAACTGATTTTAACTTGGTTGAGTAAGGTTTTAAGTTGATTTTAAGTTCGAGCAGTGAGTTGTTCTTTGAATTTTTTGTTCACAGTCTTTACCAGATCTATTAAGTTCAAATCTGTTAGTACGAAGGAGTTTTATGTTTTTGTTGTTTGTGTGTGGTAGGTTTGACAACAATAGATCAGAATGGTTACCACTTCTTGGTGTTCGATTTTAGTGTGTATGTTTATCAAAAGTATAGATCTTGCTGATAAACAACTCAGTCTACAGTTCAATCAATTTTCACACACAATCTGAAATGATTCTATGATGAATTCAAGAGCCGAGGCTCTGATACCAATTGACTGGGTTTGAGAATGATATTCTCGGTTGATGTGACTCAACCTCGGATCGAACATGTAGACTAAGTCAGTAATATAGTCGCGGAATTACTATATTACAGAACAGTTGAAACTGAAATAAATGTTTGTGTAAATAACACACATGAACACAGAAGTCACAGATGTATAATAATAATGTTATAATTGTTGAAGTTGAAAACTTACAAAATTAGGGTATGAAACCCTATTTATAGGTATACACATTGCCTGTACAAAAGACTAAACTACCCCTGACTTATACATGAGAATCTAGTCTAAGTACAAAATAAATATAAACATTTGTAAGTTGTTTATCCGCATCAGTTCATGTGGATGAACGTGTCTTCATCAGCATTGGTTGTCTTGTCATCCGCATTTGTTGTGTCTTCATCAGCATTTGTATTTGTTCATACGCATTAGTTTATGCGGGTGAACAAGACTTGTCAGCATTTCTTCTGTTCATCCGCATAAACTAATATGGGTGAACACTTCTTGTTCAGCATTTCTTCTGTTCATCCGCATAAACTAATACGGGTAAACACTTCTTGTTTAGCATTTCTTGTCTTCATCCGCATTTGTTAATGTGGGTGAACAAACATTTGTCAGCATTTGTTCACAAGTAATCCGCATTAACAAATGCGGGTACTTTATACTTAGCCTTTTCTGATCTTCTTGTTCTTCTGTACAAAAGTCTTCTGTAATCTTCTGTTATCTTCTGTATGTAATGTTTTCCAACCAGAACAACCTCCAACCACCTCTTGAGTTGGCAAGTATGATTCTTTCAGGGTCTAACAGTTTCAACTCGAAAACACCAAATAAAGAAATCATATATTGATCCCAATCATTCAAATCTCGTACTAACTTCAGCTCAAATGTATCGGCTTTATAAATCCACCTCAAGATTGGTTTTGATTATTGTGTTCCATCAATGACTTTAAGTCCGGATTTGTGACTTTTTCAAAATATTGATCACTGAATGCATCTAGGAACTTTTCTTCTCCAATATCTTTCTCAACTCCTTTTCTCTTCTTCTTTAATGTTTGAAAATACTCCTTATCTTCCTGATCGCAACGAGTTTGTAAAAATGAACTCATCCGATTTATACCTCTATTTAACAATTGCACAAAATTTTCTCCACGCTTGGCTTTAGATGGATTAATCAATGGCAATTTATTCAACTCTTTGAGATCTTCAACAGGAAGTTTTATAATACTTGAGAAAAACTGATAAACGTCACAGATTGCATTTACCCTTTTGATCAAAAATGCATCAAAAATCTCATCATATTTCCATACGACGATCTTCACTTCTTTTGTAGTATCAGGAACAATCATGGCATTTAGTAGCTCAGAGATAGATTGTCCTTTCTGCAAAACATTACGAACTAGATCTCTAGCTGAACGTGCCTTGTTCCATAGTTGCTTTTGTTCCATAGAGACTTGATAACCTTGCCTTTCAGTCTCTGGAAACATTCTCATAAGCTCCTTTCTTCATTCGTACACTGTGCTCTTCATAGCCATAGACTAAATTTCTTGAGGTTTCAGAATCCTCGTTCTTTTCATGATTTCTAAGTATTGAGGATTGTCCATGTCTAGCACTATCATCTTGTTTGTTTGTCTTTCAGTGGCTTGGAAACTTCTCACTAAGTTCCTTAATGACTCAGCTTGTAATCTATTAAGTTTCTTTCGTGGATAATTTCGAGATTATAACCACATTCTGAGTGCTGTAACATTCATATCATCAGGGTTTGGATGATGCAACTCAGAAGTAGATAGTTCTTCAATATTAATGCTCTCCTGCAATGGATTCCACTCCCCGTGTTCCACGACAATCTCATCTAGATCAATTGGTGCAACTGATTCAGCTGTAATGCACTTCTCAAATTCTTCATTAATCTGAGACACAGTTAAACCATCCAGAAAAACTCTATTGTACTTCATTTTAATCAGATAATTATACCTTTCTTCCACATCCACAGGTATATCGTCATGACTTATATCAATTTATGAATAATGCTCATCAACATTTGCTTCTACCAAATCTTCATCATCTAATACTTCATTATACCAATCATCATCAAATTCACCTTCTAAATTTTCTAAGGCTCTAATTGTTTCTTGTATATCCGAATCCTCTTCATCTATTCTTGCAGGTTCATCAATCACCTTTTGAACTTTGGATGATGATTCAGGTAGTACTGAAACATCAATATTATCTATTTTCCTCTTTCCTTTATCCACTTCAGGGATTTTTTCAACATCTATCGGACTTATCTCAGAAATAATCATCAACTCTGGAGACGAAGACATTTGGTTTTCTTTTATCTTTTCCAATTCTTCTTTCATAACTTCATTTTCTTCATTCAATTTCTTAAGCTTTTCCTCCATTAGATCATAGTCTTTCATCATTACTTCAAATGTTTTAACATTATCTTTTTTACTTTTCATCAACTCTTTAATCACTTCATCTTTCTTTTTCAATTCTTCTTGTAATTTCTCATTAGCTTCTTTTAATTCTTCAATCACTTTCAACTGCTTTGAATTCTCTTCTTTCAGCTCATCTATAGTCTGCTGAAAATTAACTTCTTTAGTTACATTAACTTCTTGTTGAGTTTCATTCATAAATTCATTGTGAATCTCAGCTTCAACAACTTCAAAATCTTGAACATTATCATTAAACTCAAACTGTTCATTAGTATCTACCATATCTTCAATCATACTCACTATCTCCTCAACAGTTTGACTATCTCTAACAATTTCTTCACTTTGATTAACTTCAGTATCATCATCATGAATTTCTTCCGTAACTTGGTCAATATCTTGTACATTTTCATCAATTTCTTCATGAATTTCTTCAGTAGCTGACTCAGTTTCATCTACAGCATCATGTCTTTCTTCACGAGCTTCTTCAGTAACTTGCTCAGCTTCTTGTATATCATCATGATCTATTTCAATCACATCATCATCATAACGACCATCATCATCATTATCATCTTAAGAAGAACTTGAACTCTCTTCATCATCATTATTATCATCATTATCATCATCATTATTGTTTGGAAATTCTTCAATGAGATCAGTAGGGTCTATAGGTTCTTCTTCTGTCAAATGGTAGTGATCAATAGTAATGTCAACTTCATCATTTGCCATATTCCTTATGTACTCAAACAATGGTACATTTTGAGCACCAGTGACTATAGCAAGTCTTTTATAAGAAATCTCAAACATGTGCTCTAGCATCAGAGTTTCACCACTCACACCATCTACACGTATATCTGGATGCTCTTCATTTATAATCATCTGTATGAATCTAGGATACGTCAGATACTTGTTCCTAATTCCTTTTTCCAAGTTAAAGATAAAATCGTTTAGAATCCACTTAGACATATTAAATCTCCGATTAGTTTTAAGTGCTACGATAGGAGATGCTATGTCTACTGGGAAAGAGTTCCATCAAGCACTCCTTTTAGACATACAGTGTTGAAAGATATAGCATAACAGCTTCTAGTGGTTATAGACTCTTGCTCTAAAGAATTGTTTCTTTGGAAAGTGATCAAAATGACCCATTTCCATGAATGTCTCTCTATATTCATTAAATGACAATTCAGATAAATCCTCTGGATCATTTGGTCCCAATCTCAAAGCTTCTCTTATAGAATCTTCAGATACTTCAACCATTCTAATGTTGGTAATAAATCCTCCCACTACTTTTCTCCCTTCATCATTAACTTCAACAGATGCAGTGTTCCAGAACTTCTTGATTAGTCTTGCATAAATGATTGGCTGATAACACATGGCATAAACATACTTCGTTCTCAGCAAAAATCTAATCATCTCTTCATATCCCACAGCATCTCTTAATTCTTCATTTAGTAAAGCTGCAATATTGTGCTTAGGCTCAAATTTTAATCCAGCCATCTGCAAAATTTAAACAAGAAATTTAGAAACTTTGATCTTTAACACTTCAAATCAATTGAAATTTGATGAAATTTAAAGAATTTGTATGTTTTAAAACATTTTTGACTAACTTGCACTTAAAAATTCTAAGAGTTTTAACGATTTAAACATACTTTAATTCTTAATTTATCTCAAAAGCAAATTTGTAACATGAATTTTTAAACAATTTTTATTTATTTATTTATTTTTATTTTTTTTATTTTTATTAAAAAAATTTGGACATGATTGTTCATCTTCATCATACGGCTGATGAAGAATCATCACAGATTGAAGTTCGATGAAAACCATATTTAAATGTATCAACAAGGTCGAAATCATGTTTTCATTAACATTCAATCATCAATTTCAATTCATTGTTCCCATTTTGTTCACAAGTTCAACAGATTTAATCTAGGGTTCATACGCCCAAATAGGTTCGATACGCACAATCAAATTCAACCTATTAGACTGAAATTCCTATGATTTTGATCATAAACTTACATTTAGAATCTGATAAAACCACTATCGAATGCAAGATAAGGACAAAATCAAACAGAAATGAGTGAATCTTGGTTATTGAGAGTCGGGGTCTTATGAATGTTCAGGGTTTTTGAGTGAATGAAGATTCTGAAATTACAAAGTGTTGCTTTTATACTAAGTGAAATTTTTTTAGGCGCATGAGCACTGTTTGTGCTCATGAGGCTGAATTTTTTACTAAGTACTAGGCGCATGAGCACTGTTTGTGCGCATGAGGCCAGACGCATTAGCACTGTTCAGGCGCATAAGCACTGTTTAGGTGCTTTTGCACTGTTCAGGCGCATGAGAAACCTGAAACGCCCAATACTTTGAAAATTTCACTTGATACGTCCAACTCTTGAAAATCTGGTACTATGCAGGCGCATGACTTTGGATGAAACGCTCAACACTTAACCAAATTGCAGACATATGACAACTGTTTAGACGCATGACAACTGTTTAGCCGCATGAGGTTTTCTAAAACGCCCAACACTTGTATAAATTCAAAAAAATCATCATGCTTCTAATCCTGGACTTATCAACATTATTTAGGCGCATGAGATGACTTTCATGTGTCTAACACTTGTAATTTTCAGATCTTCCACCTGTACACTGTTTAGACATATTAGTACTGTTCAATACTAATATTTAAACAATTTATCAAATTTTGACTTTAATTAGTCAAATTTTGACTTTCACACAAAATTTACACAATAGACCATCAATTTTGAACTTTTTATATTTCAAATTTTTATTTTTATTTTGAATTTTTAATTTTTATATTTTGATTTTGCAAAAATAATTTTCCGTCATTTTAGTCTCTAATTTTAACTAATAATCTCATTTAAAATGTTGCAAGAAGCTTTCACTTAAAATATTTTTCAGGTTCATTGTTACATTATGTCAAACACACACATGCTTGAATATTTTAGCTTCATCCTTTCCATCCAAAACATTAAATTTTGATTTTTCATATCTTGAAATTTGAAAATTAATTTTCTTAGACACTTTTCCTTTTAACTCTTTTTACTCCCCCTAAACTTTTAAGTTTAACAAAACTTAGAAGTTTCTTGAATTTGTCACATCAAGGCACACAGGAAACATGGAAAAAAATCAAAATTAAAGCAAAATAAAATTCTAATATTTACAACTGAATCAATGTCTGCAGTGAGATCATATTAGTTAAGATCAGCACATTAAAATAAAAAAATTGGTGGATAGTCATGGACAGTGAATAAATCCTGATCAGGTGTGTTCCATGTCAGCATTTCAGCAGTAAAGGAGACACGAGATCTAAGGACAGAAAATAAGTGCATTTAGCAAGATATTCAGCACACTTACTTTTTCAATTCTTGGACTGATTAAGGTACAATTAGATATGACATTATGCAGTCACACTTTAGACTTAGAGAGGTTAATTCTTATAAAGATATGCAAGAAGGCACTGTTCTCAACTTGTTAACCTGAAATATACTACAACCAGATCTCATTTAGTGTTTTTGCACATTGGCATCTTATTGCATCAGTGAGTATATTAGGTCTGTAATCACTTACAACAAAGTATATCTCACCACTTCAGGTCTATGATGACTCATAGCAGAGAAGTGTTAGATGCTTTAAATAATTAGAGCTCAATGGTTATTCATATCACCATCAGGTGTGAGATTATGTCTTAACAAGCAATCAATTTGAGAAATCAACATTACTCATTAGTGCTAAGATAGACAGACATGAATGCATGAGTGATTTAGTTTAATCACAAGAATTTACTTTTTCAGTCTAATTGCATGAACTTACTTGCACATCATATCTGATCACGTCAGACTTTGTTATCGAGTGAAGTATGCAACTGATCATACTAATGTATCTATCATTTCTCACATATTGCAAAGACAGATTCATCCTAAATAATGAATTTACAACGAAAAACTCTATTTTTGTAGTTTTTGTTTTATATTTTTATCTTTTGATTTTTCAATTTTCTATTTTTGAATTTGGTTTTGCTTTTTCTAAGAAACATGCACACACAAAATACAATCAGGCAATTAACTTTGACTGTTTCTCTTGCTGTGTCCTATTCAGGTAAGGAAGGGTTCTGATCATATTTAGACTCAATTAACTGAAATGCTCAAAAAACCAGTTTTTAAATATGGTTAATAAGACCAATTGACTCTACCAAATACTCAAACCGACCTGGTAAGAAGGCTTTAGTAAACAGGTCAGCCAACTGTTTTTCAGTTGCAATTTGAATCAGAATGATTAAACATTTTTCAAAGTTATCTCTAAGAAAATGATATCGAATCTCGATATGTTTTGTTTTTGAATGTTGGACAGGATTAGCTGTAATGAACATAGCAGCAGTGTTATCAATGCAAATTGGAGTTGTAAGAAATTTGAACCTGTAATCCAGCAATTGGTTTTGTAACCAAAGGATTTAAGAATATCCTGCTAAAGTAGCTATGTATTTAGCTTCTGCGGTTGAAACGGAGACATTTGTTTGTTTCTTATATTGCCATGAGACTAATCTGGGTCCTAAAAACTGACACCCACCCGTAGTTGATTTTCTATCTTGACAACATCCTCCATAATCACTATCAGTATACCCATATAACTCGAAGTTTCCTTCATAAGGATACCATAACCCTAAGGTTGGTTTTCCTTTGAGATATCTGAATATGCGTTTGACAGCAATTAAGTGAGATTCCTTCGGGTCTGATTGATACCTGGCACAGACACAAACAACATACATTATGTCAGGTCTAGATGCAATAAGATACATCAATGAACCAATCATAGATCTGTATAAAGTTTGGTCTATAGATTTTCCTTTTGGATCTGGCTCAATCTTGGTATTTGTTGGAATCAACAATTGCATAAGAATTAATGCATGAAAAAGTATGATGCTTGCCAAAGCATACAATCAAACAAAATGTGTTTTAACATACAAAACAATCATTTGTAACATATTAACATTATTAACATTCATAATAATCACTAACATTTGTTTAACTTTCTTTTTTCAAATTTGTAGATAAAATAAATTCTGACCAAGTGTTCGCAGTGGATGAAGAGTCTCCACAGCGGATGAAGATCATCAACAGCGGATGAAGAAAATTCATCTAAGTGTGTGCAGTGGATGAAAGAATCCCACAGCGGATGAAGAACATTCAGCGGACAACATCCATAGCGGATGTTCATCCACAGCGGATGAACATTCCACAGCGGATGTTTATCCACAGTGGATGAACAACCAAGCATCCACAGCAGATGAACAAACAAGTATGCACAACGGATGAATAGTCTTCTCCACAGCGGATGAGAAAACCTCCACAACGGATGTCTTAATTCCACAACGGATAGCTTAGACACTTAGGACTATTTATGTAATATTTGTTCATAAGGGTAGTTCAGTAATTGTATATAGCTTTTGTGTATAGGCTATAAATAGCACACTACCCTAATCCTTGGTAAGCTTTTAAATAATCAATCAAACAACCTGTTATTATCATTTTCGAGCATTCAAAACACACACACTAACACATAATCACACACACACACACTGAATTCTATAACTTGAATCATAGGTTTCCGCACCATGTTTCTTGTTGGTTGAATATTGAGAGATATTGAAAAAGGTCCTTGGGGGAATCAACTTATTCATGTTGAATATTGTTCTAATATGTTCATAAAAAACATGTTGTTGTAAAGTTGATTTCATCAGGTGGTATTAGAGCCTTGGCTCAATCATTCATTGATTTCGATCCTCTCATTCAACAACATTGATTTCAGTGGTTCATTAGCTTTAAAAACACACATTCAAGCATCAAACTCATCTTCTTCTTCTCATAAACATTCATTAAATGCAAACATCATCATTACTGAATCATTTTGTGCATTTTGAAGAAGTGTTGTTGATTTTTGCTTGAACATCACACTACCACACAAGTTTTCAGTGGTTTTTGCAACAAACAATACACGGGTATTGTTCATACATTGTTAAACAACCTTTAAACAGAAGGTTTTTTAACTTTTAACATCATTCAAACCTTAAAACCCTAATCGGATTTTAAGGGTTTTGTTTTTAAACACTGTTTCATTGATTTTTATTTGAAACAAATCATTTTGTGAACAATCTAAACCGGTTAGATTGTTCATTATCATGATACACTAGTGACAATCTCACTAGAAACTTATTTTTATTCATTATTCAACCATCGGGTTGAATATTTAAAAAAAAAATCATCACCGCAAAAACCCTAGGAAAACCATAGTTTTTGCAGAACACAATTCACGGGAATTGTTGTTGTTGTTGATAAAACCATTAAAAACAAGTTGTCTTGTTTGAAAAGTTTTCAAAATCAACTTTTTGATCCAAAAAGTTGTATAACAAAAGACAAAATCTGTTTGTAGGGTTTTTACAAAAAGAATATTGACTTTAATTAATTCCTTGTCATCGTGACCTAGAAAGCAACATTTCATAGGACATTAATTAATTAATTATTAATTCCTTTATTTGGTAAACAATTAAAACAAATTAGTTTATCAAATTAACAAACAAATCCTAGAGACAATTAGGATTAATTAAATTTTAGCACCAGACTAAAATTTTAATCAAACAAAATTTAACTTAAAAAAATTATTATTAAGTTAAAATCAAATCATTCAAACATGGCTGATGATATGATGAGTTCAAACAGTGGACTAAAACCCCCAAAGTTGAAGAACAAATCAGATTTCAAGTAATGGAAAATCATGTTTAGGAATTGGATTACATATCAAGATCCAGATCTATAGACATCAATCACTGAAGGTCCTTACATTCCAGTGACTTTAGGACCTGACTATAACATACAGAAACCAGTTAGTCTGAAAAGTGTAGCTGGTGATGACCTTAAGCGGGTCAAAACAGACATGAAGGCATACAGTATTCTAGCTATGACTTTGCCTTTTGAAATTTTGACACGGGTCGAAAATGTCAAAACAGCCCATGAGCTGTGGAAGGTTCTTCACACCATGTGTGAAGGAAGTGAGGAAATAAGAGAGATCAAAAAGGAAAAATTAAGAACTCAATATGAAATCTTCCACCACATCCATGGAGAATCAATTCCTTAACAGTTACATAGATATGTCCAATTGGTCAATGAAATGATAGTATATGGACTTAAATATGACACTGTTGAAATCAACAAGAAAATGTTGCATACATTTCCTGAGAGTTGGACTCAGTCAGTGTCTCTCATGAAAGCAATATTGGACTTGGAGGGACTATCCCTTGACTCATTTGTAGCCAAGGTTGAAGCACAGGAAATGGATGAAAAATCTAGGAACAACAACCAAATCAGACGTCGAGGCCTACAAGTTCAAAGAACCACAACACACAGACAGTGCTTATCTCACAAGCACTGGAGAAGATGAAGAAGAAGAATTTCTGGATTCTAATGATACATCATTCTTCTCAGCACCAGAATCATCCAACAACAAACACAAGTCTAAAAAGACTGGAGTTCATGCTTCTCATGAAGCTAAACCCCAAAGTAAACATCAACCTCATAACTTCACCTCAAACAAACAGTCAAAACCTCAAACATCAAACATACGCAGGCTTGAAAAACTTATGGATGCTCTTACTATTATTCTACAAAGTGAAGAGCAAAAGGCAGCTTATGCAGCCTTTTCAACAAGCTTTAAAGCATTCTTGGGAGCAAGTCTGACTCCATCTCAGATCATCCAACAGGATTTGGATGAACTTCCACCAGATATGGTAGAAGAGATGGATCTTCAATGGTCAATGGCCATGATAGCATACAGGTCCAAAAGGTTTCTGCAAAGAAATAGAGGTTTAACCATGGACAAGAAAACAAGAATTGGTTTTGATAAAACCAAAGTTAGGTGCTATAACTGTCAACTTTATAGGCACTTCTCCAGAGAATGTCAACAGCCCAGAGTTGATAGAAACACTCATCAGGCACAACACTCAAGTTGAATTAATTCAAATAGATAAGTGCCTCCACTAATCAATATTCCAAATTCACCAACTCAACATCAGATCACACAATTCAGTCCAACTCAACGTCCAACTTCTTCTGCATTGATAATCAAAAAGGATGGAGAATGTGACTGGAGCCTTTATGAGGCTAAAATAACATCACCTTCAAATCATGCCCTTATGGCTGATATTGAAGACAAATTAACAGACATCCCGAAAGACGTAAAAGAAAACCTCTGCAGTCAAGCATGTATTGATGAGGTAAACAGGTATAGAGAGCATGCTGACAAGCTATCAAAGAAAGTAATTGAAACAAACATTCTTAATGAAAGTCTAAAATCAAAACAAAAGCAGTATGCTACAAAAATACTTTCATTACAATCAGACATAGACAAACTACTTTCTGAAAAATTAACATTGACAGCTCAGGTCGAGCAGCTCTCTATCTCATTAACTGAGTCAAAAACAATTCAAGCTGAAACTGAAGTAAAACTTTAGAAGTTTCAGGTGAGCAATAAGAAGTTTGAAGAACTTCTTGCTCAGCAAAGGACTTTTAAGGATCCTACAGGACTTGGATATCATAAGGTAAACCCACCTTATAATGATAACTACATCCCATTTCCTGAGTCAATGACCAACATACATGATGAATCAACTGAATCTCAAGACAAACCAATTGAATCAAAGTCATCATCATCATAATCTCCAACAATGTTGAAAACACCATTGATTAAATTTGTAGAAAGTCAAGAGGTTTCACAAATCAAAACTACAGATTTTTATCAAGGTGAAACAATGAATATGATAATGAAACTAGTGATGATGACATTGATCTTTTGGAGGATGACTCAGATCAACCAATTACTGAAGCTCATAAGACTTCAAGTGTGGCTAACACTCCAACCAACCAATCAAAACAGATTAAAGGATTTGATATCTGTGGCAAGAAAGCTTTAACCTCAAATCTCACTTCCAAACAAACTAATAAAGGGAAAGGCAAAGCCATATTTCAACCAAAACAACCATCTGTAACTTTTGAAATTCCATCAAAATCTAATTTGAAATCAAAAGTTTTCAGCAAACAAACAAAAACATAATTGCCATACTGTGAATGGTGTGATCAATTCACACATTCAGCTGAAAACTACAGATATGGCAAGTACTGCAAGTACTGTAAGATGAATAATCACAGTATAGAATCATGTCATTTTCACAATTATTGCTTCATTTGTGAAAGAAACAATCACAGCATGGCAAATTGTTTTTTCAACAAGAAAAACAAAAAACAAAACAAACAAGCTCAGGTTGAGAAAACTACTGAAAAACAACCTGTTGCTCAAAATAAAAGCAGAGTAGGAGTTCCTAAACATACTCCTCATCAGAAAACTGTTTTAGATAATGATAAAACCTTTTATGACAATTTTCAATACACATCAAAGAGACATAAGTCTCAGAACAGACAAACCACTAACACTAGCTCACAAAAGAGAAGAGCACAAAGCACTTCTCCAAATAGAGCTAAATCAAACCAAAGGAAATCTAGTGTGTCTAGAGCTCCAAAACCTTCAGACAATGTTGTCTTGGAAGAAATTTGTGTTGTTGGAAAAGACAGAAAACCCAAGACCATCTTGGCTTAGGTTGCTCCAACTAACTGATTTCTTTTGTTTTTCAAGGACATCTTAGAAGGACTGACAACATCTGGTATGTTGACAGTGGATGCTCTCGTCATATGACAGGCAACTGTTCCCTCCTTTAGGATTTTAAGAACAAACATGGATGCAATGAGGCCTTTGGAGGAGATAAAACAGGTGGGAAGATAACTGGCAAAGGAACAGTAACAAACGAGTTGCTTAGCTTTGAGAACGTCAACTACTGCTCCAATCTTCAGTTCAATCTTCTGAGTGTATCCCAAATCTGTGACAAGGGATATGTCACCCTATTTGACTCCAACAGCTGCTACATCCTTAAGATGGGTTTTCAGATTCCAGAAGATCATATCCTTTTGAAAACTCCAAATCTAAACAACACATACATTGTTGATATGAACAATGTTTCAGCATCAACCCTTGAAACTTGTTTATTATCAAAAGCCACAGAAGATGTACCACAATTATGGCATAGACGATTAGGTCATTCCAATTTTAACCGAATGAAAACTTGTTAAAAATGATCTAGTCATAGGTCTGCCATAAAAGGAATTTTTCTGTTTAGACCACTGCATAGCATGTCTGAAATGCAAACAACATAGAGTTTCACATAAATCAAAATTGATAACTCTAACAACACACCACTCAAATTGCTTCATATGGACCTTTTTGGCCCAACAAACATCCTAAGCATAGGAAAGAAGCAATGCTATCCTGTCATAGTAGATGATTTCTCCAGATTCACATGAGTTTTCTTTCTACTACACAAGACAAAAATATCACAAATCATTACATCCTTTATCATAAAGATTGAGAATCAACTTGATCTTAAAGTCAAATCTTTAAGAAGTGATAATGGAACTGAATTTAAGAATGACTGCATTTCTTCTTTTTGTGCAGAAAAAGGAATAAGTCATCAATTCAGCATAGCAAGAACTCCTCAGCAGAATGGAGTAGCTGAACGAATGAACAGAACATTAATAGAAGCAGCTAGAACCATGCTAGCTGACTCTCTATTGCCCATATCCTTTTGGGCTGAAGCCATAAACACAGCAGGATACATACAAAACAGAACATTAATCATCAAAGAACATTTCAAAACGCCTTATGAATTAGTGTTTAAAAGAACACCATATATAGGATTTCTTAAGGCCTTTGGATGTTCTGTTTCAATATTAAACACCATAGAACAATTATCCAAATTTGCTCCAAAAGCAGACGATGGATTCTTTGTTGGATATTCTGGAAGCTCAAAAGCTTACAGAGTATTCAACCCAAGGCTAAATATAGTGGAAGAAACAATAGATGTTGTTTTCAATGAACATTCTTTCACTAAGAAAGTCATTGGATCTAACTGGCTGTTTGATATTGATGCATTAACCAAATCATTTGACACATCATATTTTGATGTTTCAGGTTCAAAGGAGAACAATGAGTATCCAATGGTTCCACCATCAACCATTGATGTTCCATTGACTGCTGATCCTCCAAGGAGAACCACTAACACACCATCAAGCACAACTGTGTCAACACCTCCTGATCAACCAAACACCTCAAGAGAAATATCATCAGACACTCCAGTATCTTCATCTCCTGTACCCACTCAATCATAAGGTACCAAGAAAACAAAACAACCTGAAGATGATGATGACTACCATTCTCTAACAGACACACATCATGAATATGAAATCCTAGATTTCTTTCATGATTCCCCTCAAACATTCACTAAACCTCCTCAATCAGACAATCACACATCACCTAATACTCTTGCTCAACCCTCATCACATGATTAGACAATCACCAATCTTGATTCAACAATCCATGTTGATCAGATCACCACAACAAGAATTCACAAAGATCATCCCATCAAAAACATCATAGGTGATCTCAACACCAGATTGACTTGTAGTCAATCTAATACAGCAAACATTTGTTTGTATTCCTGTTTCTTATCCTTAACTGTACCCAAAAACATCACTGAAGCCTTAAAGGAAAACAGTTGGATAGAAGCCATGCAAGAGGAACTACAACAATTCAAGAAGAAAGAAGTTTGGAAGCTGATAGATCTGCCTAAAGGTCAATATGCAATTGGCACAAGGTGGCTATTCAGAAACAAAGCAGATGACAGAGGGATTGTCATAAGAAACAAAGCAAGGCTTATAGCTCAAGGATATACTCAAGAGGAAGGCATTGATTATGATGATATCTTTGCTCCTGTAGCTAGATTGGAAGCCATCCGAGTATTCCTTGCTTATGCCTCATCAAAGAAGTTCACTATCTACCAAATGGATGTCAAATGTGTATTCATTTATGGTAAGATAGATGAAGAGGTGTATGTTGCTCAACCTCCAGGGTTTGAAGATCCAGATTTCCCTCACAGATTATAAAAGTTAGACAAAGCTCTGTATGGTCTTCACCAAGCACCAAGAAAGTGGTATGAAACTCTATCAAAGTTTCTACTATAGAATGGTTACACCAGAGGTAAAATTGATCGGACATTGTTCTTAAAAAGAAAAGAACAAGACTTGTTAGTAGTGCAAGTCTATGTGGATGACATATTTTTTGGATCCACAAACATACAGCTTTGTAAAGAGTTTGAATCTCTTATGCAATCAAAATTCCAGATGAGCTCAATAGGAGAACTCACATTCTTCCTAGGTCTACAAGTCCAACAATCAACAGATGGAATTTTCATCAATCAAAGCAAATATGTGCATCAGATCCTCAAGAAGTATAACATGACTAATTGCAATTCAAGCAAGACACCATTTGCAACTGGATTGAAGTTTGGACCAGATCCAGAAGGAACATCAGTTGACCAGAAACTTTACAGATCTATGATAGGTTCTCTGATGTACCTAACAGCAAGCAGACCAGATATCATGCATGCAGTATGTATGTGCGCAAGATATCAAGCAGATCCTAAGGAATCACACATAAATGCTGTAAAAAGAATCTTTCGATACTTGAAAGGCAAACCAGCTCTTGGTTTGTGGTATCCTAAAGATGGAGACTTCTCATTATATGCATACACAGATAGTGATTATAGGGGATGCAATAACAACAGGAAATCAACTAGTGGAGGCTGCCAGTTTCTTGGATCAAGATTGATCTCTTGGCAATGCAAGAAACAGAAAAATGTCTCTGTGTCTATAGCCGAAGCAAAATATATAGCTGCTTCTGCATGTTGTTCTCAAGTGTTATGGATTCAAAACCAAATGCTTGATTATGGCTTTAATTTTCTTAAAACACCTATACACAATGACAATTCTGCAACCATGTTTATAACAGATAATCCTGTTCAACATTCAAAAACCAAACACATAGAGATCAGATATCACTTTCTAAGAGATTGCTTAGAAAAGGGTCTGATCAAGTTGATCAAGGTCCATACAGATAATCAATTGGCTGACCTTTTTACAAAACCATTTGATTCAATACGATTTGAATTTTTGGTTCAGTCTCTTGGTATGATCAACTATGAAACAACAAATTAATATTTTCAAAACATTCAAATCAGACATACTTGATTTTGTCAAAGTCCATGATTACCATCAGCTTTCCCTTTTCAAAATCAAGATATCATGCAAATCATTCATTTTGATAATATTGAATCACACATACATTACATGAGAAATGATAGTACACT
Organism: Flaveria sonorensis; assembly: GCA_025506505.1. Taxonomy (NCBI): domain Eukaryota; kingdom Viridiplantae; phylum Streptophyta; class Magnoliopsida; order Asterales; family Asteraceae; genus Flaveria; species Flaveria sonorensis. Next base: position 14,804,334 of record CM046437.1, on the reverse strand, counting down.
AGCATAATTCTTCACTTGAGTCTTTTTTTCACTAATAGAGACTGACAAATTCTTTGTTTGATATGTGGATAGGCTCAGCATGGGACACATAAATCAGATACAACAGAGAAGAACTAAATTCTCATGACTGTTTGGTTAACAACACATCTTGGTTTATGGTGAGTATTGATCTATCCAATATAGGTTGCTTTCAAAGTAACTACAATACACTAAGTGAAACAGATTATAAATTGCTCAATCATTCAAGTGTCTCCTTTGTTATGATAATCATAGACCTGGAGTACACCTAGGCATTCTTTGTTGTGCTAAGCACAGACCTGAATGACCTAAATCATGATCCAAAAAGATTCCCAAAGAGGAACACAACCATCTTGGATGAATCATCAATAAAGTCTTCATGACTACATTCCTTGTGAATGAACCAAAAGAATCTCAAAGAGGATCAACTTCCAAAGTGAAGTGAAAAAGAATCCCAAAGAGGATCAACCAACATGGATCAAATTGAGCATTTATACTCCTAAGTAACTAGGTTTTAAGTATTGAAAGTACTTTCTAGCATATCTTAAGGAGGGTTGTATTAATCATACAATCAGATGTGGGGTACATACATCTCATGTCAATCAATTCAAAACATGATAATCACTCACTGTTTTAAATCAATCATTAATACCATGCTTGAGTTTAAGGGGATCAATATATCTGCAATCAACATTGTACTTGCCTATGTCTATTGTCCAAATCATACAAACAACTCAGTGAGAACTATAGACTAGTATGATCTCATGGTATGTGCAAAAGATTAATGTGTAAAATATGATAAACATCCATTTTTAGTAAGATTCACTCTTCTCTTGCTAAATAATTATCAAACAAGAAAAATGGACTTTGATAATTTCCATATTAAATCATATAAATTTTTGACATTTTATAAAAGATTTTTATAAATATGCAAAAATTTAGGGGGAGAAATTGAACATGGAATTATCAAAGGCAGCAGAATTGTGCATTATCATACATTTCAAATTTTGATATTTTCATATTTTGAAAAATAAACAAAGCCAAGTCAAGCCAACACTTACAAACAGCAGGTTGACATACATACATTTGTTTATTTTATTACACAATATTGCTTATGAGTGATATCAAAACATCCATATATTGATCCCCTTAAACTGACATACATACATTTTAGCATACAATTTTCATCCGAATCTTCTTTTGCTTTAACATTTGAATTTTTTAAACAAATGTATGTTAAAAATTTGAATTAAATTGTATGTTAAAATTTTGTTTAAACTGACATACATACATTTTAACATACAATTTAATTCAAATTTTTTAAACAAATATTTTGATTTAAACAAAATTTAACATTCAGAATCGTCTTTTGAAAAAAAAAAAAAAAACAAATGTTCCATAGCGCATGAACATTGTTCATCCGCTGCAAACATCTCTAAAAAATTACCAAGTGTTCCACAGCTTATGAACATTGTTCATCCGCTGTGAAAAAAGCATTCAATCCATTCAATGTGTCCATAGCGCATGAATATTGTTCATCCACTGTGAACAAAGCATTCAATCCATTCAAAGTGTCCGCAACGCATGAATAAGGTTCATCCGCTGTGTATATTCATTCAAACATTCAGGTGTTCCACAGCGCATGACAGTTGTTCATCCGCTGTGAACATATCAAACATAAGATCCAAGGATCTATAGCGCATGAACAAATGTTCATCCGCTGTGAACAATCAGTACAATGGACAAAGGGTATACAGCGTATGAACAAATTGTTCATCCGCTGTGAAAACAGTTGTCATAAGTAGCATATAAGTTATGTGCACAGCGCATGAACAAATTGTTCATCCGCTGTGTGCACAGTACTTCATACAGCGCACAGTGTAAAATGCACAGCGCATGACCACTGTTCATACAGCGGATGACCTAAATTTATTTTAAGTCATTTTTGCACAACGCATGACCACTGTTCATACAGCGGATAGTTTGCGCATAACCACTATATCCACAGCGGATAGTTCATTGTTCGCTGTATATTTAAGCAACACTTGCATATTTTTACTTTTTCACCAGTAAAGAGAGAGAAAGTAAAACATTCAAAATTTCAAACCTTGTTCAACAGAACCCTTCGTAAACCCTTGTTACTTGATTAAATCCAAACACTAACAAATACCGATTTATCATCATTTTGTTGATTCAAAAGGTATAATCATATGTTCGAAACTTTAAATCTTCCATTTTGACTCCATTTAATCAGTTTTAGACTCATACATTGTTCGACTCAGTCGAACTAAGAACCGTAATCAACAATAAGTAATTTGATGTTAATAATCAAATTAAACATTGAAATGATTTGTTTAGGGTTTAGTCGAATGTACTTAGGCTGTTTATTTGGTGAAATTTGATTAAGTGTTCATAATGAACATGAACAGACAGGGTGTTCATGCCAAAATTGAACAAAACCACTGTTTGATCTTTGAAAATGTTCAAACATGCTTATACTATGTTATAACTTGGTAAACATATTCAAAAGTTACTAACAACCACATAACAAATAGTTATTTTGGCAAAAACAACTCATACAAACATTGATTGCATATGTATTGAATGTGCATTAAATGTTATTTTGACTTCAAAAGGTCAATCTGAAGTTCAAAAATCAAACAGATATATTGAGCAATTTATGCATGTTCATGAACTTGTTAATCATGATATATCATCAAATCTAATTAGAAATTAGTTTTGAATCATAAAAGAATACAACAAACAATTTTTAAACAATCAAAATCATTCAACAGTTGACTTGTAAAAGTCAAACTGTTATTTTCATACAAAACACCCAAATCATTCATTTTTAATCAAACAACAAGTTCTAAGTATACATAAGTTATCAATATACAAACATACAAATGAACACTTAATCAACATTTCATCATTTCAAGCAATTATACATATATCATAAAGAATCACTAACATTTTTCTTCTTTTATGCAGATATGGCAAACTTGGTGTTTGTGAGGGATCATAACATCTGTGCATTCCTAGATCCTGACTCTCCCAAGTCAGAGAATTATAGAGACATGATCCAGGCCATTAGACAGACTAGACTGGTCCATGTAATGACTGCTAGACCAGACATTTATGAAGATCAAATAGTCCAGTTCGGGACCAATGCACACCTGGGAGAGGTTGATGATCAGCAAGTAGCAATATCTACTGTGCATAACCAAGAAATCATTATCACTGAGGAAGTTATAAGGAGGGTTCTGCAATTAGGAGATATTGATGCAGAAGGCCCTGTAGAATTTGATGAGAACTATGTGCTATATGTATTTAGACTGATTGGATACACAAACACTATTGAAAAGAAACAGATTAAGAAATCATACATGTGTGCTCAGTTTAGGTTTCTTATGCATACATATCAGAAAACTATGACCAATAGGAAATCAGGATGGGATGCAACATCTCTAAGAGCTTCATGTGCAGTTGCTAGCATTATTGCAAGGAGACCATTCAACTTTGGTGCTCAGATCCTAAATGGGTTGGTTTACAACATCACAGAGGTGAGGAACAAGTTCTTAATGTTTCCAAGATTCCTACAGATGATTATTGATGATCTGCTACCAACCATTCCAAAAGAAGGAGCCATATTTCAGCCTATTCACTTCAATGAACATGTATTTTCTAGGATCAAATCAAGCCTCTATCAAGGAGATGAGGTACCTATGCCTCCTCACATGATTGATCATGATCTCCCTGTTCCTGATGAGTTTATGAGGATACCAGGTGAAGATGAGCCTTTCATGCTATTCTAACATGCAATTCACCAAGCCCCTATCATACAGCCAGCACCAATCATCCATGCCCCAATCATACAACATGACCCAATCATTCCTCAACCAATCTAACCAGAACAACCACTTAGCCCATAAAATCCACCTAGCCCTATACAATCACATAACACAAACCTCTCTGATCAACAAACACTATCATCTCTGTTAAGATATATAGATACAGCTCTTGAGCAACTTCCAGAAGAGCATGAAGAGGTTGGTACTTCTTTACATGAGCCAGAAACTGCTCAAACATTCACATCTACTGAAATGGGTGAACCAAGCAGTGAAACATTAACAGAAGAAGACATAGAGCATTCAAAGGTCTTTCTATTCACTGAGTACAATAAACTCATTGAAAGATCAAACATAAGAACAAAGAAATTGAAAGACAAACTAAAGGAGAAAGATATAGAGATTGAAAAACTTAAAGCTGATGAAAATGCTCAAAAGCTGATTGTTAAGTTTGTAGAACAACAGCTTGAACAAACTCAAAAAGATCTGAAAGTCAAGGATAATAAGCTTCTAATAGCTAATGCTGAAGTTGACCACTGGGTTAACCAATCAATATCAAGTGAAAATGAAATTGATAAACTGAAAAAGATAATTGAAGCCCAAGCTGAAGAAATAAAGAGGCTAAACAGAGAGCTTGAGCATACAGACTCTCAACTAAATGAAAAAGAACTTTCAGATGATATTGTTGAAGATTTGAGTGAGTAGGGAGAAGAACCACAACAAACCCAATCAGAACAAGCTGAACTAGCATTGATCATTCCCGAAGAAACATACACAATGGATTAGCTGTTTAGTGAGGCTAATCCACATGAGAACATTCATTATTCTCCCATCCTAAAACAACATTTCCATACTCCTGATCCAGTCATAGAAGAAACAAGCATAGTTCCTTACAATCCTTTCACTGCAAAGCAAATGGAACTAATCAGACAATTTGCTGAATCAGCCTCTGTGCAACCTGAACAAGTTACAGTAGAAGCATCATCATCATCTCCTTAATTAATGACATATAAGAGGAAAAGGAAAAGAACCTATTTAGGTTCTTCATCAAAGGGCAAAGAACAAGCAGTAGAGCCTGAATCACCAAAATCACCTCCTTACAAGATACTTAAGGTAAAACAAGAAGAACCTGAGTATGCTGAGCAAACACAATTGGAAGAAGGTGAGATAGCACAGACTTCTGATCAATAACCAATTATAATCATATCAGACTCTGATGAGGAAAGAGAAGAAGATGATGAAGAAGATCAAATCCAAAACATTCAGGATCTATTCTTAGATAATCCTAAAATTTTGATGGGAATTGAATTAATCTCAAGAGGTTTCCCATATGATGCATTCATGACCATGAACATAACTGAAGTAAAGGATCTGCTCAAGGACTTTCAAGAAGTTTTGAAGAATGAAAGTGAGCAGACCTACAGAAGATACAAAGAAATCAAAGATCAAAAAGAATTACAAAAGAATCTACCTAAGGATCCTTAAATTGACAAGATGACTTACCAACAAGTCAAGAGTTGGTTAAGTCACACAAGGATTCCTTACAGATCTTATGCTGGAAGATCTTTATCATAAATGAAAGATATGGCCAGGGAAATCTACAAGAATATGCTGTCAAATGCCCTGAAGCCATAAGTTTTCAAACCACATCCAGCTGCTTCTCTCTCAACATATCACCAAGCACCTCCTGAGCTGCATCTAATTGAAGAACTTAGAGAGTTCATGCCCCATAGGCTATGGCCTAAAGGAAATGAGGTCAGAGAGATGATCAGTGAGAAGACTAACTTTGTTAAATTATATGACAAAATCTCTCTGACAGCCGGGGCAAATGAAACAAAGATTGTGGCTTGGAAATATGACGAAGTCTGGGATGCTGTGCTCATCAAAAGAGTATATAGACTTGTCTAATACATATCATACATATCCCAATTGGGCTCCCTCTCATATGAAGACAGACTGGACCTTCTCCAATTAAGAATGGTAAATCATACAAACAATCCAAGGGGAGCAGACTTCTTTCATATTCTGAGATCATACATGAACAGAAGGCATCATGAATTGAAGGCCAAAGCAGACAAAAAGGATAAACTGCATATAGAGAAATTGAGGAGAGAGCAGAGGGCAGCCAAAAAAAGGAAACAGCCCGAACCAGACCAAACAGAACAAGTTGACACTGAACTACTTGAAAGAGTAGGATATCCTTTTAGACCTTCTGATCTTAAGTTGATAATGAAGAAGATAGAAGGAAATCAGTACACTCATCCTATCACCAGATGGTATTATGATGAAAACCATTTTGAAGTGGTGTTGGAGAGAAAATTGGAAGGAAAAGAAGCTGAGGACATAAGATTATTTGATCCAGTTGAGATTAAACTTCTTCACCCGTCTTATGTCTTATTTTTAAAGACCAAATCATTTCTAGCTATTCAAGATGTGATGTGTAAGGGTGACTGCTGCTATTTCATTCATATGCTAAGAATTCTTGGAACAGTATATGTGAAAGCAGTCTTAAAACACAGATTAGAGACAAAACAAGAGCCCCTTACTCATATTGAATGAATAACAGGAATGAGGATTTTTGAACATAACAACCTGGAAATTCTTAAAGGAAAACATGTTGTCACCACCTTGGTGAGCAACATTGACATTCAAATCCTTGATCAATCAACCATAGAGCAGATGGTTCATTTAACTATAGAAAGAAAGTATGATGATCAAAGGAGCGCAGTTGACTATTTTGTTGAACATATAGTCAACTGCAGAAATGCATTCAAGATATCTGCTCTAAAAGATCAAATTAAGGAAGCTGAAGCTGACCAAGCCATAGAACAAGACATTAAAGATACACTCAAGGCTATGGAAGAGGCTCAGAAACAAATTGAAGAAGCAGGACCATCTCATTCATGAGGTTTCTAAACAGACAACTGGGGAAACTAACAAACAAACACATTTCCTTGTCTCTTATCTTACAATCATACATCGATATTATCATACAATCATCCAATCATACAAACGTATATACATATGATTTTATGCATATGACATCATACAAAAATTCATATATGTGTTTTTGTAAACACATAGATACATACAAACATTCATGCTTGTGTTATTTTGATAACACTAGAAATCAATCAACATTATTAAACAAAACATTTATCAAACAAACAGAAAATAGTGGCAACATCATACTTAGGAGGAGTATTGTTGGACTCAACAATTGCATTAAGAATTAATGCATGAAAAAGTATGATGCTTGCCAAAGCATACAATCAAACAAAATGTGTTTTAACATACAAAACAATCATTTATAACACACTAACATTATTAACATCCATAACAATCACTAACATTTGTTTAAATTTCTTTTTCAGATTTGTAAATAAAATAAATTTTGACCAAGTGTTCGCAACGGATGAAGAGTCTCCACAGCGGATGAAGATAATCAGCAGCGGATGAAGAAAATTCATCTAAGTGTGTGCAGCGGATGAAAGAATCCCATAGCGGATGAAGAACATTCAGCGGACAACATCCACAGCGGATGAACATTCCACAGCAGATGTTCATCCACAGCGGATGAACATCCACAGCGGATGAACATCCACAGCGGATGAACAACCAAGTATGCACAGCGGATGAATAGTCTTCTCCATAGCGGATGAGAAAACCTCCACAGCGGATGTCTTAATTCCATAGCGGATAGCTTAGACACTTAGGATTATTTATGTAATATTTGTTTACATAAGGGTAGTTCAGTAATCATATATAGCTTTTGTGTATAGGCTATAAATAGCACACTACCCTAATCCTTGGTAAGCTTTTGAACAATCAATCAAACAACCTGTTATTATCATTTTTGAGCATTCAAAACACACATATTAACACACAATCACACACACACACACACTGAATTCTTTCACTTGAATCATGGGTTTTCGCACCATGTTTCTTGTTGGTTGAATATTGAGAGATATTGAAAAAGGTACTTGGGGGAATCAACTTGTTCATGTTGAATATTTTTCTAATATGTTCATGTTCAACATGTTGTTGTAGAGTTGATTTCATCAGTATTTACGTCAGCTGGAGTTCTTATGGACTGACAATCTTGCAATTTAAATTTCTTTAAGAGTTTGTCAACGAACTTCTCTTGATTAATGAATATTCTATCTGCAGATTGCTTGACTTGAAGTCCAAGAAAGAAATTTATTTCTCCCATAGAACTCATTTGAAATCAAGATTTCATTATTTCTTTGAATTCATTGCACAATTTTGGACTAGTAGAACCAAATATGATATCATCAACATACACTTGTACACATAAAAGATCATCAGCATCCTTCTTGATAAATAGAGTCGGATCAATTTTCCCTCGCATGTATCCATTTTGGATTAAGTGATGTGATAATGTTTCATACCAGATTCTAGGAGCTTGATGAAGTCCATACAAAGCTTTGCTAAGCTTGTACACATGATGTTGAAATTCTGAATCCTTAAAACCAGGAGGTTGCTTTACATACACATCATCAGTGATTGGACCATACAAGAAAGCACCTTTAACGTCCATTTGGAACACCTTGAATTTCATGAATGATGCATAAGCCAGGAAGACACGAATTGATTCAAGTCTTGCAACTGGAGCAAATACTTCATCATAATCTATTCCTTCCTCTTGGGTGTATCCTTGTGCAACAAGTCTCGCTTTATTTTGAATAATAATTCCTCGATCATTTGTTTTGTTTCTAAACAAACATCGTGTGCCTATGGCATTTTCTCCTTCAGGTAAATCCACAAGATTCTACACTTCTTGTTTGTGGAATTGCAATAATTCTTCTTGCATAGCCTCAATCCAACTATTGTCCTTTAACGCTTCAGTAATGTTTTTAGGAACAATTTGAGAAAGAAAACATGAATATAAGTAAAGATTTGCTTGTTCTGATTTACTTCTTATTGTTCTCTCATTCAGTGGACCAATAATCTGAGACGTTAGATGGTTCTTGTGAATACGAGATGTTGGAATTTCATTCCCTTGAACATGAACATCCAGATTGGTTTAGTTCAAGTTAGAAAGTTGATGCAATAGGTTTGAAGAATGTGGATTGAAATTGGGAACTTGAGTCGGTGAGTTGATGAAGTAATCAAGATTACCGGTATCAACTACATCACCAGAAATAGATGACGTTCCAGACTTAGGTTGTACAATTTCTATACCATCATTAGGAATAGGTTGTGAAACATCTTGATTTTCTGAAATGGAATGATCTTCATCTTGTTGAGAGAGATCATCATTATTATCAAATCGAATTATTGAATCTTTGACAAAAGAGAAAAATGGATAATATGGGCTTGAGTCATCCATATCATCAAAATCTGAATCATCACTGAAAGAACCGAGATCTTCTTGAGATTTCTTGTTACCTGTAGAATCAAACAAGTTAGATTGATCAAACAAGTTAGATTGAAAAGAGTTTGACAATGAATCTAAATCAAATAACCAAGCTGAACCATTTAAAACTGATGGAAAAGAATTTTCAAGAAATTTAACGTTGAATGTTTCAAGTATAACATTTGTCCTAGAGCTATAAACTCGATAGGCTTTTGAAACAGATGAATATCCAACGAAAAATCCTTCATCAGATTTTTAAATCAAATTTTCCTAGATGATCACTTGAATTTAAAATCAAAACTGGACAACCAAAAGATTTAAGAAAGTCTATGTTTGGTTTCCAGCCAAACATCAAGTCATAAGGAGTTTTCAGTTTGTCTTTTACAATTAAAGTACGATTCTGTACAAAACACGCAGTAGATATGGCTTCATCCCAGAAAGTGATAGGAATTTTCGCATCTGCTAACATGGATCGAGCAGCCTCAATCAAAGTTTTGTTCTTCCTTTCAGCAACTCCATTTTGTTGTGGAGTTTTGGGAGCACTGAACTGATGAGCAATTCCTTTTTCTGCACAGAAAATATCAATATTAGCATTTTTAAATTCCGTTCCATTATCACTTCTTATTATTTTTACTTTTTGTTCTAATTGGTTTTCAACTTTTGTGATGAATTCTTTAAATAATTCAGCCCTTTTAGATTTAGCATTCAAAAAGAAAACCCATGAAAATCTTGTAAAGTCGTCAATGGTAACTAAACAGTAAGATTTTCTTCCAATACTCTTCACGTTGGTTGGTCCGAAAAGGTCCATATGCAACATCTGGAGAGGTTTGGAATTTGAGTTTATTTGCTTGGGCTTATAAGACGCTCTATGTTGCTTTCCCTTTAAACATGCTGAGTAGAGATCAGTAGTGGCAAACTTCTTTGTTGGAAGGCCGATAACATGATTTCCTGCTACAAGCTTGTTCATATTCTTGAAGTTGGAATGCCCGAGACGTTTATGCCAAAGCTGACTTTCATCATTTGAAGCTTGAGCAATGAGGCAAGTTGTTTCTGTAGATGGATCAACTTGAGACATATCCAGTTTGTATACATCTCGATCCCTAACAGCTTTAACAACCACTCAGTCCTTGCTAATCTGAAAACCTGGCTTCAAAATATAGCAATAAGAATCATCAAAAAGAACAGAATAGGATTTATCATAAATTTGGGATACGTTTAACAAGTTAAAGTTCAACTGTGAGAAGTAGTTGACTTTATCGAAGCTTATTATCTTGTTGGATACTGTTCCTTCTCCCGTGATTTTTCCTCTCGCATCACCACCAAAGGCGACATGCATACCATCCTTTAACTTAAAGTCTTGTAATAAGGCATGATTACCTGTCATGTGCCGGCTACACCCGCTATCCACATACCAGGTGTTGATTGGTCTTCTAGGGCGTACCTGCAAAACAAAGAAATTATGTTGAGTTATCTACCCAAGCCGAGATGGTCTTGGGTTTTCAAAACTTATCAATAATTGTAAATTGTTTTAAATGAAGTTTGTTGACATCCGGTTTGTTTTTAATGAAATTGCCAATTCTATGATTCACAAATTTTTGATCATTTTTAATAAAATTCATACCATTGAATTGATCAATTTTTGAAAAATTTTTATTTTCAAATTTTTATTGTTCATTCTCACTGACCTTGGAATGAATTGTTTGTGAATGTATCGTTTTGGTCTTACAGAGTCATTTCTTTTAAAAGATCTCAAGCCTAATGACGGTTGGTTAGTTAATCTTTGAAAACCAATAGTTTGTTTTCTTTTAAACTGAGGATTAACATAACCTTTTCTAAAAGAGCTAAATTGTGCATTAGCAAATCCTTTCCTTGGAGAAGTCTTTCTAAAGTAACAATTTTCTATGTTGTGAGTCTGTTCATCACAGAAGGTACAATACTTATTAAAATAACACTCTGATGTTGAGTGATTTCTCATATCGCATATATGATGGTATTTATTAAAAAAACATTTAGCAGTGTTGTGATTGTACATGTCACAGATTTTGCTATACCTCTGTGGAGTTTTGAATAACTGTTTATTGACTTTCGATGTTGACGCAACGTTTGATCCTTGTCTAGGTTTAGGCGTCAAAAAATTAATCTGTTGCTTTTGATTTGACAGTTTTTTCTTTTGCATATTTGGTTTTGGCTTTTGTATATGAACTTCATTCTTTGATTCCTTAGACACAAATCGTTTAACGACAGCAGAAGTCTTTAAATTTGAACCTGTTTTCAGATCAGAGTTCGATTTGTTCTTAGGAGTTTGTTTAACATCTTGAATTGAGTTCATGTTCAACATACCAGCAGACACAAATTTAATTGGTTTAAATGTTGTTTTTGTTTCATTTTCTTGACTCTTATTTTGATCAGCTTTAGCTTTAGTCATTTTTCTTCTTCTCCTTTGGTTCCTTGATTTTGTGGAACTTGATTTCATTTGAGACTGAACATCTTCAGGTGAAGATTCTTTTTCATTTTCTTTCTCTTTCTGATCTTTTTGGTCATAAGAACTTGACTCTTCAGATGTTTCTTCTTTTTGTTTTGCCTTATCTTTGTTTTTAATGATTACTTCCTCCAACACAGATTCTTTTGAAACAAAAATTTTCTTACTTTTCGATCGTGGTTCATATGATTTAACTTTTATCGGATGACCATTTTTGATCTTTTCTGTATCCTTTTCTTCAAAGATTTCAACATTGATTTTCTCTTTTTCATTATCAGAAATCTTGTTGTTTTTGTTTTGATAAGCTTTAAGTTTTGCTTTATTCTCAGGAGAGTGATCATGAGTATTAAAATTTTCTGGCAAAGTGTTAGTCATAGATTCAGGCATTGGTTCGTGAGTGAAACCTAATCCTGCTTTTTGTTTATCCTTTCTTTCACTTACCAGTTGTTCCACGATTGTTTTGACACTTTTGACTTTAGCAAGATCAACTTGAGTAGCAGCATGTGCTATTTTCTCCTGTTCTAAGTTCTTGGTCATTTATTCAAGTTGTTTTGAAACTATTTCTAGTTCTTTCAAAGTTTTGTTCCATGAAGTTTGTAAAGAAATAATCTTTTCATCAGATATTTTATGATCATTTTTGAGTTTGTTATGCAGTAGTTCCTCTTGCTTAAGTTTTTCACATATTTTGTATGAGTAATTTCTGTAGTATTCAACATGTTCAAAGCAAGATTTTGTGCATAGTTTTTCTCTTACTTCTGATGGTATTTCAGGATATTTAGGAGGAGAGGTCTCAGAGTTAGAAGAAGAATTTTCAACCTTTGGTTGATCTGACTTTGCCATCAATGCAACTTCTTCTGAATCCTCTTTAGGATCAGATTTATCACTCCAATCGTATTCTTCTTCTTTATTCTCAGAATCATATTTAGCCTTTGGATCACTATCTTCTGACCAATCTTCTCCTTGAACTTTTGTAATAAGAGATAAACTGGAAGTTAGATCAGCAGTAAATAGTTCTGCATAAGCACACCAATCGTAACCGTCCTTAATGCTAACAACTAGAGCTTTCTTTGGCTCTTTAGATGACTTAGATTCATCTTTAAGTTCAGGCATTGGTAAGCTTTGGTATGGCTTTTGGAATGTCTTTTGAGATGATTGTTGAAACCTTTGATTGCTTGAACTCGATTGGCCATTTCCTCCTTTGTTTCTGGGAGCTTTGCATTCCCTTGAAAAGTGACCATAGCTATTGCAGTTGAAACACCTTGACTTAGACTTGTCAAATCCAACAGTCTTGTTAGCACTTGGCTTGTAGTTCATGTTGACATAAGAGTGTTTCTGAGTTATGTATGCAATCATCACCATTTGCCAATTCAGATCCATTTCCTCCATGTCATCTGGATCCATTTCAAATAAGTCCTGCAAAATAAAATCTAATTGAGTTAAATGGCTACCTTGATAAGCTTGAAAACTAGCCATAAAAGCAGTAAAAGCATATTTGGACTCTTCATCCTATAATAGGATGTTAATGACATCTTTAACTTTGCTAGGTTTAGCAGAGTAAGAAGATGGAGTCTCAGTATGAGTGTTAGAAGTTTGAGCTTTAGGAGGAGACTGAGGTTGAGGTTGAGATGTATAAGCAGGTGCACTTGTATAAGAAGAATCAGTAAAGAACCCTGCTCCAACAAACAGATCTCCCTCTTCTTCTGGTAAATTCTCATTCTTTGCCATAAAGGCATTCACCACAGTGCTAGCAGGAGATGCAACATACTTGTATTGAGACATTGAAGCTGCTCTGTCATTATTCCTTGAACTTTCATCAATTTCAACAGACTCAATTTTGACTATCAACAGATCAATATCCATAGGAAATTTCTCAGTATGCTTTAACAGTGTAACAGTTTGTTTCCATGAAGATGGAAAAGCATTGAGAAGCCTAAAGTTTAGATCTTTTAAGTCATTTTTAATACCGGCAGTTGACATCTCTGTTGTAAGCTGCACAAATCTATTCATCATTTGATTTATAGTTTCATCAGATAAATGCTCAAAGAGCTCTAACTGCCTTTTAGTTTCTGTTTCTTGAGATCTTGAATCTCCTTACCACCTTCACAAATTATCTTCAAAGCTTTATACATAGTATATCCCGTTTGATAACCATCAAGTCTGGTTAAGACTTCAAGTGGTAGTCCTTTACACATCAGAGAATATGCTTTTATATCATTCTTAACTTTTCTTAGAACATCACCCTGCAATCCATCTTCAGGGTATGGTTTTGGAGAGTCTTTAGTATAGACAAACCCTCTATCAGGACCATATGAATTTATAGGAATATGAGGTCCTCTTTCTATTGACTTCCACAAGTCAGTGTCAATAGAATTAAGATGATGTTTCAATCTAAGAGACCAGTTCTTAAAATCAGCTTTGTTCTTTAGCTTAGGAACTCTGTTCTCTTAGTCTTCTGATTTCACCATTTTAATTTTTGATTTAAGAAAAAGATTTATTTTTGTTGTTTTTTTAAGTTTTTGAATCAAAACAATGAAAAGAAAATATTTTTGGATTTTAAATTTTGAAAAATTTCTAAGTGTTCAGGTGATGCGCCTGAATAGTGATGAAGCGCTCAACCAGTTCTGACTTTGACTTTGAAACGTTTAAGGGATTTCCTTAGAGAAATTCTCAAAAACGCCCAACTTGAAATGCGCCTGAACAGTTGTAAAACGTCCAAACAGTTGTCAGATGCCTGGCCAAACAGTTCAAATGCGCCTACACAGTTGTAATGCGTCTACACAGTTGTAATGCGCCAAGAATTCCTTGAAAAGTTTCAAAGTGACCAAAAAGTTGTAATGCTCCTCCACAGTGGTAAAACGCCTAGACCAAAAACATCTAAACAGTTATGAAACGCCTGAACAGTTGTCAAGCGCCCAAACACTTAGGCAATTTTCAGTAGTGTTTTGACCTAATGCGCCAACTTCAATAGATTTCAACAAACTCAGATTAACTGAAATCCTTCCAAACTTGATGAATTGACCTAAACTCCTCCAATTAGGTAGGAATTCGATCAATTAACAGTTCTCTAACTTCAATTTCATCAAACCACAACAACAAATTGATCTTTGATTAAAAAACCAGTTCGACTGTGAAGAACAAGTTCGAACACTGATTTGAACAAGTCACTGAATTTGAACAAATTGAACTGCAGATTGTGATTCAATTCATGTTTCTGATGATGAAACGTAACTAAAATCAACAATTGTTAGATTGAATTGCTTATCAAACATAGATTCAAGTGATTCAAAAGTTCGACAGTTTGAAGAACTCAAATCACTAAACCAACAGCTCTGATACCATTTGATAGGATCAAAATGGATCGATCTGTGATGATATTGTGATACAATTCAATCAAACAAACACATGCAATCAACTCAATGCAAAGAAATCACAAAAATTCATAGATTTTCGTTGATTAGTAAGCAAAGAAAGTACACGTGCAAGTAAAAACAGTTACAAATTCTTCACTGATCTAGTCTCTATCAATCTCAAAAGTCTCTTAAGTCTTGTGTCTAAAGTCTAGTCTACCTACACAATACATTAACTATTATTTATACTATCAAGAAAACAAAAGGAACATATTTACAAAAGTAGTCCCTATACTATGACAAAAACTATAAAAGACACATAAAGACTAAATGTTAATCTTTAAGAAGCATCTACAATAGATATTTAAAACTTGCTACAAGGTCTATGTCTAGAAAACTTAGTCCTTCAAGCAATATTCTTGCTGATATGTTTATCATGGGATTTTCATGCCTAGGATTCATATTCCATCTAGCATTAATACTTGGCTAACATATTTAATCATGTTTACCTAAAAATGTTTAAAAAATATACATCAGCAAAAAGATGGTGAATACATTTAATTTGACACAAAAATATTTCGGCATAAATAAATATAAACAATTAATCATAAATTAACGGTAAATCACATATTTAGTAGTCTATTTCAACTAAAGTCCCCCTCCATATATACTAGTATTGGTACTCAGGATGTTTTACTACGGGACCGTAAGGCCTCGTTCTCAGGACGCTTACAGCTGGTCAATCATTGCACATAAAACATAAAACATATATTTAGGTGTACTAAAACAACGCAGCGGAATAATTTAAAATCATTTCATTCATTGCTTTTGCAAAATAATACAACATTCGTAATCGTTACAAAATATTGTTTGTTCGCATTACAATGCAAAAACGTCATAATTTAAACAATGGATGCCATCCCAAAAACGCCAAGTAGCTGCCCCATGCCATCCCCAGCAACATTACCTGCCAACTGAAAAATACATAAAAGTCAGCGTTGCTGAGTGAGTTCTAGTTTTATAAATAAAATACTTTTCTTTCATTTAAAACCGTACTTTACTTTCGTAAGCGATCATACATCATACGTACAAATAGATAATCTTATTATTATCTTTCATCATCATTCGTATTCTTACATTCATTCATCATCGCACGTCATCACTATCATTCGTTCATAATTACTTCCACTTCTCATCTGGACCAATGCCATGTACTACACCCCAAGCATCATGCACAAGGCGGGTACTGGGCCGAAGTCTATAAATAGTCTCCCATGCATTGTGCCCGGTGGCCTGACCACAGTACCGGGGTAAATTCATTTGGACCAATGCCATGTGCTACACCCCAAGCATCATGCATAAAGCGGGTACTGGGCCGAAGTCTATAAATAGACTTCAAACATCATACACTAGGCGGGCACCAGCACCGGGGCAAGCGACAATGGTCCCATACATCTGGTCAGTCACAAAGACTAGACCCCTAGTGTGCATCCTTTCGGGGTAGCTAACCCGCACACAGTTGAGCTAACACCCTTCATTGGGTGTGAACCTCCATACATTGCTTGCAAGACTTTCATTACTTTCACTTCATTAATGCATGCATTCATTCATTCTTTATGTTCCACTTATCATTATCATTAATTTCCACTTTACGTTACATAATACTTTTCATTCATTTCATACCCATAACATGTAAGTCACGGAATAATACATAATAGGAACATAAAGTCAACATAACACATTCATACATAGCATTACATAAACATCACATACCCCATCACACATCATCATAAACATCATGCATCAACCATTCACATACGTTCAACATAAAAACATAACCGACCCTCCGTGTGGTAGCGGGGGTTCGGGGGCGGCAGCCCCTGACAGCGGGGTCCTAGGGGCAGCAGCCCCTAGTAGGGTCCAAGGGGCAAAGCCCCTGGCTGGGGCCGGGCTGACCTGGCTGGGTCCAGGTCAGCGTGAAAAATTATTATTTTTAAACATTTATATGGAACATTTCCTAATGGAAAAATTGATCTTCCTGTTAAAACCTTTTAAATTCTTGGACATTTAAAACATACATTCGGTATGCATTTCCAGCCCCAAACAAGTTTAAAACCTTTAAAATAGGGGATCTAGAACTCACCTGGACACAGTGAGTAGCTTCTCAATCAAGCTTTCTAAGCAAGGGTCGCACTACACAGCATGCAGATAAGTTAACACTCAAAGGGGTTAATTTCTGCCTAATTTCGCTGCTGATTTTGCTGTATGATCAGCAGTTTCACTGCAAGTTTCGCTAGCAGTTTCGCTGCCACCTTCGCTGGCAGTTTCGCTGGCAGTTTCGCCCAACTTTTGTTGGAAATTCAAGTCTGCGAGACTACCTGCGAAACTATAGTTTCGCAGGAAGATCCACAGTTTCACTGGACGACTACATAATTTCGCTGGATGAACATCCAGTTTCGCAGAACGGGCTGAAATTACGAACCAACCCATTTTTGACCCAAAACTTCAATATTTTACACCCAAATCCTTGGTTTATCACCCAAAAAGCTATATCTAAGCTTCTTACATGTTTTCTTACACAAAAATGTGAGTTTTGGGTGATTCTTTGCCACTTTCAAAAACCCCAAACCCTAGAATCCGGGTTTTCCCTTAAAGAACCGATTAAACAATGTTTCTTACCTGGATTCTTGGTCTTTTCTTGTTGTTTGGATGCCCACAAACACCAATCTTCAATCTCTTGATCAACCGAGCCTTGGATCACCACTTTCTCTCCATTTTCTCTCTCTACACCCTCTCTCTAAAAGTTGGTATTGAGTTGCAAATAAAAGTTGCTCAAGCTGACCCGTTTATATATACCGGGCGTTCCCGGGACCTTAAACTCGCCGAACACATAACCCGCGAGGTCTACTCGGTCCATACTCCATTTCCCGCTTATTTTCTTTAAATAATCCCGGCTAACCCCATTATAATTAACTGGCTCGTTTCGACTTTATTCCGGGCGTTACAGGGACTCCCCGGATCTTCACTGAGTCTGAACCAGCCCCAGTATAGGATTTTCACCCATCCTTAGGATATAGTTTGATCAAACATACATATACTTATGGTTTAAATGTTTTAGCATAATACCTCTATGCATTGACATGGTTAACGTACTAATGCCATTTTTGCAAAATAAAATCATTTGATTGTTTTGAAAGTATTAAACGCATTCACCTGGTAAGTTGAATAGAGCCTCTAAACTTGATAAGCTTTTGTGTCTAAACCTTGAAGTAACTTAAGGATTAAGTTACGAGCCTCTAACATCTTGATAAAATTAGATCGAGACGTGTATACTTGTTGTCTAGAGCATCTACACTGTTTTCCTAATGTGGGGTTATGTTTGTGGTGTTTAAAGTAGGGAAAACGATTAGAAGGTTATGAAATTAAACAAAGCAGAAGGCATCTATTTATAAAAGGATATTTCTTACCCATTAAGTATTTCTTACTTATTAATTTATATCCAAAACTTAACTATTAAGTCCAAAACTTAGTAATTAAGTTTTATATCTTATTCAAGACTTAGCTATTAAGTTTTATCCAAAACTTAGCCATTAAGTTTTATCTAGATTTTATCTAAAAGTTAGACATTAAATTTTATCTAATAATTAACCATTAAGTTTTTTCCATAACTTAACTATTAAATTCTATTGAGATTTTATCTAAAATTTAGTCAATAAGTTTTATCTAAAACTTAGCCATTAAGTTACTTAGTCATGAAGCTGCATCTAGATAAAACTTAGTCACGAAGTCTCACCTCAAAATATATTCATGATTCATAATAATTATATTTTATATGAAAATTTCACAGGTGATATATTAAATAACTGGCTTTGTACAGAATGGATCAGCAGATACTTGCTTCTTTACCTCCAGGTTGCACTTAGGGATGTATGTGGGAGTGTATATCATTGGTGGTTCAACAGTATTGTACCCCAACCTTGTCTTCGTTTGATACAACTTTTGAGAGTTTTCAATTAAAGCAAGCATTTTTCAAACTTTTTAGTTAGAACAATGTATTTATTAGCATATGTTTTAGCCACAGCTAAGTCACATTGTGCTGATTTTAATCTGCTCAAGAGATCATCAATCTGGGTCTTCAAGTTAGTTTGTTCATGTTTTAGTTATGAAACAATCTTTTCTAGCTCTATTATCTTTATTTTGAGCTTGGTCATTTTTCTTAAATTAGTTTTAATAATTTTGATTCATTCTAAATCTTTCATGGGATCCAGATTGTGATTTCTATACAAGTCTATCTTAGCAATGAACTCAGGTGTACAACCAGGTTCAAAGGTTACCTGAGGTGAGGAGGTTGAGCTTTCAACCATTAGTGCATCATTAATTGGAGTGATATCCTCTAGTTGAAAGCTCCGGTCAATCACCTCTTCTTCTGAGGCTACAGTTGTTGTATGTCTTTGGCTTGTAGAAGTAGAAGGGCTTTAATAGGTTGAGGGTTGCTTGAAGTTAGGTGAGCTTCAAGTAGATAGGTTTGACTTAGGTGGTATGGATTCTTTAGCAAAGTGTCCAAGCTGCTTGTAGTTGAAACTCTTCACTTTGCTCTTATCAAACCTAAATCATGATCTTCTCTACCTTAAGAACTTTCTTCCACTTCTCTACTAAAACTGTTTGGCCTTAAAAGAGATCATGGTTATCCGATAGTTGATGTCCATCTCCTCAAGATCATCTGGGTGAATGCATTCCAGTTCTTCTTCAAAGAGTTGGAAGAAGTTGGCTTCTTCACTAACAAAGGCTGAATTTGAAGAGTAGGTTGGTGAAAAGGATTGTAAGAAATATGTTGTTATTGCTATTGAAGAAGGAGACTTTGACTGGAGCTTTCACGTAGAAGATGCTTTTCCAAACCAAGCACTGATGGCTGATCATGAAGAAGCTAAGGTATTGGAACATCTTTGTACTCCTGAATGCATTGCAAAAGTTAACATATATAGGTCCTATAATTTAGAAGTGAGGTCTGATCTTGAGTCCTTGAACATTTTAAAAGCTAATTTTAAAAGAGCTGAAAATGACTGTAAACTTAAAATAGAAGATCTAGAGAAAACCATTTCAACTCTTAAGCATGAGCATACTAATTACAGGACTCAGATCAAGGATCTCATCGTGAAATTAACTGAAAGCCAAGTTGATCTTGTGATCAGCAAAGCTAAGGCAGAAAAATGTGTTCTTGAAGAGCAAACCTTCAAGAACTAATATCTTCATCCATGCATGCAAAGATTTTTTATCAGAACAGGCAAGGATTGGGTTCAAGTGAGATAGCTCCTCCACACACATTGTTATTTGTAAGATCTCTAAGGTATGGAACTTGTCAAGATGAGCTGCCCTCCATAGATCCTATTCAAGAGAAGGATGAAGGTGAAGAGGAAATAGTGAATGATGAAACTGAGGTGAGTGACAAGGGTTATCCTAAGAAGGGACACCCTTCTCCTGGAGAGAAGGATGAACCAAGGATGACCAAGTCTACAAGGAAGAACTTGATCAGGGCTGCTAAAAGAAAATCCAAGAAAGCCCAAGAGATCAAGGCCACCTTCAACTCAAAGCAAAAGCAAGTTTTTATCTCTGCTGGATTTGAAATGGCAAATGCTAAAGACTCAATTATGGATTCTAGTACTAGGAATCCTAGTTCATGTCCAAATCATCCTAGTCAAAAGAGGAAAACTAATGAAATATGCACCACTACTGCACAGCCTGACCCATCCAGTTTAAGAGCAAGCCTCATCCTAAGAAGCCTGTTGTATCATTTGAAAAGGTGAAGAAGGAAGTGGAAAGTGATCAAGCTTGGCCTTCCACTTAAAGGAAGACTCTCAGAAGCATGCAAACTGAATGCATCATGTGTGGTAGTACTTCTCACTTTGCCAAGGATTGTATCTACAGTCCTAAAAGTACTATCCACATGTTCAAGAAGAAAACTTTTGAGAAGAAGAAGAAGAAAACAGCTTTAGAAGGAAAATCTCTTCCTTTCGGAAGCTCCAAAGTGAAAAAAAAGATAAGTGAAAACTTACCTTCGGAAGAAAATTTGGTCTCGGAAGAAAGGAATGCTTCTGAAGTACTGAAGTCTGCTGTAATGGATGCAAAAGCTTCCGAAGGTTTAGTCTCCAAAACTTCTGAAGTCAACAAAACTTCCAAAGTATTGAAGGCCAAGTCTAGTCCTCCAAAGATGGTGTGGAAGATGAATGAAGGCCATGTGATTGAAAGTTCTTCATCGACAATAACAAATGATCCTCATGACTTGCATATAAGATCAATTACTGTTGCATTATCTTCAATGCACTTTGGCAAGCCCAAGACCAACGAGGCTTGGTTTCTAAATGTAACTAATCATCTCTTTAAGTGCAGGAACAACTTAATACTGATTTCTTCCAAAGACAGAGAAGACATGCTTTCTCTGATCACCTTTTGACAAAAAGCTGAACAACTTTCTGCTGCCACTCTGAAGACTCACCAACTTATATGAGTTGGTGAAAAGGTCCATGCTTTTGTTAACTGTAGATTATGGTTGTTGGTCTGTAACTTTCTACTTTTGTACCTTTTATCATTTTTATAATAGATTAGGATGTGAGCTATGACATGTCATAGTCACTGGTCAAAAGGCAATCTGTCTTTTAGACTCTACATTGATCTTGTTGTTTAGATTAGTGTTTCCAGCTGGCCTTCAACGTATGGCCAGCTGTAGGATGTAGTATAAAGTGTCTCAAGTACTTGTAACTTAGATAAGCTTTGTAACACTTGTAAAAGAACTTGACTACAATATACATCATTCTTGAAAATCATATCCGAGAGTTCTTGTTCTTATTCTTACGTGTGTTCTTTGTTTCACTCCAACCGGTTTCCTATTTGAATTGCTAAGTGTTATTAACTCTTCCACCTTGTGAAACTGTTACATTGATCATAAACCCAGTCCGAAAAGAGTCTTTGTACAATGTCTCTATCCACCATAGATGAGCACATTAGGGTGATCAAGCAGAAGATTAACAAGGGTGAGCTCATTGACTTGCATTCTCCACCAAGTCAGGCTGCACCTGAAGTTGAGGTCAAGGTTGAACCGTAAGAGACAACACATCCTGGACCTAGTGCTAGACCACAGCCAACTTCATCTTCTGATCCATAGCAGGGTCCTGATCCTTCTCCTTCTAAACCTGTGAGGGAAGAGGACCCAACTAAGAAAGACACACAAGAACAACCTGGTGCTAAAGGCCAGTATTCTCAGTTGAAATTTGGAAAGAGGAAGAAAAGTATGGCCATTAGAAGGGATAAGAAGAAGATGAAGAAGTCCAAGACATCCACCTCTACACCTCAGGATGGGTTAGAACAACCTAAGGGTGATCAAGAAGAGGCTGCTCATCCAACTCCCATTCAAGTAGAGCCTCTTACTGGTGGGAGAACCATCTTGTTCTGGATCTTTGCTGCTAATCCGGACAGATGGTATGTCTTTAGAGATCAAGGAGGTCAAGATGTTTACTTCTAGCAAGACATACTTAAACTTCCTCTGCATGATCTCTATGATATAAGGAGATACTATGAGAGTTTAAGGGATCCTGACCAAATGATGAAGAAAAGAATGGTCTTGATCCTAATGAGGACTATCAATAGTGATGGAAATGATCTGCCCAAAATACATATTGAATTGATGTGGCTAGTATGTCATGATCCAAGTCGGGTCATACCCAATAACAAGCTAGACAAACACCAAAGATATTTGTTTTATGATATGATCATATAAATAAATATTAACACTTAGAATATTTGGAAATTGGGTTTCCAAACATTTACACTTGTGTTGTATATAAATTATATGGATAATTTATTTCAAAGAGAGAGGAATATTAATTCATCCGCATTCGTTTTACACAGCCGCATTTGATGTGGTTGAACAAATGCGGATGATGTTTATTCATCGGCATTAGTTTTACACTGCCGCATTTGATGTGGTTGAACAAATACGGATGATGTTTACTCATCCGCATTTACAAATGCGGGTGAACAAACCCTGTCCGCATTTGTTTTGGAACAAATGCGGATGAGCATTTCTGGAAATGCTCATGGAAACATACATCCGCATAACTAATGCGGATGACCATTTGCAAATGCGGACGAATTACTTCACCCGCATTTACAAATGCGGAAGAACAACTTCATCTGCATTAACTAATGCGGATGTTGTTCTGAGAAATGTGGATGGGTTAAGGGGCTGGGCCCCACCCACTTTTCTCTCTCCTAAACTTTATGTTTCCAAGGACATGCAATATAAGATGGCTTGCAGATCTCTCTCTAAGATATACGACTGGAGAACAAAAAAGTGTAAGAACCCTTTTTTTCCCTCGATCGGTCTAGAGAAACATAAAAGGGAGTTGTATAAGTGAAAATCCTAGCAACCGGTGTTCTTGTTGGTGGCTCGTGGGTAGACCAGCTTGAGGCTTCTTGCTTTAGGAGCTGCCATCCTCGTTCATCTCCTGCCGACCTCACAGTTGAAGGTAGTTCTTCGTACCTTCTATGGTTGTTTGTAAGCATGATTTCATATATCGATCCATAAGGGTTTTTGACTGATTTTATATAAAAATGTTTTATATATAAATTAGCTCACTGTAACAAGTTTAATATATATTCCACTACGTTCTTCTATTTTATAAGGATAAAATAGATCTGTTTAACTTGTGAAAACCCAACAATGGCGTCAAGAGCCGGTTATATGGATACATGCTTCATTTGGACTGAAAATTCGGTTTCTTGGTGATGATTCACCAAAAGCCGAGAGGCTTCAGCCCTAGTATCCCCTATTTTTCAAGATCTATTTAGACATGCATATAGGAATCTTGGAAAATATATATCATTTGGATGATTTTGTTTTGGAAACAAAACCATGGTTCTCGGCTGTTTATGCTTCAGCCGAGAATCTATGGTTCAAGGGGATGCTTTTGGATTTTGCTTACATATGTGGATATGTATTTTATTTTTTCATAACCAAAGCCGAGACCTATGGATGAATGTGTTGTGATTTGTTTTAATTATTCAAATGGTTTGTAATAATTAAACATGTTTATTCTTCCTATTGGGTATGTAATTTATTTATTTTTCATTTGGTATGTAAATGAATAGGCTAGTTGCACTTTACTTTTACTAGAAAAATTGTATTTAGAATATGTTTTGTAAAAGAAGCTGCAACAAGACTATCTTTATTGGTTTTAACCGAAAGGAGAAGATGAAGGCTGAAAGGAGTTTGGTGCTGAAGTCAAAGCCTAAATGAAGACCCAAATGGATTGGAAGATTCACAACACAAGGTGGACACTTGAAGCATTTGGATGCGGGATCAAGTGGGAGTTCACCGGCACAAATGTTGTGTCATTTTCACCCTTAGAAACGACTTTACTAACTCATTTGTTTCGGTCAACAAGTGATGTTAAGCTTAGATGGCTACGGTTATGGACTCATGTGATGCTTGTGTGGTTGTTTTATTATTGTTTTGTGATATATGGATATGCATGTTTAACATTTTAAAATCAACAACAAGCATAAAATTAGTTCTTAGAAAACATTAACATGGGTAATAAAAGGGTTTATTAAAAGTTAATGTGTTCACAATAAAATTGGTTTTATTGAAAGAACTTTGAAAATTGTTTCACACTGGTACCACACATTTGAATGCATGCAAATGTTAGGTGCAAAATAGTTTTCAAAACTAGAATTAATGAAAACTAAAATCCCTTTTGAAACAAGTTTAACACCATCCTTTTACACAACACTCGAATCACTTGGAAACTATTTGTGGGATAAAGGTCACCTAACCACTCTTAGGGAACTTGTGTGTTTGAGGTGGGGTTAACATATTTGTGGGATAAAGGTCACCTAACCACTTGTATGTGTAAACTCACATGTGTGTGTAAGTAGGACAACTTGAGTTGGAAACCATGTGAATAGGGTCACCGAAGCATGGTGTACAATGGTGTTGATGGGATTAAACATGACAACTAAACATAAAGATGTTTAACCGATCCCATAAAACTAGAAGTTGCAAAGGGTTGCAATTGTCAAGTGTTGACTACCTTGTTAATTTAAATGATGGGATAAAGGTCACCTAACCATTATTTAAATGTAACGTTGGATTCTAGATTTTAATTATTAATTGTCTATGAGACGTGAAAAGGGTATTAATAATTAAATTTTTATTTACGGAAATACTAAAAATGAACTTTGTTTGTAGAAATGGCCGCCAACAACAACGCTCCCACCCCGACCGTCCATAACCTATCACTAAGAACTATATTAGAAATGGATCGTCTTAACCATAATAATTTTATGGATTGGTTTCGTAACTTGAGAATCGTTCTCAAGCAAGATAAGAAATCTTACGTACTAGACGATCCCATTCCCGACAAACCCGATGTTGATGATGTTGAGGCCTATAACGATTGGGTTAAGCACACTAAGGATTCTGTGCAGGTTTCTTGCCTCATGTTAGGAACTATGATTCCTGAGCTCCAAAAGGATTTAGAGCATCATGGGACATACGACATGATTACCCAGTTAAAGGAAATGTTCCTTCAACAAGTAAGGGTAGAACGCTTCGAAACGGTTCGAGTGCTTTATGCATGTCGCATGGAAGAAACTCAATCGGTTTCATCTTATGTACTTAAGATGAAGAGCCACATTGATCGCCTTGAAAGGCTAAATTGTCTCTTCTCAAAAGAGTTGGCCACGGATTTGATCCTTAATGGCCTAACTAAAAGGTTTGAGATGTTCATCATGAATTATAACATGAACAGATGGGACAAGAGCATTGGTGAGCTTCACGCAATGCTCAAAACGGCCGAGGCGGGGATGGGTAAAAGGGTTTTACCCATCCTCACGATCAATGAGGGAGGCAACAAGAAAAGGCTACACCCCGATCCCAAGGAAAATGTTGCCAAAGGAAAGGGATACATCAAAGGAAAGGGTAAGGGAAAGGCAAGAACTGAACCTCCAAAACCAAAGCTTAAGAAGCCTAAGGTAGCGGAGAACGGTCCACACTTTGACTATGGTGAGATAGGACATTGGAAGAGGAATTGTCCAACCTATCTCAAAGAGTTGAGAAACAAGAGGGATGCTGGGCAGACCTCAGGTACAACTTTCATGATTCATATTAAATTGAATGTTATTTCTTCAAACACATGGGTATTGGATACCGGATGTGGAACTCATATTTGCAATTTGTTACAGGGGTTTAAAAGAAATAAGCATTTCAAGGAGGGAGACACAAGTCTCTACATGGGCAAAGGAGCAAAAGTTGATGTTGAAGCCTAAGGAGACTATGTTTTGAAGCTTCCAAATGGTTTGGAAGTTTTCTTGAAAAACATCTTGTATGCTCCTAGTTTGACTAGGAACATAATTTCTGTTTCCCTTTTAAAACAATATGGTTATGTATTAAAGTTTGTAAACAATGGTATTTGTGTTTTTATGGATGATGTATTTTATTTTGAGGCTATGCCTTATAATGGTATCTATGAATTGGTTCATGATAACTCATCTTTTAATAACTCGTTATACCAAACAAGCACCAAGAAACTTAAAATGGGTTTAAGTGATTTATGTCTTTGGCATTGTCGTCTTGGACATATAAACAAGAATCGGATTCAAACACTTCAAAAGAATGGTCTTTTGGAAACAAATGAAAATGGTTCATTTAATAAGTGTGAATCTTGTTTACAAGGAAAGATGACAAAGTTGCCCTTTAGTGGTACTAACGAAAGGGCAAAGAATTTATTAGGAATCATACATTCGGATGTACGTGGTCCTTTTAAGACAATGACAAGGAATGGTGAGAGATACTTCATTACCTTTATCGACGATTATAGTCGTTATGGTTATGTGTACTTGTTGACACACAAACATGAAGCTTTTGAAATGTTGAAAATCTTTAAGAATGAAGTAGAAAGTCAACTCAATAAAACAATCAAAGTTCTTCGTTCAGATAGAGGAGGTGAATACCTGAGTGATGCTTTTCAGGATCATCTTATGAGTTGTGGGATTGTCTCACAACTTACTCCACCCGGAACACCGCAACATAATGGTGTGTCTGAAAGGAGAAACCGAACCTTATTGGATTTGGTTCAATCTATGATGGCTAGAAGCTCACTACCTCTATCATTTTGGGGTTTCGCATTGCTCTCCGCGGCTCGTATTTTGAATATTGCCCCAACCAAGAAAGTGGACACGACACCTTTTGAAATATGGCATGGAAGAGTTCCATCACTATCATATTTAAAGGTATGGGGTTTGAAGCTTATGTGAAGCAGAACACCCAAAACAAGTTAGAAAGTCAATCCATTAAGTGTATATTTGTTGGATATCCCAAAGACTGTATGGGATATTACTTCTTTAATCCAACCAAGCAAAAGGTATTTATTGCTAGAAAGGGTGAGTTCTTAGAAACTAAGTTTCTTATGGAAGAAACGACGTATAGAACAGTGGAAATTGATGAGGATCAAGAACCACAAGCCAATAAACGTTTGGTTGAAATTAGCGATCAACAAGAGGTTGTTGATAATGATCAAATGGTTAATCAATACACCCAAAACGTTCGCAGATCTGGTAGAATTAGCATTCCACCTGAAAGATATGGATTTTTCATGAATGGATGCTATGTGGTTGACTCGGATGAACCAACTACATACCATGATGCAATGTCCAATTCGGATTGTGACATATGGCTAGAAGCCATGAACGTTGAGATGCAATCCATGTGTAACAACCGACTCCTAGTTCCAACCCTAACCCTAAATTTAGTGTAACATTATTTCATTCATGGTATTATTATGATTATCATTTTTGCATGATTATTTGATTAATTACATGCTTGATTGCCTTAGATGATACCTTTATGCCTTGCCTTAGTCTAGAATTATTAAGCGGTTCCAGAAAATATTGAATCTACGTTAGAAATTAAAACTTTAATTAAAATAAATAATATGTACAAATACATTCATATTCACGGCACACACATATACCTAAACAATACTACACTTAAAAACTTATACAAATTAAAAACTACACTACACAACAAATTTACACCACATAATAAATTACAAAAAAAATATAAAAGAAAAACACCCCCAACCACCATATTCCCCCCCCCCTCTCCTCCACTCACCATCCTCCCTCAATTCTCACAAAACCACCTCCACACTCTCCCCCTTTCCCCATACATGCATTCAAACTCCCAAACTCATCTCTCCTTCTCTCTCTTTTGAAAATTCCCAGCCAAGAACCCAAAATCCTCTGCATTTCTTCTTTCTTCCAGCCAAGAAACTCGAAGATAAGCTCCATTCCAACATCGACCAATAGCAAAATGTGCAAGAAAGTGGCATTTGGTGAGCATTTGTGCAAGATTCGTGCAAGAAATTTCAAAATAGGAGTTGCAGCTCAAGCCCATGAACCAACAGCTCCTTTACTCTTCTAATCATCCCAAAAATCACGAAACACCTCAAGGGTAAGCACCTATATACCCGAAACAAGGTTATTCCTTGAGTTTTCTTTACTTTCTACCATGAAATCTCACTTTCCTTGTTCACAGCAGAAACGTGCGGCCATATCACTATTTTTGGTGAGTTTCACGAATTCAATAAGGTATATTTAGAGTATGTTCGTGAACCAAGGGTTGGTGCACATGATTCCAACCCGAAAACCCTCTTTTTCTAGCATTTTAGCACCAAACACCCACCCGTTTTGAAAATCCTTTCAATCCATGTTAAACATCTTCTCTAAAACAGTTTATGAACTCTTTATGAAGCTGTTTTAAAAGTTAAATAATGGTTTGGTGATGTTTATGCTTGAAACATATCGATTACACATGTGCAATGGTGATTAACACCCTCTAAAAGCATCAATGGTGACTTGTATGTATAAATCCATGAGTTGAAGTTTTGTTCCCATGGTTTGGTGTTTTTAAACATTTAAAATTTGTGACTTGGGGTATACATTATGAAAAGTGTGGTAAAATGGTTTAAATGAGGTAAAACTAGGACCAGAAAAGTGGTAAAATTGGTAGATATTAGTAAAACTTAACCAATATCAAATTTTATAATTTCCAGGCCCTAAATAATATATCTTAGTGTTAAAAACCGAATTTGGTTATTTATTGAGTTAAATTGTAATTTTTATGAATTTAATTAGCAAAATAGGCCTAAACCGGGAGATTTTGGAGAAAAAGCTTTAAAAATTGTGTAACAAGTCTAAAACCATAGAATTTAGGTTATTTCAGTAATTTCATGACCCAAAGGTGGTAATTTGGTAAAAGTTTTGGAGAAAATGGATTATAATGCTCGGTTTTGGGTAAAAACGAGTCTAAACGGGTTTTAACGGGTTAGTCTAAAAGTGGACTTTTTATTGCTCAAATAACCCCAAGAATACTTTTAAAACAGATTATAATCATGGTTAGAAGCCCTTAAAACGTTATACTTGAGGTCATAGGTTGAAACTAAGAAATCTAAAACAAGATGCTTAAATTAACGGTTTTACCGTAACCGGTAACTTAAATTTTTGTGTTTTATACCTCTCAAGTTAAAATCTGGTAATTTTAAGTTAAAAAAAGTCTAAAAGTAGTTTAAAAATCCCTAGGAACTAATAAGGGTCACCTTGGGTCAAGTATTGTAGGAAGCAACTTTTGGGGTCAAAATTGTAATTTTTGAAACTTGAGGGACCAATGTGTAAATTCCGTAAATATAACTAAATTTCAGTAATATTATGTCTAGAAAACCCTTATTAAACTTTTTATAATATAAACAAACTTATAAAAGTCAAATAACTTATCATCCATATATCAAAACCCTAACTTTCCTAAAGAGAAAACTTTTTAACATAAACTTCTAAGGAACGAAGACACGTGAACGTGTGACCATAAAACACACTTAGATACACTTCCAATAGAGTAAGAACATTAGCTTATCACTTGTATCTTGATCATAGGGTGCTAGGACTTGGACTTGTTGATACTTGAAGGACCTTTGTTTGATTCTAAGGTGAGTTTCTAGTGTTCCCTTTTTACCACTATTTTGGGATGAGACATGCTATGATTGAACTAAAAATTATTTTGTGCTATTTTGAAATGTATTTATATGTTATGGCTAGCGTTAGAACCTGCATCTACTTGTATCACAATCATTAATTCTTGTGTGAACCGCTTGTTTTATATGGGTAGATCTACTTGGGGAATCCCCCACGCACAGTGCCTTCCATCATAACCAGAAGGGTACCCCACTGAGTTCCTGCGGGGTTGTTTGTGTCATGTGACAGGTCTTATAAGATACTATGGTGTACCACTTAGCAGGTATGGTACACTCTTTGAGGCTCAATGCAACACTAGCTCTTTCGACCTTTCTATGTATCCCCATTCTGTGATAGGGCAAGAGTACTGATTTCCCTCAATAACTTTGATTGATGCTTCAGATCTATCTTCATATCTAATTCTTTGTAAAAATTCATCATCTAAAGCTTGAGAAGAACTGACATGAGACCTTTTCTGTTTTAACTTCCTTTTGTTGTGTTCTGCATCTTCTCTATTTGCTTCTTTAAGCACATCTCCCTTGAACTTATGACTCAACTTAGCCATAAGTCTAGAGAAGTCTCTTCCCCTTGGACTGATAGGGTAGTTTTTGATGGGAATGTTTTGCAAAGTAGTGAGGTCTGCATCTGGAAGTGTAAGGAGTGTTTCCACCCTTAGAAAGTATTGAATCATTCCAGATGTTCTCTTCAGCACAACACAATCCCATTCTGAATCATATTTCCATGCTATTATTTTATTTTCTTCAACTGTTCTTGGAATGGTCATCTGCTCAAAGAGTTGTACCAATGTAGTCTTTTCTTCTGTTATCTCCCTCACAGCAGTTCCCAGGGGCTATACTTTGCTGGGAATGATGTCTCTTGGTTCTTTGATCATGCTTTCTCTGCCTTTTTACATATCTTTGCTTTGAACTATAGTTGGTTCAGCAGGTGTTTGTTTTGCTTGTTTGTAGGTAGGATTGGGAGCTCCATTCTTGAATTTCACTCCTGTTTCTAGCTCCACCTTCATCACATGCTCTATCATAGCTCTGAGGTCACCAATTGTTCTCCCTTTAAGCTCATGTTACTTATAGTTGTGACTTTGTAACCAGTAAGTTATGTTGTACCTTGTCAGCTTCTTTGAGTCACAATGGCCTAAGTCTTTTCTTATTTGCTCCATGGCCTTGAACTTTGAAAAAGTTTCATAATTGCAAATTGGGAGCGTCAGTCTTGCAGCATCAAATTCTTTCAAAACATGAATCATTTTAGGCATATTCATTTTCTCTACCAAGTCATAGGGATAGCCATTGTTGATTAGGTCCATGAACATGGCAGATTGAGCTCTTTCTTCAAGTATGTCTTGTGTTGATAGCATGCCAGATTCTTCTTCAGTTAGCTGCTTCAACTCATCATCACTTTCTTCTTTGATGATGTCAATTTGCTGATAAGTAGGAGGTTCAGCTGATGGAGTGTGAGTTGGGAAGACCCTTTTTGATTTCTTTTGTTGATCTTTAGATTTAACACCTTCAGTTTGAGTTTTGCCTAGATATTTTCTTTTCCTGCTGTAAAAGATTGTGGGTTCCTTTTTCTTTATTTTTGAACTCATATCAGCTTCTTTCTTTTTGCTCATTTCTTGTTTAGACAACTTTTTCTTTAACTTCTCAATCTCATCATCTTTTGCTTTCAGTTGTTCTGATTGTTCAGAGATTAGCTCAGTCATTGCATCAATCACCTCATTATCAGTCTAAATATCTTCTCTCAGCCTTTTGATTCGTCCTACCAGTTGAGTGATTGTAGCATCTTTCTCAGCTATCAGTCTGTCTTTCTCTATCAGCTCCTTCTTCATTTTCCTCAACTTTTCTAACTTCCTGTTGCTTTTAATGATCAAATTTTTGTATTTTGCTACCAGGTAGGTCTTACTCACATCAATCTCTTCTTCATTCAAGTCATCTCATTGTAAGCAATGATGTCAACATAACTACCCTTCTTTTGTTCAACTTCTTCATCTTACTCCCCTTTAACCTCCTGACATATCTCCTCAGTATCACCATCATTAACAGCTTCATATTCATCCTCATCAGAGTTGAGTTTCTCAGTAGATGTTGGGCTATCAATCGGTTCAGTGGGTGTGGTTGAGGTGGTTGGTTCAGTTTGAAGTGGAGGTGTAGGTGTTTGAGTGAGAAGTGGTAAGATAGGTTCTGTTGCACCAGAGTACAATGAAGATTGAGATTGGATGGGTGAGATAGGTTGGGTATGCTAACTCAAAGATGATTCTGATAAATCTATCATAGTAGCTGGTGATGGAAAGTATGGTTGTGGTGGTGATTGTTGTGGTAATGGTTGAGGGATTTGATCAAGTGACACTACTTCAGTTGTAGCAGAGTTTATTGATGTTTGAGAAAGTGCAGGTGATAAGGGTTGGGTGTGTTCACTTGGTGGTGAAGGAGGTTTGGGTTCATGATATGGTGGTTCAGGTGATTCGGTTGAAGGTGTTTGTTGTTGTGGTTGTTCAGGGAATATGAGTTCCTAAGGTATGTCAGCAGTTTCATCCATCACATGTGGGAACATCTCCACCTCTTCTCCTTGATACTACCCAGTCAATTTGTTAATAGATATCTTCCTAGGTGAGTTTGCATAAACACATCACCCTCTCTTTCAACATTTGGCATACATTCATTTATGATTAGCTGGATGAACCTTGGGAACATGTACATCTTGTTGTCTTTTTGCATTCTTCTGTGGTCGTACAGGCAACCAAGAATGTACTTGGAGTAGTTGTACTTTCTTCCCTCAAGAATGCCGATGATTCCTGATGAGATGTGCCTCAAGAATCTATCCAATCCGAACTTCCTGTTGGAGATGCACTTGAGATAGTTATGGCATAGGAATCTATATGGCTTGCACAACCTCCCCTTTTTAATCTCATCGTGTTGATAGTCTCCGTCATACCCCATTAATTGAAAAACATTCTGAATGTATTCATGATCAAATACATCAGGGTGACCTTCTTCACTTTCTCTGAACTCCAGTGCCCTCCTTATTGTTTGTTCATCAATTCTCAGTTGTTGATTTCTGATTGAGGCATAAATTACTTGTTTTTCATTTTCTTACTCGACCCTCATAGAGTCCCAGAAATCTATCATGTGTGATTGACAGATACTAGGATGTGCTGTTAGCGCATAAAACAATCTACTTCTTCTCAGATAGCGGATGATGTCTCTGCATCTATTTTCCAATTTTGGATTTAGAAATGCGCATATGTTATGATCTTTGACGAATCGATTAGTCATACTGGCTTTGATGTTTGACTGATGTGTGGATTATTTATGTGGAATGAACGATTTCAACAATTGTTTATGAAAGGGGTTTGAGAGATTTTCTAGGGCTGAGAAGGTTTTTAAGAGTGAGTAGATAGGCCAATGGTCAAGATATCCTTTTATGCCTTTTCAGACAATTTAAAAAATATTTAATATTATGGGACCCTTTTTCCTTTATACCCTTTCGAGGTTATCCAAAAGTTTATGCTTTCGTAGAACATCTACGGAGGGCAAAAACTTTGCATTAAAAAGTACCCTAGCCCTAAATTTGAGGCATAAAAATAGACCACAAAATCCTTCTTTTTATTTGGCAGTGAAAGGATAGGTGCTTGAGTTAACCCCGGCATAGTATCAGTCTTCGGACATGAGTCGGGGGTATTGCATGAGACAGGATGGCATGTGAAAGAGATGAGGTCTTGTTGCTCGCCCCGGTACTGTGTCAGTCTTCGGACATGAGTCGGGGGTTTGGTTACAAGCCCCGGCACAGTATCAGTCTTCGGACATGA
This sequence comes from Flaveria sonorensis, assembly GCA_025506505.1. Taxonomy (NCBI): domain Eukaryota; kingdom Viridiplantae; phylum Streptophyta; class Magnoliopsida; order Asterales; family Asteraceae; genus Flaveria; species Flaveria sonorensis. The sequence goes on along the minus strand of CM046437.1, from coordinate 14,770,382 downwards.
GTCGGGGGTGTTTCATACGAGATGGACCCTTGTCTCGTACCCCGGTACTGTGTCAGTCTTCAGACATGAATCGGGGGTTTGTTTACAGGCCCCGACACAGTATCAGTCTTCGGACATGAGTCGGGGGTATTGCATGAGGCAGGATTCAGATGATAGTAAGTATGTATTGTTTGATGATAAATGATGATGAAGATAATAATAATTATTATCAATGTGTACGTATGATGTGTGATCATGAACGAATGTAAATGTTATGTTTTAACGGAAGTAAAGTATTTTATTTATAAAACTAGAACTCATTTAGCGTCGCTGACTTTTGTATGCATAATAGTTGGTAGTATTTTGTTGATTCTGAGGAGTTATAGGCATGGATGCATAAGCTACTGGGGACGGTTTGAGGCTGGCATCCACATTTTTAATATGAAGTTGTATTTCGAAATGTAAACGAATGATGTAACATAATGATATGTTTTGAATCATTAATGAAAATTATAAATTCGCTACAAAAGTAATGTATGTTTTAAATATTTTATGCGATGACAGTCCAGCTATAAGCATCCCGGTAACGGGGCCTTACAAGTTGTATCAGAGCCAAAGTTTAAGAGAATTGAGTAAATATTTTCAAAACCTAAACTTAAACTGAGAATGGGACAAAAGGAAAGGGATGCCAGTCCTATTAGCTACATGCCTGCAGGTAAAGGTTTTTCATAAACATTTTATGTAAGTTAATAAAAAGGGGAATTATGTGCGCGTGTTATGCGGTTTATGTGCTTTGGTGTAGATTTGGATACTGATGTAGTCAGGATAGGAAATGCTTGGGGGATGAAGAGTAAAGTGAGTGGCTAATCACATCTGGCCACTGTGATTAGGGACTTACTATACTTGACAAAATCCAAGCTATTATATTGAATGAACGTGTTGGTGTTTGAATCTTATAGTGTTTAGATGGATGGTGGTAGGTCTTCTGAGGCTTCGCGAGGTGGAGGTCGGGGTGGACGTTGTGTCAAACCGTGTGTCACGAGGAGTAGGGCTAAGACTACTGAGACGACTCCTGAAGAGCCTGAGATCCGTCACCAGGACGGTGAGTAAGAGAGTGCTATTCTGAGAGCCTCAATGAAGGAGGCAGTGGTTGAGGAGGTTCATCAGGTCATGTAGATGATTCTGCCGACTGTAGTGACAGAGGTTATACGTGCTGTGAGGAAGGATGAAAAGAAAGAGAAGGAGGAGAGGAGGAGGACCGTTGGGAGAGGTTCCAGTGAAGGGGAGCAACCAGTGACTGAGATGGTTGTCTCCAATGATGATGAGGAGGAGGAAGCGGTGCAGGAAACCACCAAGGGGTGTAGCTATGGGGCATTCCAGAGATGCAAGCCCCCAACTTTTGATGGGAATGGAAGTGCTACTGCTGCCTATCGTTGGGTGAGGGAGATGGAGGCGGTACTGGACATTAGCGAGTGCCGCGATGATCAGAAGGTGAAGTTCGCTATCCACTCATTTGTGGATTCAGCCTTGTGCTGGTGGGACAATAGTGTTCAAGCCAGGGGTACAAGGGCAATCATGAGGATGAGATGGAATGAGCTGAAGAGGTTGGTAATTAAGGAGTTTTGCCCTCATAGAGAGCTTGGCAAAGTTAAGAGATAGTTCTTACAGTTGGAGGCGGGAACGATGACACACCAACAATATACAATGTAGTTCAACGAGATGGCAAGGCTGGTGCCAGATCAGGTGATGCCTGTGTCACAAAAGATCAAGAGGTACATTCAAGGTCTGCCGGCAGATATCCGCAGACATCTGATCGCTGCCTGGCCAGGTACGTTTAGGTCGGTGGTCGACCTAGTGGGGAGGTTGTATGATGAGCGAGAGGCAGTGGCGATGGTGGATGCAGAAAGGAAGCGGGACTATGTGAGAAATGGAAATGGAAGGCGGGATAATGATGATGGATTTATGGCTAGAGGTAAGACGTTGAGGGTCAATGATTAGAGGATGGTAACAGGGAGGGAAGAAGCAAGAAGTGTGGTAGAGGCCACGAGGGGGAGTGCAAGTGGGGACTGAACATCTGCTTTCAATGTGGGAAAAAGGGCCATAGGGCGAGGGAATGCCATATGGCTAAATGTTACAACTGTGGTAAGACCGGACACATGAGCAGAGACTGCAAGAAGTCGAGGGCAGGAATCTCTGGTGCAAGTAAGGATGGCAAAGGATGAAGGTTAGAGCATTCACTATGACCGAGAGGAGGCTAGATTGGACTCTGACATGAAATCAGGCACGTTTCTGGTAAATTAAATTATTCCTCTGTTCTTTGATTACAGTGCTAGTAATAGTTTCATTCCTGTTGCCTTCTGTGATAAGTTGCACGTTAGGAGTAGGAAGGTCGGTGAGCCCTTCGATGTAGAAATTGCTATTGGCAAGTCCATTAGGTTGCCTGATGCCCTAGAGGATTGTGCGATAGAATTGAAAGAGCACGTGTTTCCTGCTAGACTGTTCAGGACGAACATAGGTAGATGGATACTTGCCTTGGGTAGAATTGGCTAGTATCCTATGACGCAAACATCGAGTGTTGCAAGAAGGTGGTTTAATCAACCGTGCCCGACAAGAGTTCGGTGCCGACCTACAGCGATGGATTAATGATGAATGTCTCGTCTGGGAAAGGGGATCATCTAATTCGAAAAGCAAGGGAAGCTACTACCGTGGTGTATAGGGCTTTCCCGAATCATCGCTCGAATAGGATGGGTGGTCTACAGGTCGGAGCTACCCGATGAGTTATGTGGAATTCAACCGACGTTCCGTGTATCTCATCTAAGAAAGTGCTTAGCCAAGGAGGACATGATCATGCCACTTGAGAATATCGAAATGGACGAACAACTCAACTACGTGGAACAACCGGTGGCCATTACTGATAGAAGAGAAAGACGGGCTAAGGAGAAGGGTAGTTTCATGTGTGCGAGTACAGTCGAGACCAAAAGGGGTCTAAGACTACGTATAAGATCAAGGAAGAGATGACACAGCATTACCTGCAACTGTTCGAGAAGCGACAGGTTTCGGGGACAAAACCCATATAAGGGGGGTGGACTTGTAACACCCTGAATTTTATTAACAAAGAAGAGAAAATAAAAGTACAAAGAAAGAAAGGATAAATAACCCAAGTTGAGGGACTAAAGTTATGCAAGATGCAAACTTTAATATTATTGTGTTTAAAAGAGTGGGCGTGGCCGCCCACTACACTGCCACACCCACTTTCCTGTTCTCGGTTCAAGAAGAAGAAAGGAGAAGAGAAGAAAAGTTCACGGTTTTAGAGAGAGAAGAAGCTGAAATCTTCTTGAAGGTGAGTTTTCTTGGGTTAATGTTCGGTTTCAACCAAATTTTCAGCTTCTAGGCCGAGATTTGTGGTGCTAAGTTCATGTTTTCATGGGTTTTAGGAGTTGAATTTGCAGGTGGAGGTGTGTTGCTCAAAGGTTGTTTCAGGTGAGTTTCTAGATCCCCTCTTTTTACTGATTTTCGAAGTGTTTGGGGCTCTTATGCATACCGAACAATAGATTTTTAAGTAACCATGAGTTTTTCAGCATGTTGTTCAATGGTGCTCTGTTGTTGTATGTTTTTAAGGTTGTTTTTGAGGTTATATTTGATGTTTAGCATGTTTTATTGTTGGTAGCATGTTAGATCTGTGTTAGGATGTGCTAGGTCGATGTTTGGGGGTGGTTTGTAGAATTTGTTATATTTTCTGACTGTTGGTCATGTGCCCAGAATGTTCCTATTTGCCTGAAATTGTTGCCATGCGCCCAAGTGACCTCATGCACCCAAGATCATGTGCCCAAATAGTAGTCAAGCGCCCAGCATGATGCCCATACGGCTAAGTATAGGCCATGCGCCCAAACAGTGGCCCATGCGCCTAGAGTTGCCCATGCGCCTAAGTGTAGGCCATGCACCCAAACAGTGGCCCATGCGCCCAGAGTTGCCCATGCGCCTAAGTGTTGGCCATGCGCCCCATCAGTGCCCATGCGCCATGAGTTGCTCATGCGCCATGAGTTGCTCATGCGCCTAAGTGTTCATGCACCCTAGCAGTGCCCATGCGCCTATGCAGGACTCATGCACCTGCATAGTGGTAATGCGCCTAGGCTGTTTTCCTTAGAATTATTATGCTCATGCGCCTGAGATGTCCTACTACTCTCCATTTTGGACTTAAGGATTTCTGAGGAATTTCTAGAGGTAGATGGTTGAGATAGGTTCGTTTGTGATGTGATGGCTTGAGCTTGATGTGCTATGCATGATGATGTGATGATTATGAGGTGTGTGATGGGTTATCTTTCCATGTTTAATGGTTTTCAAAATATATGTATTATGTTATGTAATATGTTATGTATGATGTTATGACTTTACGTGGTATGATGTATGAATATACATAAAGTATTATGTAACGAAAGTGGAAGATAACGAATGATAAGTATGAAAGTACCGGATGATGAGATCCTTGTCGCGTACCCCGGTACTGTGTCAGTCTTCGGACATGAGTCGGGGGTTTGTTTACAGGCCCCAGCATAGTATCAGTCTTCAGAAATGAGTCAGGGGTATTGCATGAGACAGGATGGCATGTGAAAGAGATGAGGTCTTGTTGCTCGCCCCGGTACTATGTTAGTATTTCGACATGAGTCGCGGGTTTGGTTACGGGCCCCGACACAGTATCAGTCTTCGAATATAAGTCGGGGGTGTTGCATACGACATGGGATCCTTGTCTCGTACCCCGGTACTGTGCCAGTCTTCGGACATGAGTCGGGGGTTTGTTTACAGGCCCCGGCACAGTATCAGTCTTCGGACATGAGTCGGGGGTATTGCATGAGGCAGGATTCGGATGATAGTAACTATGTATTGTTTGATGATAAACGATGATGAAGATAATAATAATTATTATCAATGTGTACGTATGATCTGTGATCATGAACGAATGTAAAGTTTATGTTTTAACGAAAGTAAAGTATTTTATTTATAAAACTAGAACTCACTCAGCGTCGTTGACTTTTGTATGCATAATAGTTGGCAGGTATTTTGTTGATGCTGAGGAGTTACAATAATGGATGCATAAGTTACTAGGGACGGTTTGAGGCTGGCAGCCACATTTTTAATATGATGTTGTATTTCGAAATGTAAACGAATGATGTAACGTAATGATATGTTTTAAATCATTAATGAAAGTTTTAAATTCACTTGCAAAAGTAATGTATGTTTTAAATATTTTATGGAATGACGGTCCAGCTGTAAGCATCCTGGGAATGGGGCCTTACACCCATTGAACTCATTTGGAATTTTGATTGCATAAGAGTTTCAATCTCTTTGCAAAGTTGGATGTTTGCGGAGCCAAAAATTATGTCATCCACATAGGCTTGAACTACTAACAAGTCTTGTTCTTTTCACTTTAAGAACAATGTCTGATCTATTTTCCCTCTGTACCCATTCTGTAGTATAAACTTAAATAAAGTTTCATACCACTTCCTAGGTGCTTGATGAAGACCGTACAGAGCTTTATCTAACTTGTAGACTCTGTGAGGGAAATCCGGATCATGAAACCCTAGTGGTTGAGCAACATATACCTCTTCATCTAACTTTCCATATAAGAATGCACACTTGACATCCATTTGGAAGACTGTGAAGTTTTTGGATGAGGCATATGTAAGGAACACACAAATGGCTTCAAGTCTAGCTACTGGAGCAAAGAAATCACCATAATCATGCCTTCCTCTTGAGTATATCATTGGGCAATTAGCCTTGCTTTGTTTCTGATGACAATTCCTCTGTCATTTGTTTTATTTCTGAAGAGCCATCTTGTGCGAATGGCGTATTGACCATCAGGCAGATCAACCAGCTTCCATACCTCTTGCTTTCTAAATTGCTATAAATGTTCTTGCATTGCTTCTATCCAATCATTGTCTTTAAGTGCTTCTGTGATGTTTTTAGGTACAGTTAGAGATAGGAAGCAGGAGTACAAGCAAATGTTTGCTATGTTAGATTGACTTCATGTTAACCTGGTATTATGGTCACCAATGATGTTTTCTATAGAATGATCTTTATGAACTCTGGTTGTTGTAATCTGATCAACAGGGATAGTTGAATCAAGATTAATGATTGTTTGGTTGGGTGTTGATGGATGACCAAGGGTATTTGTGGTTTTTTGTTTATCTGGCTGTGATGGTTCATTGAATGTTTGTGGTGAATCATGAAAGAAATCTAAGATTTCATCTTCATGATTTGCATTAGGAAATGAATGATAGTCGTCATCTTCTTCAACTATGGTTGGATGTTGTGGTTGGGTGGTCACAAGTGTTGATGAAGATGGTGTGTTTGATGATGTTTCTTTTGATGTGTTTGTTTGTTCTGGAGGAGTTAAAACAGTGGTACTCGAAGGAGTAATATTTGTTCTCCTTCGAGGATCATCAGTTAAAGGAACATCTATGGTTGTTGGTGGAACCATGGGATACTCATTGTCATCCTTGGTACCTGAAACATCAAAGTAAGATGTGTCAAATGATTTTGTTAATGAGTCATTATGAAACAACCAGTCTGATCCAATGACTTTCTTAGTGAAAGTGTGTTCATTAAAAACAACATCTGTTGTTTCTTCCACTATGTGCAGTCTTGGATTGTATACTCGGTAAGCTTTGGAGCTTCCTGAGTATCCAACAAAAAATCCATCATCTGCTTTAGGAGCAAACTTACATAATTGTTCTCTGGTTTTTAATATTGAAACAGAACATCCAAAAGCTTTAAGAAATCCATTGAAAGATTTTCTTTTAAACATTAATTCAGATGGTGTTTTGGAATGTTCTTTGATGATCAATGTTCTGTTTTGAATATAGCAAGCTGTATTGATTGCTTCACCATAAAAAGATATGGGTAATAAAGAGTCAGCAAACATTGATCTAGCAGCTTCTATTAATGTTCTGTTCCTACATTTCAATAACTCTATTTTACTGAGGAGTCCTTGCTACACTGAATTGATGACTGATTCCTTTCTTTGCACAAAAAGAAGAAATAGAGTCATTTTTAAATTTAGTACCATTATCACTTCTTAAAGATTTAACTTTAAGATCCAATTGATTCTTAATTTTAGTTATAAATGATTTGATGATTTCTGATGTTTCTGACTTGTGTAGTAGAAAGAAAACCCATGTGAATCTTGAGTAATCATCTACTATAACAAGACAGTATTGCTTCTTTCCTATACTAAGGATGTTTGTTGGGCGAAAAAGGTCCATGTGAAGCAATTTGAGTGGTGTGTTGTTAGAGTTTACCAATTTTGACTAATGAGACACTCTATGTTGTTTTCCTTTCCGACATGCAGTGCAGTGGTCTGACAGAAAAATTCTTTTTGTGATAAACCTATTACTAAGTCACCTTTTACAAGTTGATTCATTCTGTTATAATTAGAGTATCCTAATCATCTGTGCCATAATTGGGAAACATCTTCTGATGCTTTTGATAGTAGAAATGTTTTAGGGGTTGATGTTGAAACAATGTTCATATCAACAATGTATGTGTTGTTATGACATGGTGTTTTCAAAAGGATATAATCTTTAGGAATTTGAAAACCCATCTTGAGTATGTAGCTATTATTGGAGTCAAATAAGGTGGCATATCCTTTATCATAGATTTGGGATACACTAAGAAGATTGAACTGGAGGTTGGAGCAGTAGTTGACATTTTCAAAGCTGATCAACCCATTTGTTACTATTCCTTCACTAGTTATCTTTCCACCTGTCTTGAAACCTCCAAAGGCTACATTTCCTCCATGTTTGCTTTTAAAATCCCAAAAGAGGGAACAATTGCCAGTCATGTGACGGGAACATCCACTGTCAACATACCAGATGTTGTCAGGACTTCTTTGATGTCCCTGTAAAATCAAAGAAATTAGTTAGATGGTGCAACCCAAGCCAAGATGGTCGTGGGTTTTTCGTCTTTTCCCATAACACATATTTCTTCTAAAGTGGCATTGTCTAATGGTTTGGAAATTCTAGGTAGACTGGATTTCCCGTAGATGTTTTTGGCTCTGTCAGGAGAAGTGCTTTGAGCTCTTCTTCTTTGAGTGCCAATGTCTGATGGTTGTCTGTTCTGAGACTTATGTCTCCTGTTTGGTTTTTTAAAGTTGTCATAAAAAGTTTTATCATTATTTACAAAAACTTTTTGTTGAGGAGTTTGTCTTGGTACTCCTACCTTGTTCTTATTAGGAACAACAGTTTGTTTCTCAGTTGATTTCTCAACTTGTGGCTGTTTGTTTTGCTTCTTGTTTTCTTATTAAATAAACAGTTAGCCATGCTATGGTTGTTTCTTCCACAAATTGAACAATAATCGTGAAAATGATATGATTTAGTATGGTGATTGTTCATGTTACAGTACTTGCAATATTCACCATATTTGCATTTTTTAGTGGTGTGAGTGTATTGATCACACCATTCATAATATGGTAGATTTGCATTGCTTTGTTTGTTTATAACTTTTGATTTTAAATTTGATTTTAAAGGTAAGTCAAAAGTTACAGTTGTTTGTTTTTGCTGAATGGGAGCCTTGCCTTTCCCTTTGTTTGTTTGATTAGAAGAGGCAGTGGAATATTCAGCTTTTCTTCTACCAAAGCAGATGTCAAAACCTTTTGTCTGCTTTGATTGTATGTTTTGTGTATCAACCACACTTGAAACTTTTGAAGTTTCAGTAATTGGTTGATCTGACTTATCATCCAATAGATCAACATCATCTTCATCTATTGTTTGTTCATTAAATTCATTATTTTCTCCTTGATAAAAATCTATTGATTTGGTTTGTGGAGTTGCTTGGCTTTTAACAAATTTCATCAAAGGTGTTTTTGATATTAATGATGATTTTGATGATGATGATGATGATTGTTTTGAATCATCAGCCCGGTCATGTGGGTCAGGTAAAGGAACATAATTGTCATTATAAGGTGGGTTAACCTTATTATATCCTAAACCTAAAGGGTCTTTGAATGCCCTTTGTTGTGCAAGAAGTTCTTCAAACTTCTTGTTGCTCACCTAAAATTTCTAAAGTTTCACTTTAGTTTCATCCTGTGTGGTTTTTGACAAATTTAAAGATTCAGAGAGTTGCTCTATTTGAGCTGCTAGTGTTAACTTTTTAGACATTAATTTGTTCAAATCATTTAGTAATGAAAGAATTTTAATCCCATATTGTTTTTGTTCTTATTTTAGACTTTCATTTAAAATGTTTGTTTCAATTACTTTCTTGGAAAGTTTGTCTGCATGTTCTCATTATCTGTTGACTTCATCAATGCATGCTTGTGTACAGAGGTTATCCCTTACCTCTTTTGGGATTTCAGGAATCTTATCTTCTATGTTTGCCATGAGTGCATGATCAGGAGATTGGATCTCAGCCTCGTACATACTCCAATCACACTCACCATCTTGTTTGATAATCATTGCTGATGATTTGGAGTTTTGATTTGGACTGTATTGTGTGATTTGAGGTGGAGTTGGTGCAACTGGAATACTGATTTAAGGTGGGATTTTTCTGGTTGAGTGGTTGCTGCTAGATGCTTGTGTTTGATTGTTGTTTCTGTCAACTCTTGGTTGTTGGCATTCTCTTGAGAAATGACCATACAATTGATAGTTGTAGCATCTCACCTTCGTTTTATCAAAACCAATTTTGGTTTTCTTGTCCATGCTTAATCCTCTATTTCTCTGAAGATACCTTTTTGATCTATAGGCAATCATTGCCATAGACCACTGAAGATCCATTTCTTCAACCATGTCTGGTGGTAACTCATCCAGGTCCTGTTGGATGATTTTAGATGGTGTGGGACTTACACCCAAGTATGCTTCAAAGCTAGTTGAGAAAGCTGCATAGGCTGCTTTATGCTCTTCACTTTGTAAAATGATAGTGAGTGCATACATGGGTTTCTCACATTTGTGCATATTTTGATTCTTTGGCTGTTGTTGTTTGCTAGAACTGGATGTGTGAGGATTATGTTTGCTTTGTTGTGTTGCTTCATAGGAAGCATGAACACCAGTCTTTTTACACTTTTGTTAGGTACAGTATGATTCAGAGGCTGAGAAGAAGGAGGTTTCACTTGTATCTAAAAATTCCTCATCTTCATCTTTTCCAATGCCTGTCAAAAATGCATTGTCTGTTTGTTATAGTTCTTTGAACTTGTGGGATTCTACGTGTCTGATTGTGCTGTTATTTCTGGATCTTTCGTCTAGTTCTAATGCTTCAACTTTAGCAACTAGAGCATCTAGGGACAATGCTTCAAGATCCAATGTTGCTTTCATCAGAGAGACCGATTGAGTCTAGCTCTTTGGTAGTATATGCAACATCCTTTTGTTGATCTCCACAGATTCATACTTGAGACCATAGACAGTCATCTCATTTACCAACTGTACAAATTTGTGAAGCTGTTGTGGAATTGATTCTCCTTGAACGTGGTGGAAGGTTTCATATTGGGTCCTCAGTTTTTCTTTCTTGATTTCCCTGATTTCCTCACTTCCTTCACACATGGTGTGAAGTACCTTCCATAGTTCATGTGCTGTTTTGAAATTTTCAACCCGTGTTAAAATTTCAAATAGCAAAGTCATTGCCAATATGCAGCATGCTTTCATGTCTGTTTTGACCCTCTTGAGGTCATCACCAGCTACGCTTTTCAAGCTTACTAGTTTCTGTATGTTGTAATTAGGCCCAAGAGTTAAAGGTATGAATGGTCCCTCGGTTATGGATGTCCATAGGTCCGGGTCTTGGAAAATAATCTAATTTCTAAACATTATTTTCCACTGTTTGAAATCAGCTTTGTTCTTTAGTCTTGGTGGTTTGAGACCACAGTTTGTTCTTGAAATTTCATCAGACATGTTTGTTAATTTTTAACTTATCATTTTAAGTCAAATTTGTTTGATAATTTTAGCTCGGTGCTAAAATTTGCTTTTATCCTAAAGTCACTAGGATTTGTTTGTTAGTGTGTTTGTTTTTTTTACCGAATAAAGGAAATTAGTTAATTTTATTTTCAAATTAATTAATGTCCAATGTTAAGTCACTTTCAAATCTCGGTGAAAAGAAAGGAATATTTTGTTAGGGAATGCCAACTTTTAATGATGTCAGTCAATGAAAGTCAAAATCCTAAAAACACAAAAAATGTTTTAACAGTTAACTTTTTGGATCAAAAAGTAACTTTTTCAGAAAATTCAAAGAAGATTTTATTTCTTCTTTGATTTTGATGATAAACCAACAAAAATCACCGTAGATTTTTGAAGGATATGTATGAACAAAAACTAGGGTTTGTTGACGGTAATGAAAACTTGAACAAAACAACAATCAGTTTGTTGTTTGTAGAAGATTAATCACCTGTTTTGGGTGATGTTTAAACACAATGAATAGATTCAAAGTATTCAAATGAGTGTTTGTTTAATGAAAACTGGATAGAACAATAACCGAGTACTGTTTTATCTGAAAACCCTTAGAAACCGACAAGGTTTACATAGTTTTGTGATGAACACATTTGAAAATCGTGTATGAAAGATGTTTAGAGCTGTAAACACACAAAATCTTCTACAAAATGAATGAAAACAGATTATTCAATCATGTTTTGAACATTTAATGAATGTAAAGTAGAAGAAGGTTTTTGTGAAGATTTTCAGCTCGAATATGTATGTTTTGAAGCTAATGAACCATAGATATCATATTGTTGAATAAGAGGATCAAAAATCAGTGTATAATTTGAGCCAAGGCTCTGATACCACCTGATGAAATCAATCCAACAGTGTGATGTTTATGAACTTAGATAAACAATGAAGAACATAAAAAGGTTGATTCCTCCCAAGGATCTTTTCAAATCTCTCAAACAAAGATATAACAACAGATTGTTATACTTGTATTCAACAAACATTAATCATGGTGCAAAAACCCATGATTAATTAATCATGGTGTAAAAACCCATGATTAATGCTATGATATCAGTGTGTGTGAGTGATTGCTAGTGATTGCTAGTTCTTGAATGATAATAACTACTTGTTTGTATTGATTGTTCAAAAAGCTTACAAAGGATTAGGGTAGTATGCTATTTATAGCCTATACTTAAAGCTATATACAATTACTGAACTACATTTATGTAAACGAATATTACATAACTAATCCTAAGTCTATGTGCTATCCGCTGTGAATGATTAGCTATCCGCTATGGATGTTAAGCTATCTGCTGTGGAAGTCAGATATCATGTCCGATGTGCCTTGGATGCTGTCCGTTGTGCCTTGGATGCTGTCCACTATGAACACTTGTGTGTTTGCTTGTATGTTGTCTGCTGTGGAATGTTCATCTGCTATGGATGAACATCTGCTGTGAACACTTGTGTGTGCTTGCTTTGTATGTTGTTCACTGTGGAAATGTTCATCCACTATGGATGAACATCCACTGTGTGTGTTGTTAATCCGCTATGGGCTCTTGGACTTGATCTTCATCCGTTGCATCTCCTTAGTCATCCGCTGTGGAAAACTCTTCATCCGCTGCCGACACATAGCAAAAATTCCTTTTTATCTTCAAACCTAAAAAAGAAATTGAAGCAACATTAGTGTATTTTATGAGTGTTAATGATACTAATGTGTTAGTTAATGATTGTTTAAATGTTAGAACATATTATGTTTTATTATGGCAAGCGTTATCCTTTTTAAGCATTAATCTATTAATGCACTTGTCGAGTCCAACAAAATGAAATTTCTTCAACATTGATTCCACGTATTTTGATTGATTGATGAAGATTCCATCTGCTGTTTGCTGTACTTGCAATCCTAAGAAGAATGTAAGCTCCCCCATTGCACTTATCTAGAACTTGAAGTGCATTAGGTCTTCAAAATCCTTGCAAAGTTGTTTGTTTGTTGATCCAAAAATGATATCATCCATGTAGATTTGGACTAGCAACATTTCATGTCCTTTTCTTTTTCTGAACAAAGTCTGATCAATCTTTCGTCTCTCATATTCATGTGTAAGAAGGTAAGATTATAGATTCTCGTACCACTTTCATGGGGCATGATGTAGACCATACAAAGCTTTGTCAAGCTTGTACACCATGTAAGGGAAATCTGGGTCCTCAAAGCCTAGTGGTTGACTCACATAGACTTCTTTAGAGATTTTTCCATAAAGAAACGCACACTTTACATCAATTTGGTACATAGTGAATTTCATGGATGAAGAGTAAGCAAGAAAAAATCGGATGGCTTCTAATCTAGCAATAGGTGCAAACACCTCATCATAGTCTATTCCTTCTTCTTGGGTGTATCCTTATGCAATCAATCTTGCCTTGTTTCTGATAACGATGCCCCTGTCATCAGTCTTGTTTCTGTATAACCATCTGGAACCGATAGGGTATTGTCTTTTGGGAAGGTCTACCAGCTGCCATACTTCTTGTTTCTTGAACTGGAGCAATTTTTCTTGCATTGCTTCAATCCAGCTATTGTCTTGAAGAGCCTTTTTCATATTCTTGGGTACAGTTTAACACAAAAAGCAAGAAAACAAACAGATGTTTGCAATACTTGACTTGGTTCTTGTCACCCACTCATCTAATTCACCAATGAGGCTTGACACCGGATGATTCTTATGTATCTTGGTGGTTGGAGTTGAGTTACCAGCAATTGATACATCAAGGTTGGAGATATTCAGATCAACTTGGTGAGAGGCACCTTCAGGTTGTGATGCAGGTGAATTAGGAAAGTAATCAAACACTTTAACAGCTTTAGCTTCAGCATCAACAGCAGTTTGAAGACATTCATCATTTGCATTGTCTTTAGTTTCAACTGGCACGGTAGCTGGTTATGGATTTCTAACTTCAGTAGAAGGTTCTGCTGAAGGAGTGGGCAGTGTACTAGGACCAGCGTCAGTTGAGACTGCTAGGTTCAACAATAGAATAAAATGAATCTTACCAAATGATCAGCTTGTAATGGAACTTCTTCATCCAATTAATTAGCAAAATGGAGCCCGGGATACTATTAGCTTACTCTTCTTTTCCTTCGGCGAGGATACCTTAGTTACAATCGTTTGAGGAAAAATCATAGGAAAGTCATCCCTTCTCTCTACTGTTCCAGAAGATCCAGCTGATTGTAGGTTACTAGTATTTGACAACTGAAACTGATCAAAAGATCTTGTAAAAGAGTCAATATCAAACAACCAATCGGGACTATTCATTGAATTAGGAAAGGAGTGCTCATTGAATTGAATGTTTGTTGATTCATCAATAATGTTTAATCTAGGATTAAACACTTTGAAGGCCTTTGAGACAGAGGAATAACCTATAAAGAATCCCTTATCAGACTTAGGAGCCAACTTTCCTAAATGGTCTAGAGTGTTTAATATTGAGACAGTATAACCAAATGGCTTGAAAAATCCAATAATTGGTTTTCTATGTAAAAGAAGTTCATAAGGTGATCTGTTGTTTTCTTTAACTATCAAAGTTTGATTTTGCACAAAACACGACGTGTTGACCACTTCAGCCCAAAAGGTAATTGGCAGCTTAGCATCGGCTAGCATTGTTCTTACTGCTTTAATCATTGTTCTGTTTCTCCTTTCAGCTACCTTATTTTGTTGAGGAGTTCTAGCTGGACTGAATTGATGAGCAATGCGTATGTGTGTGCAAAATGAACTTAGATTTTCATTTTTAAACATTGTCCCGTTATCACTTTTGATTGATTTTACCTTTTGATCAAATTGATTTTCAATTTTAGGGATAAAATCTTTTATTATTTGGGACGCGTCAATTTTATGAAGTAGGAAGAAGACCCATGTGAATCGTGAAAAGTCATCAATGATCACCAAACAATACTGTTTCTTGCCAATACTCATGACATGAGTTGGTCCAAAGAGATCCATATGAAGTAACTTCAATGGAGTATTAATTTTGTTTTCAAGCTTTGGCTTATGGGAAGATTTATGTTGTTTTCCTTTGAGACATGTAGGATAGTGGTTAATAAAATGAAATTCCTTTTGAGGTAAATCAGTTACATGATTTCCTTTTACCAATATGTTCATGTTTTTGAAATTTATGTGTCCCAAATGTCTATGCCAAGGCTATGACTCATCAAATGATGCTTTAGACAAAAGACATGTTTCTTCTATTGGTTGTGCATAATTAACGTTCAAGACATAGGTGTTATTCTTTCTCGGAGTCTTCAAGACAACCCGCTCTTTAAGAATTTGAAATCCTGGTTTCAGAATGTAGCAATGGGTGTCTGTGAAATGAGTGGAATATTTCTTGTCACAGATTTGAGACACGCTGAGCAAGTTGAAATTTAGTTACTCGTAGTAGTTCACTTTGTCAAAGTTCAGCAGTCCATTGGTTACAGACCCTTCCCCAGTAATTCTGCCACCTTGTGAGTTTCCATCAAATGCTACAATAGTTCCTTGTATATGCTTGAAGTCATGAAGGAGGGAACTGTCTCCAGTCATGTGTCCGGAGCAACCACTGTCCATATACCACAAGTTGTTGGACCTGTATGGACGACCCTGCAAGCATAAAAGAACTAGTTAGAATGTAGAACCCAAGCCTTAATGGTCTTGGGTTGCCCGTTTCTATACATTACTGTAACCTTTTGATACTTGCCTCTAGGTTGTGATTTAGAGGTTGATGCTTTAAAAAAATTTCTATGGAGTTCTTTTTATTTTTATTTGATCAATTTCAACAGAGTTGTCTGAAGAGTAGTCAAATCTTTCATCCCTATTTCTATGTAGAAATTGGGCACGTTTTTGATTTTTAGAAATCAGTTTTGTTTTAATTTTTGGATGAGAACTAAGTGATTATTTTGTATTATGATTAAGATTCCTTTTGACACTCTTTGACTGCCGTTGATCATAGAAGTCATCATCTGAATTTGAAACCGTGTTTGTTTAGTGTGTGATTGACTTCTGTGTTTGGCCTTGTCAGTTGAAATTGGTTAAATAGGCTTGTTTTGTGGAATTCTCAAGTCTTTTTGTTTAAAGAAACAATCAGATGTATTGTGATTTGTCATATCACATATAGAACAATACTTGTTGAAATAGTAGTTTTTAGTAGAATGATTGTTCATGTCACAGATGGAGCAATATTGATTAAAATAACACTCATCTGTGTTATGATTTGACATGTCACAAATGTCACAGTACATTTGTTTGTTTTTTAATTTTGATGTGGAGGCTTCATTTGATTTAACAGATTTTAGATTAGCCTCTGATTTTATTTTCAATGAAGAAGCAATTTTAGTCTTCTTAGTTTCAGTAGATTGTTTCACAATTCTACTTGGCTTGGTCTTTGGAGACTGTTTTTGCTTCTTTTTACCCTAACTTGACTCCCTTTCAAGTTGGTCTACATCCTCTTTGTTGCGAATTTCCAAACCAACCCCCTGTTTGTACTTTGATGATGATTGAAATTCAGTTTTTACATTTGATTTTTGAACCAAGGATGACATCCCTTTGGATGATGGAGAAGCTATTACTTTACCTTTGGATTTTAGTGAAACCGTTTTTGATTTGCTTGAATTTTTAGAAGGCTTGACCTTATTATCAGATCTGCTTTTAGCAGAGGATTTCACTAATACTTCTGCATTCTTCACCACCTTAAGGCATCCAGGGATGAATTTCACAAATGGCATAATGGCTTTGACTGGGCTGTTTGGTTTCTTGAAAACTACATGTTTGTATGAGCACTCTTGATTTTGATTGGGTGACCCAACTTGATTTTATTCTCATTGGTTTCAATATAAACACTTGGTTTGTTTTGAGGAATGTTATTTGAGAAACCATTGTTTTAGTTTCAAGAACTTTAGGTTTAGTTGAATCAAAATGAGTGAGTGCCTCAAGCATAACCATATAGTTGTCATTGTATTGTGGTGGGCAAGAATTGTATCCTATCCCAGTCAGATCCTTTGGCTCTGTCTATGAGTCAAGTAACTCTTGCAGCTTGACAAAAGAGAATTGAAACTTTTCAAGTTTCACTTCTGTAGCTGATTGCTCAGCTTTGGTGTTAGTTAACAATTCAGTTAACTTCTCATTCTTAGCTGTGAGAGTGTACTTTTCACCATGGAGTTTTTCAATATCTAAAAGAAGTGATTTGATTTTAATTTCAAAACATCTCATCTTATGTTTTAACATTTTAGATTTGACCATATCTTCTTTATTTTAAGAGCCAACTTGTGATTATCACTACAAAGATTGGATTTACCTTCGTTGGCATTGGATTTGGAACATCATTAATGTGAGCCATGAGAGCATGGTTCTGGAAGTGAGGCTTGACTTCCTCTACATATAGGCTCCAGTCATAAACTCCATCTTGTCTGATGACAAGTGCATTAGAGGTTGGTTGGTTGCTTCCCTGAGCTTGATGAGTCGGTTGTGCTTGACTGTGATGAGATTGTTGGTGCTGATTTTGATGTTGATACTGATGTTGATTGCTTGATTGAAAGCTTGAATTGGATTGAGATGATGGCTGACCATATGAAGTTCTTTGGTAATTGTTGGTACTTCTTTTGGGAGCATTCCATTCCCTAGAGAAATGGCCAGTCACACCACAATTAAAACACTTTACCTTAGATTTGTCATATCCAAGTTTTGTGTTCTCATTCAGACTTAACTTCTTTCCTTTTCTGAAGAATTTCTTGGCTCTCATTGCAATCATGGCCATCTGCCTTTGGAAGTCCATTTCTTCAACATCATCTGGATCCATTTCTTCCAGATCTTCCTTAATCAGATGTGCTAAAGTGAGTCTTCTTCCTAGATATGCCTCAAAGCTAGCAACAAAGGCATTGTAAGTTGTCTTTTGCTCTTCAGATCTTTGATCACTATGCACGCATGTGGGTGTTGCAGTAGCTGGAGTTGAAGATGATGGTTTGTTCTATTATGAAGCAGGAATGAATCTAGATGTTTTTGCTTGATCTTTGGATGACAGAAAATCATCTTCCTCTGGCACAAAGGCATTTTCAACAGAATGAGTTTCTGATGGAAACTTATATTCCTTGATTTCCAGATCATTTACCAACTATAGAAAATGATTTAGCTATTTGGAAATCGATTCACCCTTGGTATGATGAAAGGTTTCATATTTGTTCACCAGTTTGTCTTTATTTATTTCTATCACCTCACTGCTTCCTTCACACATAATTTGTAGTGCATCCCAGACACTTTTAGCTGTTCCATACTTCTCTAGTCATTTGAGGACATCCATTTTTAAAGCTTGAGTTAGATTGGAGTAGGCTTTGAGATCTATCTTGATTTTCTTGTAGTCCTCATCATGAAGATTTAATTAGGATCCTCAATGGGAAATCTAATAGTTCTGTACTGAGCTACTTGATCAACATTTAGAGAAACAAGAATGTAGGGTCCTTTGCAGATATATATCCAGTAGTCGGGATCCACACCTATAATGTAATATCTAAACCTTATTTTCCACAACTTAAACTCAGACCTGTGTTTAAGCATTGGAGGTTTAGATGCATGACCAATTTAAAGTTAATAGAATCCATTATAATAAACTTGATTTTAGACGGTTTGAATATTGATTAAAATGATTTTTTTGTGCAGAATGTTCAAACAGTCCAATATCATGTTTTTCTAGTTCTGAATCGGTGAACAGCAGCAGTAGTAAGGTTGTGTTTAGGTTGATTTAATGAAAAGTCCACTAACAAGTTGATTTTAGGTTGATTTTGGTCAATATTTAATGATTATGAGTGGATTTTGTCTAATATTTGTTGAGAATCAACAATCGAACAATGTTCTTGAGTTTATCGAGCATAAGAACATCGATAGTTGATGAAGCTTCAAGTATTTTCAGTAAGAATGCTTATTAGAAGTCTAAAACTTGTTAATAAACAACTCAATCACTAGTTCAATCGATCTTCGTTCAAGATCTGCACTGATTTTGAGAAGAATTAAAGAGCCGTGGCTCTGATACCAATTGACCGGGTCCGAGATGTGAATCCGAGTTGTTGTGACTCAACTAGGATCAAATATGATGATTGACTCAATGATTATGTAGAGGAAATACATAATCAAAGATCATAAATGCTAAATATACTAAAAAATACTTTGTATGTTGATATTGATGAACAAAATACAAAGTGTGCTAGGGTTTTTAGCACTAAGAAACTTCAACCTCAAAACCTTGTTAATAAAGTGTATACTATCCTATTTATAGGTTGATACAATGCCTGTACAAAATGACTAAATTACCCCGACAACAAGACATCAGAATACTAGTCTAATACAATAATGTTGATCAGCATTTGTGATGTTCATTCGCATTAGTTAATATGGATGTGTTGATCTTCAAAAGCATTTCTTCAGATGTGCATCCGTATTAAGTAGGTCATCCGCATTAGTTAATGGTAAGGCCCCGTTCCCAAAAACTCCACAGTTGGTCATTCACAGCATCATTCATAGTAAAACATATTAAGATTCATTAAAATGATAAAAACATTACAGCAGAATAATTTAACAAAAACCATATCATGCATTAATAATCACTTTTGCCGAGAAATACAACATCATAACAAATTACAAAAAAGAACATCTAGTTGCATTTCAAGACAAAAATATCATCTCAACATGACATGGATGCCAGTCTTTATTTGCCAAGTAGCTTCAACCTCGTGCCATCCTCAGCAACTTCATCACCTGCCAACTGATATGCATAAAAAAAAGTCAGCGTTGCTGAGTGAGTTCTAGTTTTATAATAAAATACATTGCTTTCATCAAAACTTATCTTTTACTTTCATATATGATCACGCATAATACGTACATCTTGATAATACTCATTATTACCTTATCATCATCTTTCATAATTGTTTGTTTTCGTACTTTTCATTATTATCTTCCACTTTCATCTAGATCCTATCATATGCTATCCCCATCGTTGTGCACGAAGCAACTTCAGTCTTGGGTTCAAGCGACAAGGATCTCGTTTTCGTACGTCTTGATTAGTCACTAAGACTGACCCCCCTGTGTGCATCCTCATGGGTTTGCTAAACCACACACAGTTGAGCTAACAACCCCTCAATGAGTTATGAACCTCCTTTCAATTTGCTTGCAAGGCTTTCATTCATTCATTATGTTCCACTTTCATTATCTTTATTCTTCTCTTTTATTACATTAATACTTTGCGTACAAGAGTATGAATCACCACGTAAAGTCACATCATAATACATAATATGTAACATCAACAACAACCCACTAGAACACATAACATTAACAGGCATAAACCACCAAAGAATATCAGGACTTAACACTAAATTCTATTTTCCAAAATTTCAGAAAATCCTAAGTGTTCACAGCGCATGCATAAGGTACACAACGGATATCTTAAAATACTAAGTGTCCACAACGGACAACCAAATCCATAACGGACAGCCAAACTCCAAAACGGACAGCCAACCTCCCCAGCGGATGTGTAAACACTAAGTATGTCCACAGCACATGACTAAAGTTCATAGCGGATGACCTAAACCTTTCTAGGTGTCCACAGGGGATAGCAAAGTCCACAACGGACAGTCTAAAGCACTTAAGGATCCACAGCAGATGAACTAAGTCCACAGCGGATGAACAAGTCCAAAGCGGATGAACAAGTCCACAGCGGATGAACTAAGTCCACAGCGGATACACAAGATGACCAAGTGTCCACAGCGAGCACTCTAATGTCCACAACGGACAGCTCCATATATCTAAATATCCACAGTGGACCCTATAATTATCCTAAGTGTCCACAGCAAAGATTATATCCCACACCTGCAATGCATCTTATGAAATTTTCCAGTCTCCAACATCATTTTGACTTACACTTACCATAGATCTAGCAGGTTACACACTTAAACAAAGCAAACCACTGCACCCAACATCATGGAAATCATTTAAAACATGCACCACACATATATAGTCGCATATCATAAAAAATTCATATTTTGGTTGATAAAACTTCAGTTAATATGCACATCAGCCCCAAACATATAGAAAACAAGTAAAAGAGGGGATCTAGAACTCACCTCTAACAACTTTCGAGTAATACTTCCTCAAACTCGAGAGCAACCTGGAACTCTAGCACCTAAACATACAAAAACAAGCAACCAACACAGAGAAAGACATAAAGATCGGTCCAGAAGTTCAAACCCAACTAAAACATAGAAAAAACACTAGAAAATCTCACCTTCTTGAAGAACTTCTACTTTCTCTCTCTAAAAACCGGTTGAGAGCTCCTTTCCAACTTTAGCCGAAAGTGTGCATGAGAAAAAGAGGGTGTGGGCGGCCATACTACTTTTTGAATCTTATAATGGGTAAGTTTGGCCCTTGCACAACTTTAACCCCTTTTGTTTAGAAATAATTCTCTTTTCTTTCATTTTCTTTTCTTTTTTATGAAATTTTCGGGTGTTACAAGTCCACCCCCTTAATATAGGTTTCATCCCCGAAACCTGTCACTCCTCGAACAGGTATGAGTAATGCTGTCTCATCTCCTCCTCAGTCTCCCACGTAGACTCAAACCCCTTCCTGTGTCTCCACTGTACTCTCACTAGTGGAACAACTTTATTCCTTAGCCTCTTCTCTTTTCTGTCAATGATGGCCACTGGCTGCTCCACATAATTAAGCCATTAATCCACCTCGATATCCTAAAGTGGAACGATCATATCTTCATCGGCTAAGCACTTTCTTAGATGAGATACATGGAATGTCGGATGAATTCCACTTAACTCATCGGGTAGCTCTAACTTGTAATCCACCTCTCCTACTCAGGCAATGATTTAGAAAGGCCCTATATACCTCGGGCCAAGCTTTCCTCACTTACTGAACCAGATGATCCCTTTCCAAGGCGAGACCTTTAACATAACTTTATCGCCCACCTTGAATTCGATCGGTTTACGTCTATTATCGGCATACGACTTCTGTCTATATTTTGCCGCCTTCATAAAGGCCTTGATCTTTTCTAACTTTTCAGTCATAGCCTCGATCACCTCAATGCTCCCTAGCTCCTTCTACCCGATGTCACCCCAGCATACAGGCGTTCTACACTTCCTACCGTATAGCATCTTATATGGTGGCATACCAATGCTGGTGCGATAACTGTTGTTGTATGAGAATTCGGCTAACGGTAAGTGTTCGTCCCAACTTCCTCCGAAATCAAAGACGCATGCTTGTAGCATATCCTCCAGCATCTGAATCGTCCTCTCTGACTGACCATCTGTTGGGGGATGGTAAGCTGTACTGATATGCAACCTCGTTCCCATTGCATCATGGAATCTCTTTTAAAACGTAGATGTAAATCGAGTGTCATGGCCAGACACGATAGTCACTGGTACACCATGCCGAGTCACAATCTCTTTGATGAACAAATCCACCAACCTCTCAGATAAATACGTCTCGCAGATCAGTAGAAAGTGAGGACTCTTCATCAGGCGATCAACTATCACCCATATGGCATCGTATCCCTTTGCCGTACTTGGTAACTTCGTAATGAAGTCCATGGTGATGTGCTCCCATTTCCACTCGGGTATATCCAAGGGTTGGATCTTCCCGTATGGCTTTTGATGCTCCACCTTCACTTGCAAGCAAGTAAGGCACTTACTCACATACTCCGCTACATCGCGCTTCATTCTCGGCCACCAGTAATCCTTTTTCATATCATGATACATCTTTTTAGCACCGAGATGAATTAAGTATCGAGTCTTATAAGCTTCATCAATTATTTGCCCTCGTAGGTCTCCAGAACGAGGAATCCACATCCGACCAAAGCGGGTTCTAACGCCGAGAGTGTTCTCACCCAACTCCGCGACTAGGCCTTTAATCCTTTTGGAGTTAATTCGATCTTGTTTCAATACCTCATCCTAAAATTCCTTGACATGCTTCATCACGGTAGAGGTCATAACCAACTGATAAGCCTTCACCCAAATTGGCTCGGGTCTCTCCTTTCGGCTAAGGGCATCCACCACCACGTTGGCCTTGCCCAGATGGTAGTGGATCTCATAATCATAATCTTTGATCAACTCTAACCACCTCCTTTGCCTCATGTTGAGATCCTTTTTGCTCGAAGAAGCACTTCAAGCTCTTATGGTCAGTGAAGATAGTGCACTTCGTCCCGTACAAGTAGTGCCTCCAAATCTTCAGCGCGAAGACCACAAGCGCTAGCTCCAAATCATGAATGGGGTAGTTAGCCTCATGGATCTTTAATTGTCAGGATGCATAGGCTTTAACCCTCCCCTATTGCATTTACACGCAACCCAATCCTAAATAGGAAGCATCCGAATAGACTACCAAGTCTTCGCTCCCCTCGGGCAACGTCAAGACAGAAGCTTGAGTCAATCTTGTCTTAAGCTCTTTGAAAGCATTCTCCTGCTCCAGACCCCATACAAACTTCAAATCCTTGTTGGTCAACATAGTCAATGGTGAAGCTCTCTTGGAAAAGTCTTGGATGAATCTTCTGTAGTAGCCCGCCAAACCTAAGAAACTACAAATCTCGGATGACATCTTTGGAGACTTCCATTGCGCAACTGCCTCAACTTTAGTCGGGTCGACCATGATCCCTTCAGGATTAACCACATGACCCATAAATTGTACTTCGTGTAACCAGAAAGCACACTTAGAGAATTTGGTGTACAACTTCTCCCTTCTAAGCATCTCGAGCACCTCCCGAATGTGACCGACATGCTCCTCTTCGATCTTCGAATAATCAGGATATCATCGATAAACACAATCACTGATTTATCTAGCATAAACCGACACACCCGATTCATCACATCCAAAAAAGCAGCTGGCGCGTTGGTTAACCCAAAAGACATCACGAGAAACTCGTAGTGTCCATAACATGTACGAAAAGCTGTTTTAGGAATATCTTACTCCTTCACCTTTAGTTGATGGTAACTGGATCGGAGATCTATCCTCGAGAACCAACTGGCACCCTGAAGCTGATCAAACAAGTCAACAATTCTCAGTAACAGATCCTGGTTCTTTGCCGTCAACTTATTAAGCTCACGGTAGTCGATGCACATCCTCATGCTACTATCCTTCTTCTTCACAAACAAGACCGGAACACCCCACGGGGAGATACTCAGTCGAATGAACCCCTTATCCAATAGCTCTTGCAGCTGACTCATCAATTCTTTCATCTCAGATGGAGCTAGATGATACGGTGCCTTAGTGACAGGTTAGGCACAGGTATCAAATCAATCTGGAACTCGATCTCATGATCAGGTGGCACGCTTGATAGATCTTCTGGGAATACGTCTGGGAAGTCACACACGACTGGTACGTCTGACAATCATGGCATTGACACATCCACATCCTTCACGTAAGCCAGATAGGCACTACATCCACGTCTCATGCACTTCTTTGGTACCACCATCGAAATTACCTTCGGAATCATACTAACTTGTGACATCTGGTAATTTTCCGTTACCAAACTCCGTTAGTTCCGTTAAGTCTTGCATACACATGTCGTGCACACACACTAGTTGTCGTTGAACGTTGGTGACTTAACAATAATCAGTAATGTTAAATTGATGATAATTAAGTTAACAATGTGATTATTAAGTTATGCTTATGTGATTTAAATGTTAACTGTAATTTTATCGCGTAACGTGGAAACGTATGTATTTACTTTGTAAATTTTGTAGCTTGTAAAGATAATACATATAATTGCTACTACTAGTTTATATGTTTATTATTCTAGTTAAAAACATTTTAAAGGAGTGTGTAAAAGCTTAATTTTTATAAAATACAAATTATAAGGGTTAAAAGGGTAATTATGGATTATTAAATAAAATAAAATCAAAACTCTAACCCTAATCACCTCCTTCGGCCGCGACACCTTCAAACACACACACACACACTTCAGTTTTCATCAAGAACAAGCAATTCCATTAAATTTTGGACCGATTTCAAGCTTCACAACAAGTTAGAATCATCAATTGCAAGCCATTACACGTTTAAAGGTTAGATTTTTACATGTTTTTGATGGTTTTTCATGGTGGCCGAACCCTAGTTCGAAAATCTGCAATTGAATGTTAAATTCTTGGTTGTTTGGTGATGTTATGATGTTAGTTAGGTTGTATTGATGCTAGTTAACGTTGATTATGGAAGAAAGTTTAGATTTTGGTTGTTTGTTCATATGATCATCTTTGGCCGAGAGTTTGAGGCGATTTTGGATCAAATTGGATGTTGAATGTTGGTTGTTTGATGTTGTAATGATGCTAGTTAGGTTGTATGCATATTGGTTAACGTTGATTTTGCAAGAAAGCTATGATTTTGATACGTTGTTCATAGGTTACTAAGAATAGTAACTTTATTTTGCATGAATTGATGATTTGATGATGTATGAATGTTATGGATGTGTTTGTGATGATGATTAGATGCTAGGTTGATGATATGAACAATTGAAAAACAAGAAGATGTCTTATAATTCATACATTGCTAAAAATAGTAACTTTTGGTGTTGAACGTTGATGAATCATGATGATTAGGTGTTGTTGATCATGTTTAGATGTTGTCATGGACTTGAATTGGTATGTAAATGATGAATCCATGAATGTCTTGGATGTTTGATGAAATTGGGATGTACTTTCCCAAAAGGGAAACTTTATTTGTGCAAATTCTTTAATTGGATGATTTAAGCATGTTTGGGATATCAGGATCATGCTAGTGTGTTCATGGATGGTTTCTAAGGTGATTAAATGTGTTGTTTAGGTTATAGGGATGTTGATTTGGTTTGTTACCTATTTTGGCCTGTTGTGATTCGCATGACTTGTGTGATATCTAGTTGTATGATGATCTAGGTAGTACATGTGGTTAATGAAGTGCTATATGTAATCAAGTTGTATGTGAACATGTATGATATGCTGTTGTGTTAGTATTAACGAGTTATCACCTATAATGTCACCAACGGGTCAAACGGGTCAACTGGGTCAAATGTGTCTTGTCTTTCTAAACCTTGAGTTCTTTGGGTTGTAAAGCACTTAGGGTTTCATATTGATTCTGTGTACATGTACTTATGTACTCATGTGTTCTAGGTGACCTTTGAAGGTTGTCTTTCCCCTCTTTCATTCAAGTTAAGCTCTAAGTTAATTCTTGCGCGCATCAGGTGAGTTCTTGCCCCACTCATTTTACATAATCTCTTTTGGGGGAGATAGCATATTGTTGATCACAAACGCTTTTATATATGAGTGTGTATAATATTGATATAGTGCTGTTTACCATGGAAAAGTCCTCACACTTTCGGATTGTTAATATTGACTAGCGGGGAAATTTTGGGTAGTACTACTGGGTCTGACGAGCCCCACCTGTGCGACTCGAGATCAAACGGGTGCAATTTTTTCCTAACATATATTCGTCACGACCTGGTAAGTCGTGACGGGAGGCAACAAACGTAACACAGTCAGCTTCGATCGCGAAATCACTATGATTAATATTTTTATGTTAATAGACTAGCTATCTATTACAATACACTACTTATGCTCTGGAAACTATTGATAGGTTTATATTTTAACGCAAACTCTTGAACTCACCAACCATGTGTTGACTTGTTTAGTATGCTATTCTCAGGTTAAGGTTGCTAGTTGCCTAGGAGCACGCACACCAGCATCGTTGAGTTGTCTACATTTGCTTGTTTACAAATTTGGGATTATTTTCATATTAAATAATTGTGTTTGGGGCGCGTATGTTTTGCGCATTCTCTTTACATACTACTTGTTTTGGGTTTTCTGTTTTAAAAACGCTTCCGCAGTATTTTAAACGTTAACTCTGGTTTTGTTTATTAATCATATAGAGTCGTTCTTGGTAACTAATGACTGAGATCCTGGTATGTCACGCGCCTCGCGGTAAAACCCCGCACGCGGATTTTGAGGGTGTGACAGATTGGTATCAGAGCCATTGGTTATAGGGAACTAGGTTGCATACACACACTAGACTATAACCGCACAGTTGTTAGTTACTTATCGCTTACTCTCCTTACTGTATACTCATTGGCATACGCAACACGTACTTCGCAGCATGGCATCGTCGTCCAGAAATTTAGGCAAGAGACCTGCACGATCTGAGTCACCTCCTACTTCTCCCGTACCGGATAGGGGATTTAACTGGCCTCAACATCCTTATCCTCCTGGCGAGATAGACTGGGATCAGCCTTTCATACCTCTTGGAGCTCGATCCTCCGCGTAACTGGGATTTCTACCCCACTTACATAAACCGTATGGCTTATAGAGAACGTGTACCACCAGTAGCACCTACACGAC
This sequence comes from Flaveria sonorensis, assembly GCA_025506505.1. Lineage (NCBI taxonomy): Eukaryota > Viridiplantae > Streptophyta > Magnoliopsida > Asterales > Asteraceae > Flaveria > Flaveria sonorensis. Next base: position 14,743,178 of record CM046437.1, on the reverse strand, counting down.
CTAGGACTAGGTCATCAACCGCCTCTACTTTGCCTACACTCCCTACCTTGAGCATCCCTCTGGAGCAGGCATTTGCAGCCCTAGTAGCCACACTGGACATGGAGCGACAGCGTATCCGAGGACTCACTGATGAGAACTATGCATTACGATCTGAGATGCGTCAGCTGCGTTTCCAGGTAGAGACGCTTCAGGAGCGACTTTCGATGGCCATTGGTGGACATCATACTCTGGCAGGCAACGTGGTAGCACTTAGTGGGCGCATGGACGCACAAGATCACCATAATGTTGTGATCGATGATAGGTTTGCTGATTTAGAGGCACAACTAGCAGCACTTCAGGTTGCTGAAGCCCCTCACCTTTGGTGGACCCTGATGAGGAAGACCCAGAAGAGGAACCCGAGGAAGCCCCCAAGAAGAACTAGTAGAGATGGATGAGGACAGTGACGGATCTGATGTACTGGACTGATCCTACCTTTTAAATGACTTAGACTATGTAGTGTTTCTTTTCTTTGAAACCTATGTGGGAAGGGTTGTTTCCCACCCAACTGACAAACTTAAATTTTGACATTGATGGAATATTTTGTGACTCAATTGCAATTTATTTATCTTTGATTATTATTTCTGTTATAAATGTTGTGGTTGTGGTGAATGCATTATTTCTTATTGTTTACTGTACCTTGATGAGATTAATGTGTTGGATGTTACTCATTATTGTAATTGTGAATTTTAAAGTGAAATATGGACGCACGTGGAAGAGGACGTGGGCGTGGTCGTGGACGTGGCGCCGGAGGCCGTGGAGCCGGAGCCATAAACATGACGCCTGCGGAATTGGTGGCATTAATTAACGAACATGTTCAGGCGGCAGTGGCTGCTGCCCAACCAGGACAACCAGCAGGTAAATGATAACAAGAGGTTAAACTGATTATCCTAGTTATTTGTCTAGGATATCTGACTAATGTTTGGGTTGTCAAAACAGGACCACCACCATGTACCTACAAGTCCTTCATGGACTGTAAACCCCATACCTACAGCGGGACGGAAGGAGCTGTAGGGCTTGTAAGGTGGTTTGAGAAGACAGAGTCTGTCTTCGTGAAATGCAACTGCCCGCCTGCTGATCAGGTGAAGTATGCCACCGGGACATTGGAAGGCGCAGCACTTTCCTGGTGGAATGCCCAGGTACAAATGCTGGGTCAAGCCATGGCCAATGAACTACCTTGGGATGAGTTTAAGGGGATTATGACCAAAGAAACTGCCCCCGAAATGAAGTGCAGAAACTGGAGATTGAGTTCTGGCAACTCAAAATGCAAGGCTCAGAAATTGAAGCCTACACGACTCGAACTCATGAGTTAGCCACTTTATGCCTAGGGATGGTGAATGAAATGCACAAGAGGGTGGAGCATTATATACGGGGATTGGTGCCCGAAATTCAAAGTATGGTAACTGCCTCAAACCCCACTACCATACAACAAGCTATCCGAACAGCCCACAGGCTGACTGACCAGGCAGTTGAGCAAGGACGGTTACCCAAACAAGGTGCGGTGGCAAGCGTGCCCGACCGGAAACGCAAGTGGGATGGTTCAAGCAACAAGGGATCGTCATCCAGCAGCCAATCTCAACCTCAACAACAGCAGCAAAGTCAGCAACAGCAACGGAAGTTCGATAACAACCGAAGCTTCAACCAGGTGACTCCCTCAAATCAAGGACCCGGTGGGTATGGTGGAAGACTACCAAAGTGCATTTGGTGTAACTACCACCATGTGGGTCGATGTGATAACTTCAAGTGCCAACGTTGTGGGAAGATTGGTCATGCAGCCAAAGACTGTCGGGGTGAACTGATGAAGAAGTCTCAACAATCACAAGAAACTCCGAAAGGTTGTTTTGAGTGCGGAAAAGAAGGCCATTACAGACGCAACTATCCCCAGCTTAAGAGGAATGGTAATGGCAACAACAACAATGGGAACAACAACAATAATAACAATGGCAACAATAATAACAACAACAATGGTAATGGCAACAACAATGGTGGAAACAACAATGGAGCCAAAGGAAGAGCCTTCGTCATTGGCTCAGGTGAGGCTCTAAACGATCCTACAACAGTAACTGGTAAATTTTCGGTTAATGGTTGTTTTGCTACCGTATTATTCGATACCGGAGCCGATAGAAGTTTCGTGTCCACTAGGTTCTGTAGTCTTTTTAGTGATATGCCCTCAGCCTTAGAATCTAAATACACCGTAGAGTTAGCTGATGGTACACAGATTCACGTAACGCATATTCTTAGAGACTGCAAGATAGATCTTGCTGGTCATACATTCACCATAGATCTCATGCATGTTACCCTAGGAAGTTTTGATGTGGTAGTAGGCATGGATTGGCTTTCCGATAAAAAAGCAGAAGTCATATGCCACGAGAAGATCATACGGATTCCCCTTGGTGAAGAAGTCCTTACGGTCAGAGGTGATAGGAGTGGTGCGGTGATAGGCATCATCTCGTTTATGAAAGCACAGAAGTTGTTACGAAAGGGTCGACTGGCCATATTAGCACTCGTCACATATACACAGACCGAGGAAAAGAAGATAGAGGATATCCCCGTAGTTCGTGAGTTTCCTGAGGTGTTTCCGGAAGACCTGCCTGGATTACCGCCTCATCGTCAAGTTGAATTTCAGATTGAGTTGACTCCAGGAGCCGCTCCAATTGCGAGAGCACCGTACCAGTTAGCTCCGAACGAACTGCAGGAATTATCTGCCCAACTACAAGAGTTGTTGGATAAAGGGTTCATCCGACCGATTTCGTCGCCCTGGGGAGTGCCAGTTCTATTTGTAAAGAAGAAGGATGGTACATTTCGAATGTGCATTGACTATAGGGAACTGAACAAGGTTACTATCAAGAATAGATATCCCTTACCTCGTATCGATGATTTGTTTGATCAATTGCAAGGATCAAGCTATTACTCTAAGATTGATCTGAGGTCTGGGTATCATCAGCTGAGAGTTCGAGAAGAGGACATCTCGAAAACTGCCTTCCGTACACGATATGGTCACTATGAATTTTTGGTCATGCCATTTGGGTTGACGAATGCACCAGCAGTATTCATGGACCTCATGAATCGCGTGTGCAAACCCTATCTTGATCAGTTTGTTATCGTCTTTATTGATGACATACTGATATACTCAAGGACCGAGGAAGAACATGGAGAGCACTTACGTTTGATCTTGGAATTACTTAGAGAGGAACAACTGTATGCAAAGTTTTCTAAGTGTGATTTCTGGATACGTGAGGTACAATTCTTGGGTCATATTGTCAACGAGAAGGGAATACATGTTGATCCTGCTAAGATTGAAGCGATAAAGAATTGGTCTGTTCCTAAGACACCGAGTGAGATACGACAATTCCTTGGATTAGCGGGATATTATCGACGATTCATTGAAGGATTCTCTAAGATTGCACAACCTCTCACAGCCTTGACTCACAAGGAACGACGTACAAATGGGTGAGATCAGGAAACTGCTTTTCAGTTGCTGAAACATAAATTGTGTAGCGCACCAATATTAGCGTTACCGGATGGTAGTGATGACTTCGTAGTCTACTGCGATGCATCTATTCAAGGACTTGGATGCGTCCTGATGCAGCGGGATAAAGTGATAGCTTACGCCTCTAGACAATTGAAGATTCATGAGAAGAACTATACCACCCATGACTTGGAACTGGGTGCGGTAGTTTTTGCCTTAAAGATCTGGAGACATTACTTGTACGGTACCAAATGCACCATCTACACCGATCACAAGAGTCTTCAGCACATCTTTGAGCAAAAGGAGTTGAACATGAGGCAAAGACGCTGGGTGGAATTGTTAAACGACTATGATTGTGCTATTAAGTACCACCCGGGGAAAGCAAATGTAGTTGCTGATGCGTTGAGTAGAAAAGAGACTGCTAAACCTCGACGTGTGCGAGCTCTGCAACTAACGATTAGTACGCATTACCTGAACAAATCCGAGAGGCTCAAACAGAAGCTTTGAAAGCAGAAAACATTGGGTCTGAATCGTTAAGGGGAATGGAAAAACAATTGGAAGTAAAAGCGGATGGAATTCGTTACTTCATGGATAGACTATGGGTACCTCTACACGGAAATCTGAGAGACTTGGTCATGATTGAGGCTCACAAGTCAAGTATTCTATACATCCTGGATCTGACAAGATGTACCACGATTTGAAGGCGCACTATTGGTGGCCTAACATGAAAGCAGATGTAGCTACTTATGTGAGCAAGTGTCTGACCTGCTCGAAGGTTAAAGTGGAGTATCAGAAACCATCTGGTCTACTACAACAACCCGAGATCCCTATGTGGAAGTGGGATCAAATATCAATGGATTTTATTACTAAGTTACCTTGTACTTCTACGGGTTGTGATACAATATGGGTTATCGTGGACCGATTGACAAAATCTGCTCATTTCCTAGCGATAAAGGAAACAGATAAGATGGAGAAGTTAACCCGACTTTATCTGAAGGAGATCGTTTCGAGGCATGGAGTACCGACCTCAATCATTTCTGATCGCGATTCTCGTTTCACATCACACTTCTGGCAATCGTTGTAGAAAGCTTTAGGTACGCGATTGGATATGAGTACTGCTTATCATCCACAGACTGATGGTCAAAGCGAGCGTACTATACAGACTTTGGAGGACATGTTACGTGCTTGTGTGATTGACTTCGGGAATAACTGGGAAGTTCACCTACCATTGGTGGAATTTTCTTACAACAACAGTTATCACACTAGCATAAAGGCAGCACCTTTTGAAGCTTTATATGGGAGAAAGTGTAGATCGCCAGTTTGCTGGGCTGAAATTGGTGATAGTCAATTAACAGGTCCCGAGTTAGTACACGAGACAACTGAGAAGATTGTTCAGATAAGAAACCGCATGGCCGCAGTGCGAGACAGACAGAAAAGCTATGCTGACAAACGACGAAAACCTTTGGAATTTCAGACAGGTGACAAGGTTTTATTAAAAGTCTCACCGTGGAAAGGCGTAGTTCGGTTTGGTAAGCGAGGAAAGCTAAATCCGAGATACATTGGACCATTTGAGATAGTGGAAAGAATTGGTCCAGTGGCTTATCGACTAGCCTTACCTGATTCATTGAGTGGAATCCATGATGTATTCCATGTTTCAAATCTAAAGAAATGTTTAACGGATGAAACGATGGTCGTACCACTGTAAGAAGTTCAAGTAGACGAACAGTTACGTTTCATTGAGGAACCTGTCGAAGTGATGGATCGTGAGATGAAAACGCTTAAGCAAAGCAAGATACCCATTGTCAAAGTTCGTTGGAACTCGAGACGTGGACCAGAATTCACGTGGGAACGTGAAGACCAAATGAAGCTTAAGTACCCTCAGCTATTCGTAAGGACGATGCCAGCTGGCGAAGGTACTGATTAAATTTCGGGACGAAATTTCTTTCAATATGGGGATGATCTGACAACTCATCCAAAACTCACACGATTTCAATTTCCTTATGCCAATGCAGTAGACCAGTGATGGAACACTCACCATGTAACGCAATTTTCGGGACGAAAATTCTTTCAACATGGGGATAATGTGACATCTGGTAATTTTCCGTTACCAAACTCCGTTAGTTCCGTTAAGTCTTGCATACACGTGTCGTGCACACACACTAGTTTTCGTTGAACGTTGGTGACTTAACAATAATCAGTAATGTTAAATTGATGATAATTAAGTTAACAATGTGATTATTAAGTTATGCTTATGTGATTTAAATGTTAACTGTAATTTTATCGCGTAACGTGGAAACGTGTGTATTTACTTTGTAAATTTTGTAGCTTGTAAAGATAATACATATAATTGCTACTACTAGTTTATATGTTTATTATTCTAGTTAAAAACATTTTAATGGAGTGTGTAAAAGATAAATTTTTATAAAATACAAATTATAAGGGTTAAAAGGGTAATTATGGATTATTAAATAAAATAAAATCAAAACTCTAACCCTAATCACCTCCTTCGGCCGCGACACCTTCAAACACACACACACACTTCGGTTTTCATCAAGAACAAGCAACTACATTCGATTTTGGACCGATTTCAAGCATCACAACAAGTTAGAATCATCAATTGCAAGCCATTACACGTTTAAAGGTTAGATTTTTACATGTTTTTGATGGTTTTTCATGGTGGCCGAACCCTAGTTCGAAAATCTACAATTGAATGTTAAATTCTTGGTTGTTTGGTGATGTTATGATGTTAGTTAGGTTGTATTGATGCTAGTTAACGTTGATTATGCAAGAAAGTTTAGATTTTGGTTGTTTGTTCATATGATCATCTTTGGCCGAGAGTTTGAGGCGATTTTGGATCAAATTGGATGTTGAATGTTGGTTTTTTGATGTTGTAATGATGCTAGTTAGGTTGTATGCATATTGGTTAACGTCGATTTTGCAAGAAAGCTATGATTTTGATACGTTGTTCATAGGTTACTAAGAATAGTAACTTTATTTTGCATGAATTGATGATTTGATGATGTATGAATGTTATGGATGTGTTTGTGATGATGATTAGATGCTAGGTTGATGATATGAACAATTGAAAAACAAGAAGATGTCTTATAATTCATACATTGCTAAAAATAGTAACTTTTGGTGTTGAACGTTGATGAATCATGATGATTAGGTGTTGTTGATCATGTTTAGATGTTGTCATGGACTTGAATTGGTATGTAAATGATGAATCCATGAATGTCTTGGATGTTTGATGAAATTGGGATGTACTTTCCCAAAAGGGAAACTTTATTTGTGCAAATTCTTTAATTGGATGATTTGAGCATGTTTGGGATATTAGGATGATGCTAGTGTGTTCATCGATGGTTTCTAAGGTGATTAAATGTGTTGTTTAGGTTATAGGGATGTTGATTTGGTTTGTTACCTGTTTTGGCCTGTTGTGATTCGCATGACTTGTGTGATATCTAGTTGTATGATGATCTAGGTAGTACATGTGGTTAATGAAGTGCTATATGTAATCAAGTTGTATGTGAACATGTATGATATGTTGTTGTGTTAGTATTAACGAGTTATCACCTATAATGTCACCAACGGGTCAAACGGGTCAACTGGGTCAAATGTGTCTTGTCTTTTTAAAACCTTGAGTTCTTTGGGTTGTAAAGCACTTAGGGGTTCATATTGATTCTGTGTACACGTACTTATGTACTCATGTGTTCTAGGTGACCTTTGAAGGTTGTCTTTCCCCTCTTTCTTTCATGTTAAGCTCTAAGTTAATTCTTGCGCGCATCAGGTGAGTTCTTGCCCCACTCATTTTACATAATCTCTTTTGGGGGAGATAGCATACTGTTGATCACAAACGCTTTTATATATGAGTGTGTATAATATTGATATAGTGCTGTTTACCATGGAAAAGTCCTCACACTTTCGGATTGTTAATATTGACTAGCGGGGAAATTTTGGGTAGTACTACTGGGTCTGACGAGCCCCACCTGTGCGACTCGAGGTCAAACGGGTGCAATTTTGTCCTAACATATATTCGTCACGACCTGGTAAGTCGTGACGGGAGGCAACAAACGTAACACAGTCAGCTTCGATCGCGAAATCACTATGATTAATATTTTTATGTTAATAGACTAGCTATCTATTACAATACACTACTTATGCTCTGGAAACTGTTGATTGGTTTATATTTTAACGCAAACTCTTGAACTCACCAACCATGTGTTGACTTGTTTAGTATGCTATTCTCAGGTTAAGGTTGCCAGTTGCCTAGGAGCACGCACACCAGCATCGTTGAGTTGTCTACATTTGTTTGTTTACAAATTTGGGATTATTTTCATATTAAATAATTGTGTTTGGGGCGCGTATGTTTTGCGCATTCTCTTTACATACTACTTGTTTTGGGTTTTCTGTTTTAAAAACGCTTCCGCAGTATTTTAAACGTTAACTCTGGTTTTGTTTATTAATCATATAGAGTTGTTCTTGGTAACTAATGACTGAGATCCTGGTATGTCACGCGCCTCGCGGTAAAACCCCGCACGCGGATTTTGAGGGTGTGACATAACTCTATCGCCGTAAATCGTCACCGAACTCCCATCAGGCGCGGTCAAACGAATCATCTTCTTGTGAGACACAATGTTGGACTCCTAGGCTGCTAGCCAATCCATCCCTAGGACTACATCAAATCCACCTAAGGGCATCATAAATAACCTAGCAGAAAACCTATGGCCTTCCAATTCTATGTCACCATCCTCTACCACATCGAAATCCAAGTAGACTTACCAACGACACTTTCTACATCGAAGGGCTCATCAATCTTTCTACTTCTAGCAGACAACTTATCATAGAAGGAAGTAGAAATAAAGCTCCTACTAGCACCAGAATCGAAAAGTACAGAGGCACAAGTTTGGTTTACTGGGAAGGTACCTGACACAACATCGGGGTCCACCCTAGCCTCCTCCTGGGTCATAGTGAATGCTCTGGCTTTTGCCCTCTACCCTTCCTTTTCCTTCTCAATCCCCTTTCTCACCTCAAAATTCTCAGCCTTCGGCTTCTTGCAATCCCTACTCAGATGGCCCTTTTCACCACAGTTATAACATCTTATAACCCCACAATATTTTGCCACATGACCAGGCCTCCACATTTGAAGCAGACGTTCGATCCCCACTTACACTCTCCCACATGCTCCTTCCCACACTTACTACACCTCTTCATCCATCACTACCCTCTAGTCATCCACCCTTGCTCTTTTGTTATTTGGAGCGAAACCACCACGATCAAATCATTTCCCATTCTAGTTTCTATCACTACCAGCTTTCTTACACACATCCACTGCTGCCACCTCCTCTCTTCATCATATAGCCTACCCGCCAGATCCACCACCGACCTGAACGTGCTTGGCTGGGCGGCAATCAGATGTCTGCGTATATCCGCCGGCAGACCTTGGATATATCTCTTGATTTTTCTTGATGCGGGTGTCACCTGATCTGGCACTAGCCTTAACATCTTATTGAACTTAGTTGTATACTGCTGGTGTGTCATGGTTCCCTCCTCCAACTGTAGGAACTCTCTTTTAATCTTGTCGAGTCCCCTATAAGGACAAAACTCCTCAATCACCATCTTCTTTAGTTCACTCCATCTCATCCTCCCGATCGCCCTGCTACCCTCGTCCTAGACAATGTTGTCCCAACAGCATAAGGCCAAGTCCACAAATGAGTGAGTAGCAAACTTCACCTTCTGATCCATCCTACACTAGCTGATATCTAACACAGCCTCCATCTCTCTCACCCATCGGTGAACAGCAGCAACATTTCGATTCCCATCGAAAGACTGGGGCTGCATCTCTGGAATTCCCCATAGCTGCACCCTTTTGTATTTTCCTGCACTGCTTTCTCTTCCTCATCATACCTGGAGACAACCATCTCAGTCTCTAGTTGCTCCCCTTCATCTGAACCTCTCTCTTCATCCCTTCTCCTAACAGTTTCCTCCTTTCCTCTTTCTCTTTCTCTTTATTTTCATCCCCTCTCACAGCTCTAATAACCTCAGTCTCCATAGATAGCAGAATCGTCTGCGTGAGCTAATGAACTTCCTCCACTACTGCCTTCTTTACATAGGCCCTCAGATTAGCACTCTCATCACCGCCTTCATGGTGATGAAGCTCGGGCTCTACAGGAACCGTTTCAGCAGTCTTAGCCTTGTTCTTTATGACTTGTGGCCCAGTACCACGTCCACCACCTCGCGAAGCCTTCGAAGATCTAACACCAGCCATCTTCTAAACACTATAAAATTCAAACACCAACACGGTCATTCAAGGTAATAGCTCAGATTATGTCAAGTATAGTAAGTCCCTAATTACAGTGGATAGTTATGATTAGCCACTTACTTTACTCTTTATTCCCCAAGCATTTCCTATCTTGACTACATCAGTATCCAAATCTACTAAGAGCACATACGTCAAATAGCACACGCACATAATAACGATTAACTTTAATAAAACTACCTAATGGCACATAGCTACTTGGGCTGGCATCCTTCCACTTGGTCCCATTTTTAGTATAAGTTTAGGTTTTGAAAATAATTTACCCAATTCTCTTAAACTTTGGCTCTGATACCAACTTGTAAGGCCTCGTTCCCAGAAACCCCACAGTTGGTCATTCACAGTATCATTCATATTAAAACATATTAAGATTCATTAAAATGATTAAAACATTACAGCGGAATAATTTAACAAAAACCATTTCATGCATTAATAATCACTTTTGCCATGAAATACAATGTCATAACAAATTACAAAAAAGAACATCTAGTCGCATTTCAAGACAAAAATATCATCACAACATGACATGGATGCCAGTCTTTATTTGCCAAGTAGCTTCAACATCATGCCATCCTCAGCAACTTCATCACCTGCCAACTGATATGCATAAAAAAAAGTCAGCGTTGCTAAGCAAGTTCTAGTTTTATAATAAAATACATTACTTTAATCAAAACATATCTTTTACTTTCATACATGATCATGCATCATATGTACATCTTGATAATACTCATTATTACCTTATCATCATCTTTCATAATTGTTCGTTTTCGTACTTTTCATTATTATCTTCCACTTTCATCTAAATCCTGTCATATGTTATGCCCCATCGTTGTGCATGAAGCAACTTTAGTCTTGGGTCAAGCGAAAAGGATCATGTTTTCATATGCCTTCATCAGTCACAAAGACTGACCCCCGTGTGTGCATCCTCACGGGTTAGCTAAACCGCACATAGTTGAACTAACAACCACTCAATGAGTTGTGAACCTCCTTTCAATTTGGTTGCAAGACTTTCATTCATTCATTATGTTCCACTTTCATTATCTTTATCTTTCACTTTCATTAAAATAGTACTTTAACTACAAGAGTATAAAACACCATGTAAAGTCACATCATAATACATAATATGGTACATCAATAACAGCCCACATGCACACATAACATTAACAGGCATAAACCACCAAAGAATATAAGGACTTAACACTAAATTCTATTTTCCAAAATTTTAGTAAATCCTAAGTGTTCACAGCGCATGCATAACGTATACAACAGAAGGCTTAAAATACTAACTGTCCACAGCGTACATCAAAATCAATAGCAGATAGCCAAACTCCATAGCAGACAGCCAACATCCCCAGCAGATGTGTAAACACTAAGTATGTCCTTAGCGCATGACTAAAGTTCATAGCGGATGACCTAAACCTTTCTAAATGTCCACAACGGATAGCTAAAGTCCACAACGGACAATCTAAAGCACTTAAGGATTCACAGCGGATGAACTAAGTCCACAGTGGATGAACTAAGTCCACAGCAGGCAGACAAGATTACCAAATGTCCACAGCGGACACTCTAATGTCCACAGCGGACAACTCCATTTATCTAAGTATCTACAACAGACCCTATAGCTATCCTAAGTGTCCACGGCGGAAATTATATCCCACACCTGCAATGCATCTTATGAAATTCTCCAGTCTCCAACATCATTCCAACTTACACTTAGCATAGATCTAGCAGGTTACACACTTAAACAAGGCAAACCATTGCACCCAACATCACAGAAATCATTTAAAACATGCATCACACATATATAGTCGCATATCATAGAAAATTCATATTTTGGTTTATAAAACTTCAGTTAATATGCACATCAGCCCCAAACATGTAGAAAACAAGTAAAACAAGGGATCTAGAACTCTTCTCTAACAGCTTTTGAGTAAGACTTCATCTAACCCTAGAGCAACCTAGAGTTCTAGTACCTAAACATACAAAAACAAGCAACCAACATAGAGAAACACATACAGATCGGTCCAGAAGTTCGAACCCAACTAAAACCGAGAAGAAAACACTAGAAAATCTCACATTCTTGAAGAACTTCTACTTTCTCTCTCTAAAAACCAATTGAGAGCTCTTTTCCAACTTCAGCCGAAAGTGTGCATGAGAAATTATTCTCTTTTTTTCTTTTTCTTTTTTTCTATGAAATTTCCAGGTGTTACATTATTGCTGACTAAATACTTAGCCGCATTTGGTTCTGCTTATCCGCATTAGTAAATACGGATGAACAAATACTTGGCCGTAATTGTTCTTGCTCATCCACATTGACCAATGCGGATAGCCAACACTTGGTCTTTGTCTTCTTTTGTCTTCACCCGCATTGCATCTTGGACTTGTGCAGATTCTACCAACCAGAACAACCTTCAACCACCTCTTGAATTGTTATGTATGATCCTTTCAGGGTCCAACAGAGTAACACCCTCTATCTTTGCTGGGCCTACTAAAATTTTGTGTGAGTAATGTCATGGGCCATAAACTGCACCTCTTGTAGCTAGAAGGCATTTTTTGAAAATCTGTCGTTCAATATCTTTTGTCTTAAAGTTTCTAATACTTCCCGTATGTGACAAGCATGATCACCTTCATTCTTCAAGTAAATAAGGATATCCTCGATAAACATAATCATCAATTTCTCCAATATAGGGTGACACACCTAATTTATCAGATTCATAAATACAGCTGGTGTATTTTTCTATCCGAAGGACGTCAGGAGGAATTCATAATGAGTTCGGAAGTCTGTCTCAGCTATGTCTTGTTTCTTCACTTTTAGTTTATGGTATCCCGACCTTAAGATGATCCGAGAAAACCAACTTGCTCCTTACATCTGATCAAACAAGTAATCAATTCTAAGTAGCGGATAATTGTTTTTTACTGTGAGCTTGTTTAATTCTAGATAATCAATACACATTTGCATACTCTCATCTTTCTTTTTCATAAACTACAGTAGAGTTTCGCAAGGTGATATTCTAAGTCTAATGAAAGCTTTATCCAGTAAATGTTAGATTTGAGCCATAAGTTCTTTCATTTCAGATAAAGCTAGACGATGTGGTGCTTAAGTCATAGGCTGACCTCCGAGCACCTGGTCAATTTGAAATTCCATCTCCTAATCTGGTGGCACTCCTATAAGGTCCTCATAAAAGACTTCAGGAAACTTACATATCATAGAAACATCCTTTATTCTCAATGCTAAAAAACTAGCATATTTGACATAAGTTAGATGCTTACCACAACCATGCTTCATGAATTTCACATCCTGCATCTTGAAAATGATCTTTGGTACGTAACAAGTCTTATCACCATAGATTAACACAAGGCTACATTCAGGAGCAAGTAGTGGAATTTTCCTTTGACATACAATATTTTCCTCATGAGCAGCGAGACAATCCACAACGTCAAAACCTCCTAACGTCATGACACATAACCTAACCGGAAAGCTATGGCCCTCAAGCTATATGCAACAGTTATCAACTGCCTCAGTCAGTCTAATAGATCTCCCTATAGCAGCTTCTACAACAAAAACATTTTTATCCTTTTAACTTTACTTTTCAAATAACAACAAGGAAGCAAGAACACTGTTGATCGAGAACGTACCTGAGACAACAACCAAATCAACGTTTGCTCCTTCTCGAGACATGGTGTAGGCCCTTTCCTTGGCCTTTTAGTTCTTAATCATCTTCTTATCATTGGCTTTGCTAGGGGTAGCATTTATAATCTTCGGTTTCTACAAGCGCTGCCCTTGTGACCCATTTCTCCATAGTTATAACACTTTTGTCTCTTTAGGAAATCTCGAGAGAAATGCCTAAACTATTCAAAATAGTAACACAAACTGGTTCTTGCTCTACATGCACTAAGCAAGATAATCATATACAAGCATGATGCTCTATTGTGGTAAGATGGATAGGGTACATTAAAATATACTTATACATTGACAATGATTATTGAACACTAGGTATAGTTAAGCATGCATTCTTTGATCTTAATCTTTAAGTAATTAGTGGATACTATTTTAAAGATGATTAATGCTGGTAACAGGTGAATGTGTGTAGGACCATGTTAATGGTTCAACAACAGTTTCATAGTTAGAGATAACACACTTACTAGATCGAATATGGAACCCGGAAAATAAACAATGAACAAACAAGTATGAACACTCAAGAACATAAAGACTGGTTTTCATGGATGATGTATATAGCTCTCAAGTGTTTACAAGTGTTGCAAAGCTTAGTCCTAAAGACTGATACATAAGATACTTTATATTACATCCTACAGTCGGCTATACTTTGAAGGCCAGCTAGACACTAATCTAGACAACAAGATCAATATAGAGTCAAAAGGCATATTGCCTTTTGACATGTGACTATGACATGCCATAGCACATCCTATTGTATTATAATAAGGATAAAAGTACTAAAGTAGGATGTTACAGATAAAAGACCATGACGTACAATTGACAAAAGTAAAAAGCTAATCACCAACTTATATAAGTTGATGAGTCTTTTGAGCTGACGGTGGAAAGGTCTTCAGCTTTTGTTAAAAGTGCGTCAATAGACCCATGTCTTCTTAGTTTTCAGAAGACTTCAGTCTTTAAGCTTCGAAAGACTTTGTCTTCATGCTTTGGGAGACTTCAATTTTACATTCGAAAGATTTCTGTCTTTGTCTTTGGAAGATTTGACACTTACTTATTTTTCTTTGTACATTGTGAAATCTTCCAAAGTACTTCCTTATACTTCAATGCATGGTGAGAGATCTTTGGTTAGCATCAGCCTCTAAGATAAAACTCTTGATCTTACAAACTCCCCCTAGGCCAATGCTACAAAAAGTTGAAGATTACTATGAATGTTGATCTTTCACTTGTTTACAACCATCATTAGAATAAGAGCCATTCCTCTCTTCATCAGCTGGTCTGCATTCTTTAGGCTTTTGTAGTATCTCCTCATGTCCAAGAGATCATGCTCAGGCAGGTTAAGTATGTTTTGCCAGAAGAAAACTTGTTGACCTCCTTCATCTCTTATGACATACCATCTGTCTCAGTTTGCAGAATACACCCAAGACATGATGTGTCTCTCAGCAGCTAGAGGCTCTACATTTAAGGGAGTTGGTTGAGCAACCTCTTTTGGTTCACTCTTAGGATGTTCTAACTCATCCTGGTGTAAATGTGGATGTCTTAGACTTCTTCTTCTTTTTTGTCTTCAAATCTCTTCTAATAGCCATCCTTTTCCCCTTTGTATACATTAACTGAGAAAGTTGGTCTTGATCACCTTGTCTTTCTTTTTCCTTCTTAGTTTGGTCCCTCCACTTCACATGTTTATAAGAAGGTTTAGGACCTTGCTATGGGTCAGAAGATGAAGCTGGCTGTGGATCAGTAGTAGGTCTTGGTTTTGGTGTCTGGTTGGGTTTAACCTTGACCTTAGCTTTAGGTGCAGCTTGACTTGGTGGAAAATGTTAGTCTTGAAGTTCACCCCTCTTGATCTTTGCTTGAACACCCTAATGTGCTCATCCATTATGAATAGAGACATGGGACCAAGCCTCCTTCTAGAGAACCCATATAGGTTCAAGAAGCTCACCATCTTTTGTCTATCTTCAGACTTCTTCTTTTTAGCTTTGATGGTGGCCCTTGATTTCTGAGCTTCCTCCCTCATCTTTCTCTTAGCAGCTTTTCTTTCTTTAATGGCTTCTTGTTACAGCTGCTTAAGATACTCAAACTATATATAATCATAAGTTAAAGAGAGTAAAGCTTCTGCCTGGTAGAAACCTATGGCACTCATGTAGTTGATCATGTTCTGTCTATCCTTTTCCTTATCTACTTGAGCATCTTCTTATACAACCATAGTTTCGACCTCAGGCATCTCTTGAACTGGGGAGAGGATAGAAGCTTCAATAATTTTCGTTTCTTTCTTTCTTCTTTGATTTTGAGGAGCAAAGCAACATCCTCAACCTCCTTCCTCTCTCTAGACACCTCTATGTCTACCAGTTCATTCAATTCATCCAAGTGAAGAGAGATTAGATCATCAATATTGTAATTCCTAGTTCTCAGGTAGTTCAATCTGGCAGCCTTTACTCATCTTCCTAAGTGTTTGTCTTATGGCAGCCCTGATTGCAGCCTGCATGAAACTAGGAGTCTCTTTTTATGTTTCTTCCCTTGACTTCCTCTTCCTCTCATTTTTCCCCTCCTCAATCTCCTCTGTAGTTAGAACTTTCTTTCCTTTGTTAATCACTTTCCTGTATGACTTAGGAAAGAGAGAGCTTTGGTCTTTTTGAACTTGTTCTTCACTTGAGCTTTCCCCAGGGTGTGAGACACCTTCACCAGCTGGTGTCTCACTTAGAGGGGTTGGTGCTAAAGGAGTAGGAGTCTCAAGGTTCACATGGTCCACAACTAGGCCTTTAATTAAGGTTTCCCCTTCAAAGCTAAACTTAGGGTCCAACTCAATATACAATTGACTAACTATTTTCCCTGCTAGCCTTTATCCGTACATGCTTTTACTTCTCTTGAACTCCTTAAACACCCTCATTTGAATCCTCTCTACCAATCTGTCAACATGTCTGTTTTGACTTGGATTAACAAATGGCAGGATTGCCAGAAGATATGGGTTAAACATTGGCTGGGATTGCCAAGTATTCACCTTGAGCAGGTTGCTCTAACATTTTTAGGACAAGGGCTGTTTCTTCTCCAGAAAAAAGCAACAGTGGTTTTCCTTATTATTTTAAACATGCTAGGCTTTATCTGTCCCATCTTTCAAACATTACTTGTTCCTCTTAATTGTAAGCCCAGTTCATAGTTAAGAATGTGCTAGACATATCTAGGGAACATGTAATATTCATGGAAATCCAAGTTGGCAAGTAAACTTGTATATACAAATTAAGAGTATCTGAACTTTATCCCTTGGATCATTCCTTGGAGTATGTAGGAATGGTCATCTGGAACTTTGTCCCATCCTCCATGCTTGTTGGATAAAGAGTGAATGACCACATGCAGGAGGTATTTCCACTATGAAAAGACCTTTCCCTTCCTAAAAGTTCTAATTAAGTAGTCAACTTCATAGCCTATCTATTGGAATGATCCATTGACTTCCTCTTTGGTGAAGGATAGCTCACAATCTTCATCATCCAGTCGCAAGTGTTGGTTTATGGTTGCTGGAGTGATGAAAATTGTCCTCCCCTGTACAAGGGCAGATAGTGCCTTTTTACCATCCATGATAACCTCCTATAAAGTTCTCCAGAACTCCAATAGTTGATCTTCATATAGAGGATGGTCAACAGTAAGGGTTTTATAGTAAGAAGAGTTGGAAAGAAAGTGGCAAATCTCTAAAAAACCAAGGTCTTTTTCAGTAGATAATAGAGCAACTTGGTTTCTAGCCTATGTAGATGCATGATGAAGGCTGGCTGGTTTTGGGGTTCAGGGTTGGACATTTACGAAGTTTTTTGGAAGAGAGGTTGGAAGAAAAATGAGGGTTTATGGATAATTTAGGGCTTGAAAGTTGCAGACGAAGAAGAAGAAGAAAAGAGAAAGGGAAATGCGTTGGAAAGGCTATTTATATGCTTGGATTTGAGACAAAGTTATTGTAACAGATAAACTTTAAAATCCAGATGTCGGTCCCACCTCCGAAAAAGTTCCCCAAAAGGTAGTTATCTTGAAAGTTTAAAATCTTCCGAAGGTAATATGTCTTCGAAAGTTAAAAGAAAGCTATCGAAGCTAAATTGAATTCGGAAGATATTCCTTAGTTTTAAGAAAAGGCCTTCAGAAGAAAATATATTTAGAGTAATTTTACTTTCGAGACAAATTTGATTTTGGAAGATATTAAGCATCAGAAGTTATTTTCAAGGAGAAAATAAAACTTCCAAGACTTAATTACCTTTAAAAGAAAATTGTCTTTCAAAACATATAAATACTTAGAAAGACTTAAGCTTTGGAAGATATTTAGAATTTCTTCCAAAGTTAAATCCCTTAGTAAGTAGTTATTAGTTTTGAATACATAATTTTCTTTCGAAGTCAAAACTACTTCTTAAAATTCTAAGGAATATATACTTTAAAAATTTTCTTTCGAGATATATACAGGGGTTATATGAGTGATAAATTAGACAACAGATAAGACACATACCTTTTGAAAAACAATTTTACAATTAATTTTAAAAAATCTATTCAAATTTGATCATCCTAATATTTGATACAAGATATTTAAATCTCTAATCATCAAATGATTTTGTGAACAGATCAGCATATTCTTTATTTGTGTTAACTTTGAAAAGTTTAATCAATCCTTTTTCAAAATTATCTATGATCAAATGATACCAGATATTGATGTGTTTTGTCTTTGAGTGCTGCACTGGACTCTCTATGATTGAGATAGCACTATTTTTGTCTATATTGATAGATGTCTTCTTGATGTTGAATCCATAATGTAGCATTTGATTCTGAATCCAAAGCACTTGAGCACAGCAGCTTCCAGCAGCAATCTACTCGCCTTTAGCAGTTAATGCAAATACAAAGGATTGCTTCTTGCATTGCCCTCAGACTATCCTTCCACCAAGGAACTGACTCCCCCTAGATGTAGACTTACTAGTCATGTTGCAGCCACCACAGTCACTATCTGTATATGCATACAAATTTAAGTTAGAATTCTTTAGATACCAAAGTCCCAGTTTAGGAGTCCTTTAAGGTATCTATGAATCCTCTTGACAGCAACTAGGTGTGACATCTTAGGGTTGGCTTGATATCTTGTGCATATGCATGTAGCACACATGATATCAGGCCTACTGGTTGTTAGGTACATAATAGACCCCATCATAGCGCTGTACTGATGTCCATTCATATACTCCCCCTCAAGAACAGGTCCTAGGAAGTCGTTTCTGGCTATGGGAGCCTTAGCAACCTTATAATCAGTCAGATGAAATTTGGTTAGTATGTCTTGTGTAACACCTGGAAATTTCAAAACAAGAAAGTTAAAGGAGCAAACAGGAAGTTATTTCAAAAGCAAAGGGTTAAAAGCGTTCAAGAACCAAACCTGCACATAGTGGGGTTTAAAATAAGAAAGGGCTGCCATACTTTCTTCCCCAAAACATTCAACCTTCGGTTCTAGAGAGAGAGAAGCCCTCAACTGGTTTTTATAGTGAGAAAGTAGAAGATCTTCAAGAAAGGTAAAGTTTTCAAGTGTTTCTTCCTTGTTTTCTGCTACGTTTAAGCTTCTGGACCAAGATTCTGGTGGTTAGTGCTCGTTTTCGTGGGTTTTAGGTGCTAGAATTTCAAGTGGGCTCTCGGGTTTGAGGTGCTCTATTCGAAAGCTGTTCAAGGTGAGTTCTAGATCCCCTCTTTTACTGGTTTTCTAAGTTTTTAGGGCTGTTATGCATACTGGGCAGAAGGTTTTCTAAACTAGACCATGAATTTTGACATGGTGTGCGACTGGGTGTACCCTTGGACTAGCAGTCTTTCCTTGTTCTTGATGGCAAGTCCTCTATCATCTTTCTTATTCCTGAATACCCATTTGGCTTCTATTGGCATCTTCCCTGGTGGAAGAGGATACAGGTTCCAAACACTTTGTCTTTTGAATTGAAATAGTTCCTCCTGTATTGCTTCAATCCAGCTTCCATCTCTTTTGGGGCTGTTATGCATACTAGGCAGAAGGTTTTCTAAACTAAACCTTGAATTTTGACATGGTGTGCGACTGGGTGTATGTTTTTAGATGTTTTTCTAAAATGTGTATGAGGTTTAGCATGTTAGATCTGTGCTAAGGATGTGTTAGAGTGGTGATTGGGAACTGGTTATGGCATAAGTTGCATTGCAGGTGGGTAACGATCATCCGCATTGGTTGGGTGATCATCCGCATTTAGAGTTGAATATTCGCATAAGTGTTTTGTTCTGGCGCATTTGCTACAGTGATCATGCGTATTTCTTTTCTTCATGCGCAGTTGCTACAGTGTTCAGGCGTATCTGTTTTAGTCATCCGTGAAGATCAAGTATAGGTTGGACTCACCATAGATTAGATTTTGGTTATGTTTGATTGTAATAGGATTAATGTTTGTTTACTTTTGTAAGTTTGTTAGTTAGTTATGTTTTGCTGCCTAGCGAAACTATGAGCGAAACTGTAGTTTCGCTCATAGCAAGATGCTAGTTTCACCCGGCGAATCTATCAGGCTCTGCCGGGCGAAACTGTGACCTTGGCAGAATAGTTTCGCTTACAGCTAAACTGTCAGCGAAACTATACTAACTAAATATATTTTTGATCTTGTTCTTTGTGAGGCATCCTTGCAAAAACCCTAATCGTTCATCATTGTTGCAAGTGTCCTTTGTAAGCTAGTTTTTCATAGAAATATATTGAGCTTTGTTACTTCTATTGTATTGGATCATTATTGCTTTATGTTGAATACCTTTTGGTTCTTCTTCTTCATCATAGTGTTTGTTGTTTGGTATTATTGTTGATATTGAACGAATCAACCACTCAAGTGTACTGATATTCGATCAACTGGACCAACAAAATGGTATTAGAGCCATAGTGCTCTTGATTGTTTGAGGTTTTTGGTTGTTTTTGTTCAATATCGATATTTCACCATTCGGGATCAAATTTGGGTGTATTTGTCATGGAATTTGATTGAAATTGGTTTGTTCTTGGTTGGGAAAGCCTTGGTAATCATCAGATCTCAAGTTCATCAAGATTTGGGTGATTTCAGATTGATTTCACGAAATTAGTGTTCTTCCAGCGAAACTATCAGCTTCATCCAACGAAACTACAAGTGTTTTACACCCTATGATCGTTTTGAGCTTCTCAGCGAAAGTATAATCTTTGAATGAAAGTTCAGTGGTGCTGGTGTTCAACTATCAAGCGAAATTGCGCCGAAATTATCTCTGAACGAAAGTTCAAGCTTGTTTCTTGCGAATCTGTCGCCGAAACTAAGCATTTTCAGGGATTTGTCTAGCGAAACTGCTGCTGAAATTTCCAGCGAAACTGTCTGCCGAAACAAGTGTCTCTTCTGCGAAACTAGATCACTCTAGTGTAACTGCATTTGTCTTTCTGCGAATAGATCTATCCAGCGAAACTGCATTTTTCTTCTGCGAAACTATCATGTCTAAGATGACTACTCTCACTCTTGCTGATCTTGAAAGTGTGGCACCCAACAGACCCCCGAGACTCATCAACGGAGACAATTTTGAAGATTGGAAGAGATGTCTCAAAACCTTTTTCTTCTACACGGATCACAATCAATGGGAATCAATCATCTCTAGTCCACACATACCAACTGTTACTGTTGGTGATGTAGTTTCTCAGAACAAGGACCCAGCTACATTCAATGAAAGAGATCTAAAGTTGATTGACAGAGATCAGAAAGCTTTCGGAGCTTTAACTTTATGCCTGGCACCAGACATCTACAATCGTTTTCCTGAACACAAGAATGCTAAGTCTCTTTTTGATGCTCTTTGTGAGTTCTATGATGGAAATGATGAGTTGGTGAAAGATAAGAGTATTCAAGCTGAAAAGGAGTTCAACTCTTTTGTGGGATACAAGAATGAGAGTCTCACAACTCTTACAAACCACTTTCTGACAATTTTGAGCACACTGAAGAAATATGATGAGAAACTTTCAAATAGTGAGCAAGTGAACGGGTTATTAGACTCTCTCCCACCTCAGTGGAGTTTACAGGTGAGAATGTTAAAGCAAGAAAGAAGTTTCACTGACTACAAGCTTATGGACATCATTAATAAGCTTAAATCATTTGAATTAGACATGAAACGAAGGGAGTTCAATCAGACCTTGATGCCTTCACCTGGTTTCACTTAGAATGTTGCACTACTTGTTAGGTTTCTTACAAGTTTTATCAAAGATGTTTAACAATTTAAACAACAAAACGCAGCGGATATTAGGGAGTTAAAACTTGTTTTAGGTTCTGAAAATAAACATTTATATGTTCAAGAAAACAATCCCAAGAACAAGGATCATATATATGTGAAAATAAATGCTATCAAAGAAAACAACCATAGGATGTTCTTAAATACTACCTTTCCAAGAACAAAGCAAAATGAGATGGATGAAAAGAAGAGGATGATGCTCTTGAACATGTAGTCTTCAAAGGAGAAAACCTCAAGCTTGTATACCCACAAGCTCTTGCAAATACCCAACTTGTTAGGAAGTCATGACACCAAAACTTCTTCAAGAAAACCCTCTTAGATCCGAAAATTGCTAGGGGAAAGAAGAGAGAATGGAAGTATCTTGCATGTATGAGAGAGAGAGAGTTGAGTGTGTTGATTGAACAAGTTAATGTCTTGCATAAAACAAGACAAAGGAATACCTAGGCCAACCACCAAGGGGCGGCCGAAAATTAGGTTCAAAATGGGTTCCCTCCCATTTTGAAAAACTCCTTTTTAATTCATTGTTAATAACTAATTAAGTTATATAATTAAACCCATTTTAATTTTATAACTTAAACAATCTTATATTTGATGTTATTTAACTTATTTAAATAACATTACAAATGATATCTCATGAACAAAATATCAATATAATTTGTTCTATCTCAAATGCAATAATTCAGAAAACCCATTTTCTAAATTGGTGTCAATATTTATTTGCTTGATCATATCAACAAAATAAATATTTATCGATGTTTGCCTAGCTTGTTATTGGGTATGACCCGACTTGATTCATAACGTACTAACCACATCAATCTTGTATGTGTCTTGGGCATATAAGATCCAACAATCTCCCACTTGCACAAGATTCATAGAAGATTGATGCAAGCAGTAAATACCGCCTAACAATGGTTTACTACCCTTAATAAGTATGACTAAGAGCCATTCAATAACATCATGCCCTTCAAGTATCTTACTCGAAAATGTTTTAGGTGAATCAATCACCTATCCTTTTGTCACAGATGTCATGTTAAATCTTAGAGACACAGAATGATCATTCTCCATTGACTTAACTTTAACAGGCCTTAGACATCTTACTCTCAACGAATAAGAGGGACAAATCCCATCTTGATTACATACGTCTCTCATAATCACCTCGTGCTATACCTGAATTTAGTCTTATGTACTACCGTGTTTCAGAACAGCGAAGAACTAAGTCAAAGTATAATACCCGGTGAATATCAAGACCCAATATGTATCTCAGGTCAGAGGATACCAAATGATATTCACCTTTACTCAAATTTACTTATGATCAATCAAGAAGATTCCATGTAGTAATATTTGAGATTCGGGTCAGTCCAATATTTGTATCCCACAAATATCTATGAACTTTGGCAGCAACCCTTTGAAATATATTCATCCATATGAATATCCACCAAATCCAAGTTCATAATAGTCTTACCCTCATACTTGTTCCCACAGGTATGAACGACTACGGACGTTTAGAGTAAATGATTTACTCATGGATTAAACATGCAAAATTGGAACATTAGTTGAAACATTATAACCATATAATTCATTCAAGTAATAAAAGGTTCCAATATCCAAATACAAGATCACAAGATCAAATCCATTCACTAGAATATCGAAGTCCCATGGCACAAGTATGACCCTCATGCTTTGCCTTTTCAAGAAGCTTCGTGAGTGGATCCGCAATGTTTTGATCCGTGTGAACTTTGCGAATACATATTTTTCCCTTTTCAACTTCATCCCTTATGTAGTTGAATCTCCGCTCAATGTGCCTAGTCTTTTGATGTGCACGGGGTTCCTTGATTTGAGCAATCGCACCCTCATTATCACAATGAATTTCTAGGGGGTCCTGAATGGAAGGGACAACCCCTAGATCAGCAATGAATTTCTTCAACCATGCAGCTTCTTGAGCTGCTAATGAAGCGGCGATGTATTCTAACTCTGTAGTTGATAATGCCACTACATCTTGTTTAGAGCTCTTCCAAGAGACTGCTCCTTCATTTAGGATGAAAATGTATCCCGATTGTGATCGTGAGTCATCCCGATCAGTTTGGAAACTAGCATCCGTGTAACCTTTTACCACGAGTCCCTCCTTACCAAATCCATAGATTAGGAACATATCTTTAGTCCTCCTTAGGTACTTAAGTATGTTCTTAACATCCATCCAATGACTATTTCTAGGATTTTGCTGGTATCGGCTTGTCATGCTCAAAGCGCATGACACGTCCGGCCTAGTGCATATAATTGCATACATGATGGATCCTATAGCAGACGCATATGGGATTCCCTTCATTTTATCTTGCTCATCCTTTGAGCTTGGACATTGAGTTGTACTCAATATCGTTCCTCTTTGAATAGGTACCATACCTTTCTTAGTGTTCTCCATCTTGAACCTTTTCAAGATCTTATCAATGTATGCACTTTGATTTAAACCTATCAACCGCCTTGATCTATCCCTATAGATCTTTATTCCCAAAATGTAGGCGGCTTCACCAAGATCCTTAATGGAAAAACAGCTTCCAAGCCAGGTTTTTACACCTTCCAAGGTTGTAATGTCATTTCCAAATAGTAGGATGTCATCGACATACAATACTAGGAAAGTGATGATGCTCCCACTAGCCTTTTTATACACACAAGCCTCATCAGCGTTTTTGATGAACCCAAATTTAATTACTCTTCATCAAAACGGTGATTCCAACTTCTTGACGCTTGCTTCAATCCATAGATTGATTTCTTTAACTTGCATACTTTGTTAGGATGTTTTGGGTCGACAAAACCTTCAGGCTGAACCATACAGAATCTTCCTCAAGATATCCATTTAGAAAAGCGGTTTTGACATCCATTTGCCAAATCTCATAATCATAATGAGAAGCTATGGCAAATAATATCCTAATAGACTTTAGCATTGCAACTGGCGAGAAGGTCTCATCATAATCAACCCCTTTAGTTTGAGTGAAACCTTTTCTACAAGTCTAGCTTTATAAGTGTCCAAGTTTCCATGCATATCGGTTTTCTTCTTGAAAACCCACTTACTTCCAACTACCTTGGAGTTAAGAGGTGGTACAACCAAGTCCCACACTTGGTTGTCATACATGGATTGCATCTCAACGTTCATGGCTTCAAGCCATTTGTCACAATCCAAATTGGACACTGCATCATGGTATGTGATTGGTTCATCGGAATCAACCACATAGCATCCATCCATGAAAAATCCATATCTTTCAGGTGGATTACTAGTTCTGCCAGATTTGCGAACGTTTTGTGTGTATTGATCAACCATTTGATCATTCTCAATATCCTCATGTTGAGTGCTAGTGTCAACCAAACATGTATCGGGTTGTGGTTCCTGATCCTCCTCAAGATCCACTGTTCTACTGCTAGCTCCTTCCATAAGGAACTTGGCTTCCAAGAACTCGCCCTTCTTGGCAACAAACTCCTTTTGTTCCAATGGATCATAGAAATAATATCCCATAGAATCTCTAGGATATCCAATAAAGATACACTTAGTGGAATGACTTTCTAACTTGTTTGAGGTGGGATTCTTCACATAAGCCTCACATCCCCACACCTTTAAATATGATAGAGATGGAACCCTTCCATGCCATATTTCAAAAGGTGTCTTTTCCACTTTTTTGGTTGGGGCCATATTCAAAATACGGACCGCAGAGAGCAAAGGAAACCCCAAAAAGATAGAGGCAATGAGCTTCTAGCCATCATAGATCGAACCATATCCAATAGAGTTTGATTTCTCCTTTCGGACACACCATTGTGTTGTGGTGTTCCAGGTGGAGATAGTTGTGAGATATCCCACAACTTCTAAGATGATCTCTAAAAGTATCACTCAGGTATTCACCTCCTCTATCGGTGCGGAGAATTTTTATTGATTTGTTGAGTTGATTTTCTACTTCATTTTGGAAGGTTTTGAACATTCAAAAGCTTCATCTTTGTGTCTTAACAAGTACACATACCCATACCTACTATAGTCGTCGATGAAGGTAATGAAGTATCTTTCATTTTACCTAGTCATTGGCTTAAAAGGACACATACATCCGAATGTATGATACCTAATAAATCTTTTGCCCTTTCGGTTTTGCCACTAAAAGGTGCCTTAGTCATTTTGCCTTGTAAACAAGATTCACATACATCAAATGAATCATATTCACTTGCTTTTAAAAGACCATTCTTTTGAAGTGTTTGTATACGCTTCTTGTTTATATGACCAAGACGGCATTGCCAAAGATAGGTGTCACTCAAATCCAATTTGAGCTTCTTGGTACTAGTTTGGTATAACGAGCTATCATATAATGTGTTTTCACGAACCAATTCATAAATACCATTAATAGGAATAGCTTTAAAATAAAAGATGTCATTTAAAGAAACATGAATTTCATTTTCAATAAACGTCAAAACATAACCATATTGTCTTAATTGGGCAACTGAAATAATGTTCCTAGTCAAACTAGGAGCATACAAAACATTGTTCAAAATTGCTTCCAGACCATTTGGAAGCTTCAGGATGTAATCCCCTAGGGCTTCAACTTGAACTTTCCCATTCCCCATGTAGAGGCTAACATCCCCTTTCTTGAAGTCTTTACTTCTTTTGAACCCCTGCAACAAATTGCAAATATGAGTTCCACATCTGGTATCCAATACCCATGTGTTAGAGGATATTAAATTTAGATCAATATGAATCATGAAAATTGTACCTGAGGTTTGCCCTGCATCACTCTTAGCTTTCAACTCTTTGAGATGGACAGGACAATTTCTTGCCCAATGTCCTATCTCCCCACACTTAAAGCATGGGTCATCCGAAGCAACCTTTTGCTTCTTCTCCGTTGGTTTTGGTGGTGGCACTTTTACCACTCTCTTTCCCTTTCTCCCAACGTACCCTTTACCTTTGGCAACACTTGCCTTAGGTGCAGGGTGAGACCTCTTCTTGTTCCCACCTTCATTTATGGTGAGAATGGGTAAACACCTTTTACCCATGGCCGCCTCGGCTTTTTTGAGCATAGAGTGAAGCTCAGTTATGTTCTTGTCCCAACCATTCATGTTATAATTCATAACAAAAATGTCAAACCTTTTTGACAAAGAGTTGAGGTTCAAATCCGTAGCCAACTCTTTCGAGACGGGACAATTCAGCCTTTCGAGGCGGTCTATGTGGCTCTTTATCTTAAGTACATAAGACGAGACCGATTGGGTATCATCCATACGACATGCATGGAGTGCTCGAACCGTTTCGAAGCGCTCTACCCTTGCTTGTTGTTGGAACGTTTCCTTCAACTGGGTTATCATGTCGTATGCTCCGTGATGTTCGTACTTCTTTTGGAGATCCAGAGTCATACTTGCCAACATGAGGCAAGACACTTGGACCGAGTCCTCAGTATATTTCACCCAATTCATATAGGCCTCTTCATCTTCCTCATTGGGTTCATCGGGAATCGGATCGTCTAAGATATATGACCGTTTCTCTTTCTTGAGAACAATTCTCAAGTTTCGAAACCAATCAATAAAATTGTTATGGTTTAGACGCTCCTTTTGGAGAATGGTTCTTAGTGATAGGGTATGAGTGGACGGAATATCATTATTTTCATTGTTGTTGGTGGCCATCTACAAAATTTAACAAAGTTCAATTTTAGTATTTACGATATTATCATATTTAATTATAAATACCTTTTATGTGTCATACACAAAATAAAATTCTAGAATCCAACGTTACATTTAAATAGTGGTTAGGTGACCTTTATCCCATTATTTAAATTAACAAGGTAGTCAACGTTTGACAATTGCAACCCTTTGCAACTTCTAGAGGTATGGGATCAACTTAAACATCATATGTATAGTCGGCATGTTAATCCCATCAACACCTTTTGTAAACCACATTGTAGGTGATCCATTTAACATGGTTTGCAAATCAAGTTACCCTACTTACACACACATGTGAGTTTACCAATATAAGTGGTTAGGTGATCATTATCCCACAAATATGGCATTCCCACCTCAAATCACAAGTTCCCTCAAAATGGTTAGGTGACCTTTATCCCATTAAGAGTTTTCAAGTGACTCAAGTGTTGTGTAAAAGGATGGTGTTAAACTTTTTTTCAAAAGATATTTTATGTTTTCATAATTCTAGTTTAGAAAACTCTATGTACCTTGTATTTGCATGCTTTCAAATACATGGTACCCTATGGTTCTTTTAATAAAACCCTTTTTATTTAAAATCATTAATCCTTTTAATAACCTTTTATTAACCACTTAATGATAAAGAACCATTTATTTTCAGCTTGTTATGTTTATAAATTTGTTTGTTATGCATATCCATATATCTAACAACCAACATAAAATAAACAACCAAACAAGCACAACCATTCAATCACAAGTGCATAACCATAGCCACTAAGATGACCACACTTGTTTGCCATCACAAGTGTTGTCATTTGGTCTTTCCTAAGGGTTAGTAGTATTAAAATGTGTCCGAGAACTCCCACTCGAATCCGCATCCAAATGCTTCAAGTGTCCATGTCTTTGAGTTCTTTCTTTGTATCTTCCCTTGAGTCTCCAACTTTTGCATCTTCTTTTACAAAAATCATATCCTAATAAAATTTTTCTAATAAAAGAAATGCACCTAATCTATTTATTACATACCCAATGAATAAATAAATTACAACCCAAAAGATACAAACACCAAAATTATTATTACAACCCTTTAATGAATAAAACCAAACATGACAATCACATTCATCCAAATCCAAAACACATTAGGTCAAGGCAATGTTATGCACCAAAATATGTATCAAATACAACATCCAAGAACAACCATGAACTCTCTTTTTAACCCTTAAAGTTTCGGCCAACATAAACCAAAACTTTAGGGATTTGTCCAAACAAAACAATCAACCACTTGATGTTAATCTTTCAAGGTTTATTCTAAAGCATGTAAGATAAAACTTTGAAAGATAAGGGATTCATACATCCACAACAAAACAGCCCCTAATGGGTTGAGAAAGTCCAACAAAACTAACTTTTCTTGGACTTTTGAAGCAAGTTTTCCACATAACTGGCTCTAGATGCCATTGTTGGGTTTCTTACAAGTTTTATCAAAGATATTTAACCATTTAAACAACAAAATGCAGCGGATATTAGGGAGTTAAAACTTGTTTTAGATTCTGAAAATAAACATTTATATGTTCAAGAAAACAAACCCAAGAACAAGGATCATATATATGTGAAAAGAAATGCTATCAAAGAAAACAACCATAGGATGTTCTTGAATACTACCTTTCCCAGAACAAAGCAAAATGAGATGGATGAAAAGAAGAGGATGATGCTCTTGAACGTGTAGTCTTCAAAGGAGAAAACCTCAAGCTTGTATACCCACAAGCTCTTGCAAATACCCAACTTGTTATGAGGTCTTGACACCAAAACTTCTTCAAGAAAACCCTCTTAGATCCGAAAATTGCTAGGGGAAAGAAGAGAGAATGGAAGTATCTTGCATGTATGAGAGAGAGAGAGAGTTGAGTG
Source organism: Flaveria sonorensis (assembly GCA_025506505.1). Classification (NCBI taxonomy): domain Eukaryota; kingdom Viridiplantae; phylum Streptophyta; class Magnoliopsida; order Asterales; family Asteraceae; genus Flaveria; species Flaveria sonorensis. Next base: position 14,713,934 of record CM046437.1, on the reverse strand, counting down.
TGTTAATTGAACAAGTTAATGTCTTGCATAAAACAAGACAAAGGAATCCCAAGGCCAACCACCAAGGGGCGGTCGAAAATTAGGTTCAAAATGGGTTCCCTCCCATTTTGAAAAACTCCTTTTTAATTCATTGTTAATAACTAATTAAGTTATATAAATAAACCCATTTTAATTTTATAACTTAAACACTCTTATATTTGATGTTATTTAACTTATTTAAATAACATTACAAATGATATCTCATGAACAAAATATCCATATAATTTGTTCTATCTCAAATGCAATAATTCAGAAAACCCATTTTCTAAATTGGTGTCAATATTTATTTGCTTGATCATATCAACAAATAAATATTTATCGGTGTTTGCCTAGCTTGTTATTGGGTATGATCCGACTTGGATCATAACGTACTAACCACATCAATCTTGTATGTGTCTTGGGCATATAAGATCCAACACTACTTTCTTCCGCTGCAAGCTCTCCAGTGCAGACATCACGACAAGGAGGAGTGAATATTGGAGATCATTCTGGTGGTAGTGTTAATGGTGGTAGAGATCAAGCCAACTCGATAGCAAATACTAGAATGTCAATTCCATCTGAAACGATGGCTCTATTTGGCATGTTCGTACAGAGCTATGAGGCATTAGTGGCTGGAGAGTTGAAAGGAACAGGATTAATAATGGAGGATATGTATAAGGTGGATCCTGATGATCTAGAAGAGACTGACATTCAGTGGCAGATGGCAATGTTGACTCTCAGAGCTCGAAGATTTATGGAGAGAACTGCTAGAAAGAATTTTGGAGGTCAAAGCTCTAACTCCAAATTGGGATTTGATAAATCCAAACTGAGGTGCTTTAATTGCAAACAATTAGGGCACTTCAAAGGAGAATGTCCATTGCCAAATGTCACTGATCAAAGCAATTCAGGAGTCCCAAGATTGATCTCAAGCGAGGATAAAGAAGAAATGAAACAGAAGAAAGAGACAGCTTTGATCTATAACTTTGATTGGAGTACAGAGGTAGAAGAGACGAAAGAAGAAATTAATCAACCGTTGGTGGCTGAGATTGTTAAAGAAAAGGAGAAGGTGAACTATGAGGAAGATTTTGATCCATTTAAAGAATTTAGAGGTGAAGCTGAGGTAGCTGGGGATAGTCAGAAGTGTGTACAGATGGTCCAAGATGAAGACTTAAAATATGAGGTTGTGATAGATGGTAAAGAGAAGAAGGGGTTGAGAACTGGAAGCCAGACTACAGAGCAAAGCAACGAGAAAGATGATGCTGCAACCACTGTCAAGGAAAACAAGCTGAGTACTCCGGTGTGTCAATGTGAGAAAGCCTTGGTAGCAGAAAAGGTGGTAATAGGACTTCCATATGAGGTAATTCAGTATATGTGTTCTTCAGCATGCAAAATAAGATTATTTGGCGTATATAAAGCAAATCGTCTGTTAATCGATAATGAAAAGGACTTAAAACGAATTAATGAAGAGCTTAAAATAAACGAGTCAAAATATTTTGTTAAATTAAATGAAGCTTTAAAAGAAAATGATCATTTAAAAAGAATCGTTTTGGAAAGAAATGTTGAAATTAACACTTTGACTGAAAGGGTCGCACTTGCTGAATTTGAGACAAGCAAACTTCAGTCAAAGCTTGATAAATGGACAATATTTGGGATGAAACATGATGATTTATGCAAATCTCAAAGGGGGGCTAGGATTAAAACAAGTTTAGGTTATGATGATGCTAAGGTTTATCCTCCCCCTACCACTTACTATTATTCACCTATGCCTGTTCCGCATCCTTCTAATGATTTGATCAAAATAGACACTAACAGTATGTCTGCAGGTTTAGAAGGTGTGAACACTAAGCATGTACGTGAAGACTATGGTTATGTATCGAATAGCGGGCTTGGATGCAATAGTCTTAGTACACCTGAATCTCAGCACTTTGTTTTAGATGATAAATTTAGCTTAATTTATGTTGTTGTTTCAAAACAATCTGTTTCAGACAATGTTTCATCTTGTTCTAGTGATGTTTCTATTTCCTCTTTAGATAATTTGCATTGTAATGATGATGTTTCTTTTGATTGTGTTGATGTTGAGAATGATTCTACAGTGCAGATTAAAGAGAAAATAAAAAGTAATTGTTTTGAAAAATTCTTTTCCCACCCCATCCCATCTTTTACCCCAACTAATATTTTTTCATCAAGTGAAAGGGTAACGTCATCATCTCATGCAAGTACAAGTGGTACAAGTACTGTATGTACTTCAGATGAAAATTCATCATCTTATGTAAATAATCACTCTTCTCCAAATAAAAACAGACCCAGAGACATGTATATGACTTATAGTGATGTTGATTCGAAACTGTCTGAATGCGATGAGGAGATATTCATTGATAAAATTCTCACTTTATTGCATAACAGACCTAGATTAAAATCACACTGTTTTAGATGTGGTAAAGATGATCATGTAGTTAAGCATTGTCCCGAGCTTAATCATAAACATGTTAACAGGAATTCGTTTGGTAGTAGACTAACCCATTTGGTTAATAATTTATTTTGCAAGAAATCAACCACTCCATGACCCAAAATTGTTCAATCTTGGGTTCCAATTTCACCAGGTTAATCTGTTCTTTGTATTCGTGCAGGATCCATCCACTAAAGCTATAAATAGTGTATGGCATGTTGATAGTGGATGCTCCAGACACATGACGGGGTTGAAGGATCTATTGACAAACTATCGAATTATCAATGGAGGTTATGTCGCGCTTGTTGGCGACAAAAAGGGAGGCAAAATGATTGGTCAAGGAGATGTTTCCAACGGGTCTCTGACTCTGGAGAAAGTGAATTATGTGCCAGAGCTAGCTTTCAATCTGTTGAGTGTCTCTCAGATTTGCGATAAGGATATTCCGGTCTTGTTCAAATCTAATGAATGTATCTTTCTGAAATCGGAGATTGACATTCCAGAGGAGATGGTGCTTATGCGGGCTCCGAGAAAGAATGACACATATCTTCTTGACATGGCTTCAAGAGAATCAACGTCTATCGTCACCTGTCTTCTATCAAAAGCTTCTCCATCTGAGTCTTTCTTATGGCATCGCAGACTGGGCCACATTAATTTCAAAACTATAAACAAATTAGTTAAAAACAATTTTATTTCTGAATTCGGTACCATTGTCACTTCGAAAATCAATCCGTGATGCTCAGGAAAAGGGTTTTATTGATATTATTCCTATTGATACTAAAAATCAAAAAGCCAATCTTTTCGCTAAAACATTTGACAAACCTCGTTTTTATGAATTGATCTCTATGCTAGGGTTAATATCTTTTTAAATCTTTTCTTTTCTTTATCCTAGGTCTTGTGGCTATTGTTTATTCTTTTGTTCCTCGGTTTCATCTGTTTGATTTGCCCCTTAACCCTTTATCCTTTCACATAAATATATATATATATATATTAATAATTATATTCATTTGTAGGAATCTTTATTCTGAAATTTCTCCAATCTTGCTGATTTGTAGAAATTTCAGGGAGAATAATAACCATCTATCTTGTTCTCTTTTGCAGTTTTCTCCTTTGTTCAAAAAATTTTGCTGCCTGGATGATGTGAAGGAAGTCTATAGTATTGTATTGGGATATGCTTGATAGGTTCAGCCTGAAAGCGAAGTAGACAATAATCTTGTGGCTAAACTAACAGAATAAGAAACTTGATGATTCGGATTATTCCTTTGACATTCTTGGCCTTCACAAAGTTATAAGTCTTTGTTCAAAAAAGGTTGAGAACATGATATCTCTGAGTTGATTTATTTGTTGTTCCTTGTCTTTGACAATTGCTATATGCTTGTTCATCTTTGTTTCTAAGAAGCTCCTTACTGTATTATTCCTCGTGCTTATCTCCTCTGCTATGTGTGAACATTGACCTGGAGTGATGATCTCCTTTGCTGTATGATAGTATTGACCTGGAGCTCTCATCGGCACCATTTGATGATCTTCCCTGTTATACGTAAGTATAGACCTGAAGCTCTCATCTGAAAGACTCAATTGATCATCTCCTCTGTTATACGCGAGTATAGACCTGGAGCTCTCATCATTTGATGTCTTTAAGGAATGTGCTTCTTTCGAAAAAGGATCTTTGTTACTTTTAAAAGAAAAATAGTCAATCAGGATGTGTCTTTTGTTCAATATATCATGAGGACAGGATAAGTTTCTTTGCCAAATGTCTGTGGGAACTGAGTCATTCAGGTGTTCTTCAATCGAACCAAAACATGATAACTGTAGCTGCGGTTTACTTGTTGAAAAGAAGAAAGCATGGACTTAAAAGGACAAGTATATCAGCAATTCCGCCGATCTATGACTTTCTAGAAGATCTCTTCAGCTTCTCGTTCTTCTCTAGCCTTAATTTTTTCTTCTTCTATTTTGTAAAAATTTGTGATGTCTGGTAAGGTCTTGTGGGGCAAATCCTTTTGTTTACCTCTATTTTTGCTTTTGTTTTTATTTTATTTTATTTTAATTCTTTTCTAAAAAAGGAAAATATTAAAAAAAAAAAAAGGCGAGATTATTATTTCGCTTATAGTTTCGCAGGGTGAAACTATAGTTTCGCTGTCTGCGAAACTATGTGCTATATAGTGCATAATGCGAAATTGAAAGCCTATTTTCGCACTATCACTGTTACTTGGTTCGGTGACCTATTTGTAAACCTCTCGAATGTTTTTGAGTTTTAGTGTGTTTTCTTTGGTTTTGATGTTCATTTACTTGCTAGATGTAAGTCAAAATTACATTTTCGCCTGTCGAAACTACTGTTTCGGCTAGCGAAACTATACGTTCGCCTAGCGAATTTAATTTGATTTCTCTTCATTTTTTTATTATTCTTTTTAATTATTTTTCTTTATTATTCTTTTTAATACATCTTTCTAATGCATTTCTTTTAATTTTCAGATTAAATGGCTAATCTGAAATTCGACGAGAGGAATAACATTACGGCTATCCTGGATGATACACACCCCAAAGCCGCGGGATTTAGAGATTGTATCCGTTGGCTGCAAAGATCACCCATTTCTTATGCGGTCACTCATTCTACCACCATCTATGACCTGCACATCAGAGATTTCTGGCGTACCGCAGAATACGATCCTAGAGCCAATCCTTAGAGGATTGTTGCAAGAGTGCTGGAGAATGACTTAGTTATTACTGTAGAGATTATTTCTAGGGTGTTGAGACTCCAGGAGGATAGTGGAGAGGAGGTTGTGCTTACAGATTAGGAAGTTTTTAATGCCTTCAGGTCTATGGGATATGAAGGTCCTCCTTTTGGGACAAGAAAGGAGATCAAGAAATCCTTCTTATCCAAGGAGTGGAGATATATAGCCCATATCTTCATCATGTGCTTAGATCACTGAAAAGGTGGATCCGACGGTCTAAATCTTGACTGGGCCAGAGCTATGGTTGTATTCTGTAGAGGGTAGAAGGCCAATATAGCTCAATTCATTTTTGATTGCATGGCTAAGAATATGATGGCCTTGAAGAAAGATAAATGGCTGTTGTACCCCAGATTTCTCCAGATGATCATCGATGAGCTCATTCCTAATATACCGAGGCATGGGGAGATTAAGAGATTGGTTCAGATGAATCCACGCATATTTGCTGACTGTTGTGCTATAAGGCACGATTTCAGTGAGAAGATTACACATTTATGGGAAAATATGTACCCTCCAGAACGATGGAACTATATTAGGAGGGTGAATGAGTCTGAGGAGAATAGGGCTGAGGAAACAAGACAGAAACAGGCAGAATCTACAAAGAAAAGGAAGCAATATGCTAAAGAAAAGGAGTATGACTTTGAAGATGAAATTCATGAGGCTGAACAGGAGGTTAGGGTAGAGAAAGAGAGAAGGTCAAAGAAAAGGGCTGAGGAGGGGGAGTCTGAGAGGAAAACAAAGCATAAGCATCAAGCATTCTCTGAGCCCCAGAGAAGGGATGAGAGGGCAGGGCTGGATGAGGACATTATCAGGAATCTCAACACCTCTTTAGCCAATGAGTTGAGCATGATGAAGACTAAGCTGACCAATCAAGAGCTGAGGGAGAAAAGAAAGGATGAGTGTTAGAGGTGATGTCTAAGATGCTGGTGGATCAGCAGAAGTTGATAAAGAAACTATTGGTGGATGTGAATGAGCTGAAGGCTGCAGCCGACCTGCCCAATCAGCTAACTCAAACTGAGTTAGATGATATGACTGGTTTATCTAAGTACCCATTTCTGAATATGGGTACATCATCGAGGGTAGGAAAGGGCACTAGTGGTGCAGAAACTAAGATAGCTGGAGGGTCGGGTGTGAGAGTTGAGGAGGACACAGATATAGCTGCTGGAGAGAAAGAGAATGTGGAAAAAGAGGATGAGGTGATAGATGCTGGGTTTGTTGACATCGGTATAAACTTAGATGATTCTGGAGGAGAGGAGATGTTTGCTGAGAAAACTGTGGAAGGTGCTGAAAAGACTGCTGAAAAGAGTTTTATAGATGAGGAGGTAGAGGATGAGCAGTTGGTTGACTATTACTCAGAACCTGATTATTATGAGGTGGATGAACGACCATTGACGTACGTGGCCAAGAAGGGCTCGGATGAGTGGTTTGTTAGGGAGAAAGAGGCTGAGGAGATAACCCCACTTTTTCAAAATATTCAGGGGTCCAGCAAGAAAGAGGCAGATAAGAAAATTATTAGCTGGAAATACAATCCTGGCCTTAAGATGTTCATGCTTAAGTGAAGAAGAGGAGACATCTCTTACCTGCATAAAAGGAAGGCATTCAAGACCTTGCCTAAATATGATCTAAGGAAGTTAGCTGCTATACCAATGATAGATCCAATTTGAGTGAGAGGGCCAAGATGTTGGAGGAAGAAATAAAGAAAGGGCTAAACGATAACTTCGAGGCTTTTAGATTTATGAAGGCAGAGAGACGGAGGTCAAAGAAGGATAAGGATTAGGAGACGGGAAAGGGTCGGATTGTGCTGAGGGTGAAACCCCTAAAGACTGTAAACAGAGTGAGGCCACCTGATCCCCTTCCCCAAGAGCTTCAAAATTTTTTGAGAAATGGTTTTACGACAATAATACGGGGGAGGCGGTGATTAGGTTGAAGAATGGGATTGAATATAGACTGTTTGATCCGATGGAGTTATTTGCCTTTTGTGATGAGGATCTGCTTGTGCTATGTGAGAATCATATTAAATCTGGGGCTGGAGCTAAGATGCGGAAAGAAGCAAGCCTGTTTATGAAAGTTGCTAACAAGGTAAGAGGTGTTAGGGCTGAAGTGAGGGAGCTAGCCCAGAAGGTTAGGCAAGAAGATGAGTTGAGGATGGACGTGCGGGACTTAACAAGACAATTCACACAGGCAAGTGCACATGCAGAGGATAAAGCCACAGGAGGTAATGAAGAAAGATCTGACGCGGTGGAAGATACCGGAGCTGAAAAGACAAATGAAGATTGATCAAGACGGTGAGTTCCAATCTAGGGGGAGTATTGAAGATCAAGTATAGGTTGGACTCACCATAGATTAGATTTTGGTTATGTTTGATTGTAATAGGATTAATGTTTGTTTACTTTTGTAAGTTTGTTAGTTAGTTAAGTTTTGTTGCCTAGCAAAACTATGAGCGAAACTGTAGTTTCGCTCATAGCAAGCTGCTAGTTTCACCCGGTGAATCTATCAGACTCTGCCGGGCGAAACTGTGACCTTGGCAGAATAGTTTCGCTTACAGCTAAACTGTCAGCGAAACTATACTAACTATATATATTTTTGATCTTGTTCTTTGTGAGGCATCCTTGCAAAAACCCTAATCGTTCATCATTGTTGCAAGTGTCCTTTGTAAGCTGGTTTTTCACAGAAATATATTGAGCTTTGTTACTTCTATTGTATTGGATCATTATTGCTTTATGTTGAATACCTTTTGGTTCTTCTTCTTCATCATAGTGTTTGCTGTTTGGTGTTATTGTTGATATTGAACGAATCAACCACTCAAGTGTACTGATATTCGATCAACTGGACCAACAATCCGCATTTGGTTCATGCGCACTTCCTTGGACACTTGGAATATTTTCTAAAAACTTTCATATGCTTTGTGCTTGCGCATTTGCTACAGTGTTCATGTGCATTTCTTTGGAACACTTAGAATATTTTGTGAAGTGTTCATCCGTATTTGTCTGCTCATCCGCATTTGTTTGCTCATCCACATTTCTTTGTTCATCCTCATTCCTTCTGGGACTTGGGATTTTCTGGAATTTTAGGCAGTAGAGTTTAAGTGATTAGAAATGAGGTTTTATGGTGGCTTATGATTGATTATGGTATGTATGCATTGTATGATGGTGATTGTTCTATATTATGTATATGATGTGACTTTACGTGGTGTGTTATGTTTATGTAGGTAAATTATTATGTAAGAAAAGTGAAAGATAACGAATGATGAAAATAGAAGTAATGAATGATGGAATCCTTGTCGCTTACCCCGGTACTGTATTTTGGTTCGTGCACAATGTATGTAATGTATCTGCTTCGTGCACAATGTATCTGCTTCATGCACAATGAATAAGGGTTGTTTTCAGGCCCCGATAAAGTACCATCTTTGTGCATAATATTGGGGGGTTTATCATATGGCAGGATTCATAAAGAAAGTAAAGATGTTAACGAATGAATGCACGAAAATGAATGATGATGAACGATGATGGAGATAATAATTATTATCTAGATGTATGTATGATGTGTGATCACGAAAGGAAGTAAAGGATATGATTTAATGTAATGTAAAGTATTTTGATTATAAAAACTAGAACTCACTCAGCGTCGTTGACTTTTTGTATGCATAATAGTTAGCAGGTATTGTTGATGCTGAGGAGGTGCATTCATGGATGCATAAGCTACTGGGAATGCTTTGAGCTTGGCATCCACATTTTGAGATGATATGGTATTAATACAATTTTTGATGATGTAAATTAAAGATATGATGTATTGACATGTTTTTAATTATTAATGAAAAGTTTAAAGTTCCGCTGTAAAATGATGAATTTTATATTTTTTATACGATGATTGACCGACTGTAAGCATCCCTGGAACGGGGCCTTACAAGTTGGTATCAGAGCCAAAGTTTAAGAGAATTGCGTAAAATATTTTCAAAGAACCTAAACTTAAACTATGAATGGGACGAAAGGGAAAGGGTTGCCAGTCCTAGTAGCTACATGCCTGCAGGTAAAGGTTTTATGTAAACATTTTATGAAGGTTAATAAAAGGGAATTATGTGCGCGTGTTATGTGTATTATGTGTTCTTTGTAGATTTGGATACTGATGTAGTCAGGATAGGAAATGCTTGGAGAATGAAGAGTAAAGTAAGTGGCTAATCATAACTGGCCTCTGTAAGTTGGGACTTACTATACTTGACATAATCTAAGCTATTACCTTGAATGACCGTGTTGGTGTTTGAATCTTGTAGTGCTTAGAGATGGCTGGTGGTAGATCCTCGGAGGCTTCTCGAGTTGGAGGTTGTGGTACATGTGGTGTTGGACTGCGCGTCATAAGGAATAGGGCTAAGATTGCTAAAATGGCTCCTGATTAGCCCGAGCTTCATTGCCATGATGGTGAAGATGTGAGTGCTAATCTGAGGGCCTCAATGAAGGAGGCAGTAGCGGAGGAAGTTCATCAAGTCATGCAAACGATTCTGCCGTCTGTGGTGACCAAGGTTATTAGAGCTATGAGGGAGGATGAGAAGAAAGAGAAGAAGGAAAGGAGGAAGACTGATAGGCGATGTGGCGAAGGAGGTGGTACAGGGGAGATGGAGCAAACGGATACTGAGATGGTTGTCTCCAGTGATAATGAGGAGGAGGAAGCAGTGCAGGAAACTGTGAAGGGGTATGACTATGGGGCATTCCAGAGATGCAAGCCCCCGAAATTTGATGGGAATGGGAGTGCTGCTGCTGCTCACCGATGGGTGAGAGAGATGGAGGAGGTACTTGATATCAGTGAGTACTGAGAGGATCAGAAGGTGAAGTTTGCTACCCACTCGTTTGTGGATTCAGCCTTATGTTGGTGGGACAACGTTGTCCAGGCCGAGGGTAGTAGGGCAATCGGGAGGATGAGATGGGGTGAACAGAAGAGGTAGGTGATTAAGGAGATTTGTCCTCATAGGGAGCTGGATAAGGTCAAGAGGGAGTTCCTACAGTTGGTGACAGGAACCATGACACACCAGTAGTATACAAAGAAGTTTAATGAAATGGCAAGGCTGGTGCCAGAGCAGGTGACAACCGCGTCCCAGAAAATAAAGAGATACTTCCAGGGTTTGCCGACGGATATTCGCCGACATCTGATCGCTACTTGGCCAGGTACTTATAGGTTGGTGGTTGATCTTGCGGGGAGACTGTATGACGAGCCGGAGGCGGTGGCGTTGGTGGATGTGGAGAAGAAGGGGGACAATGGTAGGAATAGGAATGGGAAGCGGGATAATGTTAGGGGATTTATGGCTGGAGGTAAGAAGATGAGAGTGGATGATCGGAATGCTATAATAAGGGGAAAGAAGGCCTGTAGAAAGTGCGGGAAGGAGCATGCAAGGAATTGTAGGTGGGGATCGAATCTCTGCTTTAAATATGGAAAGGATGGCCATAGGACGAGGGACTGTAGAGGGGTGAAAGGTTATAACTGTGGTGGAGCAGGGCATTTGAGCAGAGACTGCAAGAAGCCAAGGGTTGAGAACTCCGGGGAAAGGAAGGGGATCGATAAGAAGAAGGAAGGGCAGAGGGCCGAAGCCAGGGCATTCACTATGACCCGGGAAGAGGCTAGGATGGACCCCGACGTCGTGCCAGGTACATTCCTAGTAAACTAGACTTGTGCCTCTGTTTTTGATTTTGGTGCTAGTAGGAGTTTTAATTCTGCTATCTTTTATGATAAGTTGCCTGTTAGGAGTAGAAGGATTGATGAGCCATTTGATGTAGAAACTACTATCTGTAAGTCCACTAGGATACGTGATGCACTAGAGGATTCTGTGATAGAATCGGAAGGCCATAGGTTCCCTGCTAAATTATTCGTGGTGCCCCTAGGTAGATTTGATGTAGTCCTAGGGATGGATTGACTAGCAGCCAATGTGGCAAGAATCGTGTGTCGTAAGAAGATGATTCGATTGACCGCGCCCGATGGGAGTTGGTGGCAATCTACGGCGATAAAGTTAGTGCGGTCCTGAAAGCAATTTCGATGGTTGTGGCAGAGGAGTGTATGAGACGTAGAAGTGGTGCTTATCTAGCCTACGTGAAGGATGTGGATGTGCCGGTCTCGTGTGACTTCCCAGACGTATTCTCGAAGGATCTACCAGGTGTGCCGTCTGACCGCGAGATCGAGTTCAGGATCGATCTGATGCCTGATGCTCAACCTGTTGTTAAGGCTTCATATCGTTTAGCTCCCTCTGAGATGAAGGAATTGATGACTTGGCTACAAGAGTTATTAGATAAGGGGTTCATTCGACCGATCATCTCTCCATGGGGTGCTCCGGTCTTATTTATGGAAAAGAAGGATGACAACATGAGGATGTGTATTGACTACCATGAGTTGGACAAGTTGACGGTGAAGAACCGATATTTATTACCTAGGATTGATGACTTGTTTGATCAGTTCAAGGTGTCAGTTGGTTCTCGAGGATATATCTCCGATCTGGTTACCATCAACTGAGGTGGAGGAGCAGGATATTCCTGAAACAACTTTTCATAGTGTTATGGACACTACGAGTTCCTCGTGATGTCCTTTGGTTTAACCAACATGCCAGCTGCTTTATGGATCTGATAAATCAGGTGTGCCGACCTATGTTAGATAAGTCACTGACTGTGTTCATTGATGATGCTCTAATTTATTCATAGAGTGAAGAGGAACAGGTCAGTTACATCTGGGAAGTGTTGGATACGCTTCAAAGGGAGAAGTTGTACGCCATGTTCTCCAAGTGTGCGTTCTAGATATGCGAGGTTCAGCTTTTGGGTCATGTGGTTAATCCCGAAGGGATTATGGTAGACCAGACATAGGTTGAGGCAGTGATGTAATGGAAGTCTCCAAGGAAGCCATCTGAGATTCGTAGTTTCTTGAGTTCGGTGGGTTGCTGCGGGAGATTTATCCAAAGGTTCTCTAAAGTGGCGGCTATGGTCGTTGCATTGATGTAATGGAGACCACTTGGGGAATCAGAGGGAGAAATGAAGATGGCACTACCCAGATCTATTTAATGAGTGACAGGTTTCAAGGACGAAACCTATATGAGGGGGGTGGACTTGTAACACCCAGAAATTTCAAAAAGTAGAAAAGTAAAGGAGCAAACAAGAAGTTATTTCAAAAGCAAGGGGTTAAAAGCATGCAAGCGCCAAACTTGCACATAGTGGGGTATAAAATAAGAAAGGGCTGCCATACTTTCTTCCCCACAACATTCAACCTTTGGTTCTAGAGAGTGAGAGAAGCCCTCAACTGATTTTTAGAGTGAGAAAGTAGAAGATCTTCAAGAAAGGTAAAGTTTTCAAGTGTTTCTTCCCTGTTTTCTGTTGGGTTTGAGCTTCTGGATCGAGATTCTGGTGTTTAGTGCTCGTTTTCATGGGTTTTAGGTGCTGGAACTTCAAGTGGGCTCTCGGGTTTGAGGTGCTCTACTCAAAAGCTGTTCAAGGTGAGTTCTAGATCCGCTCTTTTACTGGTTTTCTAAGTTTTTGGGGCTGTTATGCATACTGGGCAGAAGGTTTTCTAAACTAAACCATGAATTTTGACATGGTGTGCGACTGGGTGTACCCTTGGACTAGCAGTCTTTCCTTGTTCTTGATGGCAAGTCCTCTGTCATCTTTCTTATTCCTGAATACCCATTTGGCTCCTATTGGTATCTTCCCTGGTGGAAGAGGATATAGGTTCCAAACACTCTGTCTTTTGAATTGAAGTAGTTCCTCCTGTATTGCTTCAATCCAGCTTCCATCTCTTAAGGCTTTATGTACTTTCTTTGGCTCAATCTGGGATAAGAATCAAGAATGCAAACAAACATTTTGATCATGGATTTGTCCATTTGTTCTCACCCTAGTCTCAACATCAACAATGATGTTTATGGTAGGTTGTGACTTGTGGATTCTTAGCTAAGGAATCATAACAAGTTGATTTGATAGATCTAAATTGTAGAAATTTAAATCTGGTGATTGAGTATCACCTACCACATTGGCACACCCATCAAGTGTGACTTGATCCAGAGAGTGTGTAACATCATTGATGTTGTTTTTAGTGGAGTTGTTGTCAGCATCAAAATATTCATGATCACTTTCACCATCTCTATCTTCACCTGCATTGGAGATCCCTTCATTTGAGTTTTGTGCCTCATTGCTAGAATTGATTGGCACCTCAGATGTATTAGTTGAAGAATTTGTTGTCATATTTGTACTGATAGGATTTCCACTTATAGTTCTTGTTACCACAAGTGCTGAAGGGATTCTATCATTTGGTCTTCTCAACTCAAATCTTGGATTAGGTACTTCTGCAGATATATTACTTGTTGTTCCTGAAAAATCTTTACAAGATTTGTTAAAATAGTTGGTAACTAAATCAAGATCAAATAGAAAATCAGGACCAGATCCTTTCACACTAGGAGTGTGCTCATTAAAGGTCACATTAGCTGACTTTTCTACTACTCTAGTTCTGAGATTGTATACTTTATAAGCCTTAGCTTAGGAAGAATGTCTAATGAAGTGTCCCTCATCTACTTTCTCTTCAAATTTGGCTATATGATCTTTGGTATTCAAGATGGTGCGTGGACATCCAAATGGTTTGAGAAAACCAATGAAAGGTCTCCTTTTGTTCTACAGTTCATAAGGAGTCTTACCATGAGTTTTGACTACTAAAACTCTGTTCTACACATAGCAGACATTGTTGATTGCCTCTACCTAAAAGGTGATATAGACAGTTTAGAGCCAGACAACATTGTTCTTGCAGCCTTAATAAGTTTTCTATTTCTCCTTTCTATAACACTATTTTGTTGAGGAGTTCTAGGAGTACTATATTGTCTTGTAATACCTTTTTCATCACAAAATGTATCAAGGATTTGGTTCTTGAATTTAGTTCCTTGATCACATCTTATGGTTTTGACTTTGTGATCACATTAATTCTTAATTTTCAAAATAAAGTTCTTTGAGATTTCAGGGGTCTCAACCTTACTTCTAAGAAAGAAGACCCAAGTGCATCTTGTGAAATCATCTATGATCACAAGAAAGTATGAAGTTCTTCCTAAACTTATTACACTTGTGGGGCCAAAGAGATCTATGTGTAATAAGTGAAGGGGAGTATGAAGTTCTTTCTAAACTTATTACACTTTGTGTTGCTTTCCTTTCAGACATGCAGCACAACGATCATCACTTGTAAACTCTTTCTTTGGCATTCGAGTGACCAAGTCATTCTTAGCCAGTTTATTCATGTTATTAAAGTTTACATGGCATATTCTTTTATGCCAAAGGAAAGCCTCATCACTATTTTCTTTGGATAAAAAGCAAGAAACTTCTTTAGAAGGAGAGGTTTCTTGAAAATCCATTTTGTACATGTTCCCTTTCCTGGGCTCTCTGAGCAAAATATGGTCTTGAGGAATGATCACCCTGAGTTTGAGAACAATGCACTCATGCTCAGTAAAAATCATGTTATGTCTCTGGTCACAAAATTATGATACTCTCAAAATATTATACTCAACTCCTTCACGAAGTTTACCTTCTCAATACAAAGCTTACCATTTGTGATCCTGCCCCTTCTAGTAATGTAACCTCCTGATTCACCTCCAAAAGCAACTGGCCCTCCATTAATTTTCTCAAAGTTTTAAAGCAAAATGCCATTTCCAGTCATATGCTTAGAACAACCACTATTAATGATCCATACTTTTATTTGGTCTTCACCTATAACTACACATGAAAAGAGATGATTAGTTATATTTGATAACCCAAGCCTTGCTGGTCGTGGACTTATCAAGATGAACTGAAGATAGTTCTATAGTCATTGATCCTATATGCAAGCTTGTGGGATCCTTGGCTATTATTGATGAAAAAACTTCAATCACATGGCCTTCTTTCTTCTTCCACACAATCTTTTGAAGATTAGACATGGCTTTCCAAACTTCGGAAGTTTTTATGAATTTGGAAGTTTTGGAGAGTGAACCTTTAGAAGTTTTTGCATCCAATGTAGCAGACTTCAGTGCTTCGAAAGCATTCCTTTCTTCAGAGACCAAATTTGCTTACGAAGATAGTTTTCGACCTATCTTCTTCTCAGTCACCTTGATTCTTCAGAAGGAAAATGATTTTCCTTCCGAAGCTATTTTCTTCTTCTTAGAAGTCTTATTCTTGTGCATGTGGATGGTACTCTTAAGATTACAAATGCAATCCTTAGCAAAGTGAGTTGTACCACCACACATGAAACATTACATAGGCTTTCTTCTGAGAGTCTTGTCATGAGGAGATGGTTTGTTTTGATCCTTTCCCAGCTCCTTCTTCATCTCCTTGATGATGCAACATGCTTTTAAGGATGAAGCTTGCCTTTAGAGTTAGATGGTCTAGCTTGTGCAGCAGTGGTGGATAATGGTTCAACCTTCTTCTCTTTACCAGGATGGGGACTTGAACTAGGACTCCTGGTACTAGAGTCCTTGGTTAATTCTTCAGTATTCCTCACCTCAAACCCAGCAAAGATGAAAACTTTTTTTTGCCTGGGGTTGAAGGTGGGCTTGATCTCCTACACTTTCTTGGTTCGTTTTTTTGCAGCCCTGATCAAGTTCTTTCTTGCAGAGTTACAGACTTGGCCATCCATGGTTTCTTCTTCACTCCAGGGATATAGTGACCCTTCTTAGAATGAACCTCTTCACTCATTTCTAGTTCATCCTTCATTATATCCTCTTCATCTTCATCTTCGTCTAGGACAGGATCAATAGGTGGCACCTCATCTTCACAAGTTCCACACCTTGGTTCTCTGATATATAGTAATATGTGTAGAGGAGCTATTTCATTTGATCCAAGTCCCTACCTATTTTGATAACAATTTTTGCATGCGAGGATGAAGATATAATGTTCTTGAAGGTTTCCTCTTCAACAACATATTTTCCTGCCTTGGCTTTGCTGATCACAAACACAGCCTGGCATTTATTTAACTTGGTAACAAGATCTTTAATCTGAGTCTTCTAGTTTGTATGCTCATATTTTAGAGAAGAAATGGTTTTCTATGAATCTTCTATTTTAAGCTTATAATCATTTTCTACTCTTTTAAAACCAGCTTTTTAAATGTTCAAGGACTCAAGATCAGATCTTCCCGTACATGTTAACTTTAGTAATGCATTTAGGAGAGAAATGATGTTCCAATACCTTTAATTCATCATGATCTACCATCAGGGATTGGTTTGGGGAGACATATTCTGCTTGAAAGCTCCAGTCAAAGCCTCCTTCCTCAACAGCAACTGTAGCTTGCTGCTTTGGTTGGTTAGGTTTCTTGGTTCATGGAGCTGCCTTAGTGTTGTTAAGTCCGGATAATGTATGGCCACCATTAGTTCTTGCTGCCTTCTACTCCCTAGCAAAGTGGCCCATTTGGTTACAGTTGTAGCACTTTACTTTGCTTTTGTCCAACCCAAACATTCCACTAGAAAACATTGCTTGGAAACTTCCTCCCTGTCCTCTTGTAGAACCTCTTAGTTGTGTGAGTAAGAAGAGCCATCTGGTGGACTATCTCCATGTACTTTAGATCATCTGGATGGATGTAGTCTAGGTCTTCAAGGGAGATGAGAAAGTTGATAGAACTTTCATCTGAATACACAAAGGCCTGTGAAGAGCTAGGCTCTTGGAATAGACTTCCTTGAGTGTAGCTTTCTCTTGGTGTCTCCAAGAAGGTGATGAAAGGATCATTTGGTGAATTGTCAGTGTAGCAGATGAGATGATGGTGTGGTTCTTTGCTATCCTTTTCAACACATGAAGGGCTGAACTCTTTTGGGTGTTGGATGAGGTGGTAGAAGGATCTTGCATTTTTATCTCTATTTGGTAACCGCTCAGGATACATTATAGCTCAGTGAGAGTGAGGGTAGAGAGATTTTTAGTTCTCTTGATGGCCACACAGTAGTGTTTCTATTATCTTGGAAGAGGGAATATGCACTTCCTTACCATATCTCTATTTTTAAGTTTGACTTCAACATCCATTAGAGTATCTACAATCTTAACATACCTAAAGTATTGTTGAGTCATAGTTTCACCTGTCTTCTAGGTGAAGTTTTCAAACTGCTGCTTCATGATGTCTTTCTTGTTCTCCTTGGCTTCCTCAGATCCTTTGCACATCAGCTTCAATTCCCAAAGTTCTTTTGGACTTTTGCACTTTTTGAAGCCTCTGGAGATGGAGTTGGGAAGAGCAGTTTGAAGAGTGGTCATGGCTTTCTGATCAATGTCAATTTTCTTTTAGTCTTCTTCAAAATAATCAGCCAACTCCTTGGGTATCATCCCACCTCCAGCAGTTGCTAAAATAGTATTTGGGATGTAAGATCCAAAGACTATAGTTCTCCACATCCTGCTGTCTTGAGACTTGATAAAGCCTTCCATTCTCATGCGCCAAGTGTCAATATCATTAGGAGTGATCAGTGGAGACTTAGTCATTGTGCCGGTTTCCATATCAGCTTTAGAAAAGAGCTGCCATTTGAGCAAGCAAGTGAGTGTGAAACTGAAGAGTGATTCGAGATGGTGAGATCTTGCCATCAAGAGCTTGAGAAGCTCTATGACCAATTGGAGAACCATGTTAATGGTTCAACAATAGTTTCATAGTTGGAGATAACACACCTACTAGATTAAATAGGGAACCAGGCAAAGAAACAATGAACAAACTAGTATGAACACTCAAGAACACAAAGATTGGTTTTCAAGAATGATGTATATTGCTCTCAAGTGTTTACAAATGTTACAAAGCTTAGTCCTAAAGACTGATAGATGAGATACTTTATACTACATCCTACAGCCGGGCATACTTTGAAGGCCAATTGGACACTAATCAAGAGAACAAGATTAATGTAGAGTCAAAAGGCAGATTTGGACTTTTGACATGTGACTATGACATGCCATAGCTCACATTTTATTATATTACAATTAGGATAAGATTATTAAAGTAGAAAATTATAGATAAAAGACCATGACGTACAGTTGACAAAAGTAAAAAGGTAATCAACAACTTATATAAGTTGGTGAGTCTTTAGAGTTGATAGTAGAAAGGTCTTTTGCTTTTGTCAAAAGTGTGTTAGTAGACACATGTCTTCTTAGTCTTTTGAAGATTTTAGTCTTTAAGGTTCAGAAGGCTTTGTCTTCAAGCTTCAAATGACTTCACTTTTACCATTGGAAGATTTCTGTCTTTGGCTTCGAAAGATTTGACGCTTGGTTATTTTTCTTTGTACATTGTCAACTCCTTTGAAGTACTTCCTTGTACTTCAATGCATGCTAAGGGATCTTTGGTTAGCATCAGCCTCTAAGATAAACCTCTTGATCTTACAATGTGGTTGAGTATTAGTATGATGCTGGTGAACTTAAATATTTTCTTAATTATGACTTTTATGCGTATGACAAATGGTCTAATGTGGCTACATATCACCTAATGCGGATAGGTTATACCAATACTATGGTCTTTGGATGTTTTGGCCAAGCATGTGAAAATGCCAATACGGTTGATTAAATTCAATATGGGTACGCATCTGCATCCAGGCTTTCTTGGATTTTCCAAACAGCTAATGCGAATGAATAACACTTGTGTAGATAATAGGGATGGGGTTGTAGTTGCTTATCCGTATTCAATAATACTTGGAATAACCAACTAGTTAATATGATGTACCAGGTAATGCGGGTAATAGTATACACACCCACATCAAGGTATAGAATCTAATTAGTCGATGCAGATGAACATATAAATATGGGTAATCAGGGATGCGAGTGATAGTTCACCATTGATTAACTTGGAACGGTTGGGAGTCGAAAGTGGGTTGATGGAAATCATGTATGGTTATATCCTTATTTTTCTTTGAAATCATTAAATCTTTGATATACATTCTTAAATCCTTTCATAACTTTAAACATGAACATAGAGTAATATTTCATGAACCATAGAAATAAAATATAAAAACCACAGATCTAAGTGTAAAACATGTTAAACATTCCTATCATCC
The DNA here is from genome assembly GCA_025506505.1 of Flaveria sonorensis. Taxonomy (NCBI): domain Eukaryota; kingdom Viridiplantae; phylum Streptophyta; class Magnoliopsida; order Asterales; family Asteraceae; genus Flaveria; species Flaveria sonorensis. The sequence continues at coordinate 14,694,787 of CM046437.1, read as the reverse complement.
CCAAAATTAGTGAAAAACATGAAAAGTAGGGATCTAAAACTTACCTTTTAATGTAATACTTGTGAGAAATCCTAATTCGAAGAGTATGAACCAAGATCTACAAATCCATAAGTAAATGTGTTAACATTATCTATCAAAATATTGTATAAACACTATATAAACGTAAATTTAGCCTAGATCTATCATTTTATATGTAAAAGTTGGTGCATTTGCTTGAATCCTTTAACTTTTTCTCTATAGAACCGCAACATCTCTCTTTAGCTCTCTTTGCTTGCAAGAAAGCATGAATGGGTAAGGTATGTTGAAAGATTGAAATAAATAATAAAATATAATATAGTACATTCTGTGTTACTCTTTGATTGGTTAAGAGTTAATGTTAGTACTAAAAAAGTAAAAATTGAACTTTTTTATTTTTTCAACAAACTCGGATAATTGATTTTTCATCAAACTCGGATAATTGATTTTTAGTATTAAAGAGAGTGCAAGGACATCTATAAGGTTTTAACAACCTAATGTATGGTCCTCTCTTATTCAACAATTCATAAGAGGTTTCGCATAAGTCTTGACTATTAGCATTTACTTCAGAACATAGCACGTAGTGATGACTACTTTATCCTAGAATGTTATAAGAAGTTTAGAGTCAGACAACATGGTCCTTGCAACCTCAATAGGTGTGTCGTTTCTCCTTTTAGCAACATCATTTTGCTATGGAGTTCTAGGAGCACTATATTGTCTAACATTATCCTTGGGTACACAAAAGAAATCAACAATGTAGTTTTTGAACATAGTTCCTTGATCACATCTAATGGTTTTAAATTTTTAGCAATTTGGTTCTCAACTTTTATAACAAATATTTTTATTATTTAAGGAATTTCATCTTTGGTTTCGAAAGAGAAAACCCAGGTGAATCCAGTAAAATCATGTATTAATACTAAGCAATATAATGTTCTTCCTAAACTCTTACACCAGCTGGACCAAAAAGATCCATATGTAGCATATGTAAAGGAATTACGTCTAAGTTTATCTCTTTACATCTAAAGAAGACTTGTTTTGTTTTCCTTTCAGACAGGCAACACAATGAACAACACATGTAAATTCTTTGTATGGTAAACCTTTAGCTAAACCATTTTTAACAAGTTTTTTCATGTTCTTAAACTTTGCATGTGCTAGCCTTCTGTGCCAAAGAGACGATCATCTACAGAGGCTTTAGAAATAAAGTAAGAAACATTTCTAGAAGGTGATGCATACTCGTTGTTCAGCATGTACGTATTATCTCTTCTGGGTTCTCTTAAGAGAATTTTTATTATCCAAAATGACAACAAAGTAAGAGAACAATACATTCATGCTCGATGAAAAAAATGGTGTGGTTTTGATCACATAGTTGAGATACACTCAATTAGTTATAGTTTACTCTTTCTCATAATTCACCTTATCAAAACTTACTCTACCATTACTGATAGTTTCTCTTCTAGTAATGTAGCCTCCCCTCCGATCATTTCTAAAAGCAAAAGATCCATCATCATATGGTTCCAGATTGAGTAGACAAGATCTGTTACCTGTGCCAGGAGCATCCACTGTCCATAACTCATAAATTATCTTTGGACTCTGAATGTCCCTACACATATTTAAAAGAGTTCATGATTAGTGGGGACACAAGCCTGTTTAGGCTTGGGTCTTCTGATGGTCAAGAATAGGTCGGACTCACCCCTATTATCTATTTTTTTTTTGTTTATTAATGTAATAGGACAAATGTTAGATTACTTCTTTTGTATTTTGTAGTTTCTATTCCCAATAAAACTACAAGCGAAACTGAGTTTCGCTCGTAGTCAGCTGGTCTAGGTCACCCGATGAAACTATGTTTTGTCACCGGGTGAAACTAGGTTTTGGTCTAGACAGTTTTGCTGACAAGCAAAACTGTCAGCGAAACTAGGTCTACTTATATATTGTTTGATTCACTCATTTTAAGAAACCTTTGACAAAACCCTATTACAAAAATCTTGTTATTGTGATTGTGTTATTACTGTATATTGGCTAGAAGCTTATTGTTATCATATTTGAGCCTCATTTCATCTTTATTGTTCTAGTTTGGAGATTATTGAGAAATACTTGATACCTGTGTTTGCTTATATTGAGAGATTGTTGTTATTAAGTGGGATTAATTGTTTTTTCTAAATCATTTGCACTGATTATCAATCAAATGGACTAAAAATATGGTATCAGAGCTTTTGTGCTCTTGATTTGTTGAGTTTTTGATTGGTTTTTAGCACAAATACTATTTCATTCATTTTCGATCTTATTTTGAGTGTTTTTGGTATGGAAATTGACTGAGGATCATCTATGTAAGATCATCTGAAGATTCTAAGGCTGGTGCAACCAACAAGCCAGAACAACCAAGTCTTCCATGCATGCACTAAGGAATAAAGATGAACTAGCTTTGGAAGTCTTACACTCTCAAATGTGTCTAAGTGTAAGATCTTTCAAAGCTAATAGTTCAGAAGGAATTACTTTGGAAGTTTCACACTCAAACAGAAAAAAAAATATTCTAAGTGTGAAATCTTCCGAAGCCAAAGACCAGCATCTTCCGAAGCCAAAGATGAAATCTTCCGAAGCTTTAGAGACAAAGTCTTCCGAAGCTGTGAAGACTGATTTCTTTAGAGGACAGAGAAAATATGCTTTCTATGAATCAACTTTTGATAAAGCTGACACACTCTCTGCTTCCTGCTCTGGTGGTTCACCTACTTTACACAAGTTGGTGAAACTTCCATGCTTTATCAAAAAGTAGGAATGGTCTTTGTCTGTAACTTACCTTACTTGTTTCTGTAGACTTTTTGTATTAAGAAAAGTTTGTGAGCTATGGCATGTAATAGTCACTAATCAAAAGGCAATCTGTCTTTTGACTGTAGATTGATCTTGTTGTCTAGATTAGTCAAATCCCAACTATCATTACATGTAAGTGACGGTTGTAGGTTGTAGTATAAAAGTGTCTCAGGTCCTTGTAATTTCTTTATGCTTTGTAACACTTGTAAAAGAACTTGAGATCAATATACAACATCCTTGAAAACCAATCTTGTGTTGTTCTTAGTTCTGTCTCTTTAAATTTACTTGTGTTCTTAGTAGCATCTGTATCTAGTTACCAGTTCCCCGAATTGTTAAGTGATCTAAGGTCTCTCCTCAGTGTGAAACTAAGTGTTAAGTACCCTTACCCGGTCCTGCAATCTATTATTTGCAAAGGAAGCTATCCTAATCATCTGATCACAAATTCATTGTGATTTGGGTGAGTTTTGGTTGATTTCATGTTCAAAAAGCTCGCAAATTCATCCAATGAAACTGCAGTTTCATCCAGCGAAACTACCCACTATTCGAGCGAAACTACAAAATTTGTGATTTTAGAATTTGATCTTTGTTTCTCAGCGAAAGTACATCATTTTGAACAAAATTTCTTGATTGTTTATTATCAAATTGTCTTCAAAACGAAAGTTCTACTAGTTTTAGCGAATCCGTGGGCGAAATTAGAATTTCCAAGTATCTGTTCGAGCAAAACTGCTGCCCAATTTCCTACCGAAATTAGAGGTGTCCAGCGAAATTAGAGTTGTTCAGCAAAATTAACTTCTGTTGTAAAAATGACAACAAATATAACCATTTCTGATTTGGAGAGTGTATCACCCAATAGGCCACCGAGGCTTATCAATGGTGATAACTTTAAAGATTGAAAACGTTGTTTGAAAGCTTTCTTCAACTATACCGATCACAACCGGTGGGAATAAATCATCAATGGTCCACATACTCCAGTCGTCACTGTTGAACAAGTTATCTCACCAAATATTGAACCATCAAACTTTACGGAAAGAGACCTTAAGTTAATCGACCATGATCAGAAAGCATTCGGGGCTTTAACTCTATGTTTATCTCAAGACCTACAATCGTTTTGCTAAGCACAAGAATGCAAAGTCCTTGTATGATTCATTATGTGAATTTTATGATGGTAATGAGGACTTGAAAAAGGACAAGAATGCTCAAGCTGAAAAAGAGTTTAACTCGTTTGATGGACACAAAAATGAAAGCCTTACTGATCTCACTAACCGATTTTTGTCTGTCTCAAGAAAAATAAAGAAATATGATGAACAGTTGGGTAATCATGAACAAGTCACAAAACTCTTCAATTCTCTCCCACTGTAGTGGAGCTTGCAAGTTAGACTGTTGAAGTAGGAAAGAAATTTTACTGATTATAAACTCATGGATTTTGTCAACAAACTGAAGTCATTTGATTTGGATTGGAAAAAAAATAATAAAATCAATCCATGGTGCCAGCTACAGTTTATCCACAAAATGCTGCATTGATTTCATCCGCTGCAAACTCTTCAATGTATAGTGTAGCTTATGGTGGGTCTTCTAGATGTGGTCTAACAGATAAGTCTGGTGGTGGATCATCAAGTGTTGGTTCAAATTCAAAGGCATTAGTCACTACTCGAGTTCCGTCTGATAGAATGGCACTTTTGGAATGTTTGTGCATAGTTATGAAGCTTTAGTTGTGGGGGAGTTGAAAGGAAAAGGAATGACTGTGGAAGATATGTATCAGGTGTATCCTGAAGACTTGGAGGAAACTGATATTTAGTGGCAGATGGCCATGCTGACGTTGCGTGCTAGAAGGTTACTGGCAGGAGAAACTTTGGCAATCAGAACCAAAACTCAAAACTTGGGTATGATAAGTCAAAATTGAGATGTTTCACTGCAAACAATTAGGTCACTTCAAAAGAGAATGTCCATCTACAATCATCACTGAACTGGGAACTTCTAGAACTTCAAAACTCATCCTGATCACTAACAAAGAAGAAGCCAAGCCAAAGAAGGAAACAACACTAATCACAAACTTTGATTGGAGTGCTGAAATCAAAGAAACTGAAGAAGTGATCAATCATGCTTTGGTGGCTGAGGTGGTGGATAGTGATATGGATTTAGTTGAAAATTTTGATCCCTTTAGAGGGGTCAGGTGTGAAATTCAAGATGAATTTGTTTGTGAAGATGGTGTGCAAGAAGCTTAAGAGGTAAAGGTTGGTAAGGTTCATAAAGAAAAAGGTTATTATGAAGCTGATGAGGAGAAAGTGAAAGTTTATGAAGATGCTGAGGTTCGGAAGCAACAAGAAGGTGAAACAAATGAAGTGAAGCTGGAGCTTTGTGATCAAGGAGGGCAAGAGGAAAGTCAAGCTGAGGAAGCAAGGAAGAAAGCCGTGAAGGAGGAAGAATACAAAAAGAACACTCCCGTCTGTCAATGCGAAAAAGCCCTAGCTGCTGAAAAAGTAGTTATGGGACTTCCTTATGAGGTAATCCAAGACATGTGTTCTCCTCCTTGCAAAATTTGTTTATTTGGGGTTTATAAAGCTAACAGGTTATTGTTAGAAAATGAAATGAATTAAAACAGATTAACAATGAACTTAAAACAAATGAGTCTAAATATTTTGTTAAGTTAATATAGCTTTAAAGGAAAATGAGCATTTAAAAATAAATCTTTTGGAAAGAAATGTTGAAATAAATGCTTTAGCTGAATGTGTGGCACTTGCTGAATTTGAAACAAGCAAGCTGAAAACCAAACTTGAAAAATGGACCATTTCTAGGATGAAAGTTAAGGATCTTTGCAAGAAACAACGAGGGGCTAGAATTAAGACAGTTTGTCCTTCTGATCGATTTAACAGTGCACTTGATTAATAAACACAAAAAAATCCCACTGATAACAAAGATATCAATGATATTTGTGTACAAAATAGATCAAACACTATAAAATAAGGATGAACAAGATGAACACCTCAAGAACATTCAATAAAACCCTTGTTTGATCTATATTGATTTGCATAAGATATTGTTTACATGGAAACCCTCAAATCAAGCTCCTCCAAGCTCCTCCAACCTAATTGTCATTAATCTATATACAAAGATAATATTCACTAATGACATATTAAGCCCCAAGACTTAGACAACTAGAGAAATTATATATAAAACATAAAAATGACTTAAACATAAATAAATATATTTTGTTGACACAAAATATATTTGTTAACAATAAACTCCTAGTCATTTATATCTTCAACATCTCGTCTCGGTTCTTCGTCTCGATCGCGTCTGTTTTCCTTTTCTGATGACTTTGACAGTGACGTTGACCTTTGTTGACTTTGACTGTGTTGATAATATAGACTATCCTTTTCAGACTCAACAATACTCCCCCTTATTCTATCATTATCAATGTCTTGTTTCAACTTTAGCTTCGAGAAGTCAACAATATAATGATCTTCAATCTCCCCCTAGATTGATGATCTAGTATTGAAGATCTTTAATCTTACAGGCTCCACCTTTTTGTGTGCATCCTTTGAATGATCAAGAACAGCTTTTCTAACTCTCTATTCCTGAGTGCTTCAGAAGATGTAGGAAAAGGAATCCTAGCTAGGTATCTTTTGCAAACTTGAAGAACAGGTTCTCTAGTCAGGTACTTTGCTCAGCTGATGATCGGCCATCATTTGCAGCAAAAAATCTGCAACACAATCACAAACACATTCTACACATTTTTCGTTAAATCATTTCAACAATACAAATAAACCTGTGTTTATCTGTGTGCAATTTCCCGTGAAATGCATGTGAAAATGATAACATTTTAATAGCATAATGTGGAAGACTTAAAATAATATATATATATATATATATATATATATATATATATATATATATATATATATATATATATATAATTTTTATGTTACACCAAGAACTAATTTGATCATGAGATCACATCCTCAAGATATACTTAAGCACAAAGATGTATTTAAACATCGACAAGATAACGAGATCACACTGATACAGAGTCTGATCACAATTTAAAATTTTGATAGCCATAAACAGTTCAAGAATGATTGTTGGTATATTTGTCCAATTTAAACCCATGCCTTATTCTTTTCAACAAGTGACCTGCAACTGATTTTATCATGTTTTAGGTTCAGTTAGAGAAGCTCAGGAAACTTGGTTCCTACAGACATTCGGCAAAGAACTCATCCCATCATCAGGGCTTATTGAGTAATATGATTAACTCTGCAGGATTTTCTTTTGAGTTTTCAACAATGATTCTTAATTTAAGAATCACTGTGATTTTATTTGGGAACAAATGATGAGAGCTCCAGGTCTATAATTACGTATAACAGAGGAGATGACCACCTTAACTTACTGATGAGAGCTTCAAGTCTATACTCACGTATAACAGAGAAGATCATCAGAACATGCTGATGAGAGCTCCAGGTCTATACTCACGTATAACAGAGGAGATCATCACTCTAGGTCAATGCTTCCTCATAGCAGAGAAGATAAGCACGAAAAGAACTCTGAAAAGCTTACAAGAAGTATCAATTCAGAAACTAGGGTGAGGGTGATTTGGGAATAGAAGGAATCAAGGTAGAAGTTAGATACTCTCAACCTATTTTTGATGAGACTAGTAACTTTGTGCAGACTGAGATGTCAGGAGGATAATCCTTATCACCGAGTTCTTACACTTTAATTTAGCTACACAATCACTGTTTACTTCATTTTCAGGCTGAGCCTACCAAGCATTTCATATAACGAAACTGTCCTTTTTAGATTTTAGAATTTTAAGTGATATAGATATATACATCAGTTACTATCATTTCTCACAAAGGTACAAGTCATGCAACCAAGCATACAAAGAAAACATACTATCATTTCTCATAACTTACTTAAGCACACACCCTTTTGAAAAATCATTTATCTCTTTAACTTTTTATTTTACTTTCCAAATTTGTTTCTGTTCAATTACTTTTGATTTGAAAGAATTGAATTTCTTTTGATTTGAAAGAATTGAATTTGAAATCATTTTCTTTTTAAGACCCGAAGGTTGAGATTTTGATTTTGAAACATTGGTCCTTTTCATCTTTGAATCATGTGAAACCGGCTTCACATGAGAAGGTTTGGATAGATTGTTTATCATCCAACCATTCAAAGATATGTGCTTTATACCTTTTAAACCAAAGAAGCAACCCTTGTTGTCTTTACCTTCCAAAGCCTGTCTTTGAACTTGACGGCACTTCTTTAGCACATGACCTTCTTTTCCACATCTAAAGCAAGCCTTAAAAGGCTTTTGGTTCTTTGTAGTCCCGTGGAAAGTAGGCGTGGGTGGAGCCTACTTGGAGGTTGTTGTTGCTTATCGACAACCTTTAAGCTTCTTCTTTCGGATATCAAAAGATTGTACTTTTTGAGGCTTTGTCAATGTGGAATTCGAATTGGGCTATGATTTGATTTGTGATGTTCCAGGAGATGAGATCTGAACATTCTTCTGAGAGCACTTTTGTATGACTGGTGACTTGGTAGACTTGGAGGTAGATTTGTAGAGAGCTTGATGGATAGCAGATAAAGATGGTGAGTGCTTCTGCTGAGATTTAGAAGAACTACTGATTTGTTTAGCATTTGGAGATAAGATTCGTATAGGTCTTGATTCAAATTTTGGAACCATTTGAGATTTGACAACCTCAAGTGACTTAATGATTTTTGATTCATCGTCTGAGCTAGTCCAGTCTTGTATACACAAGTCTGCTTCCAATGGATCATGATGGATACTACTTGTTGAGTTCTGATTGCCTGATGATTCCACAGCTGTTCCTTCTTTGGCAAACCTGACAGGAACAAAAGAAGGGATGTTACCTATTTTGAATTTGTTAAAGAAGTTATGGGAAACACCTAATACTGGATTTGAAGCATCAGAGGTGGAATTATAGTTTTGTATATCAGATCCTTGCTTGATGAGTCCCAAGCCTGCAGGAGAATCATATTCATCTCGAACCTCTTTATGATTAACGCAGCTTAAACCTGCATGTAAACTGTTAGTATCTGCAGCTTTAATTAAATCATTAGATGGATAAGGTTGAGGCATAAGGAAGTAACAATAGGTGCTAGGAGGAGGATAAACATATGATGTTTCACCACATCCCATACCTATTTTTATTCTAGCTCCCCTTTGCTTATAGAATAGTTCTTTCTGTTTCATCCCTGATATCATCCATTTGTCAAGTTTAATTTTAAGCTTCCTAGTCTCAAATTCTGCTAATGTGACTTGTTCGCTCAAAACATTAATCTCTACATTCTTTTCTAAAATATTTCTTTTTAAAAGATCATTTTCTTTTAAAGCTTCTCTTAGTTTGATAAAATATTTGGACTCATTGATTTTAAGTTCTTTGTTTGTTTGTTTAATTTGTTTTCATTTTCTAACAATAATCATAGGGGAGTCCCATAACTATCTCATAGGGGAGTCCCATAACTATCTTTTCAGCAGCTAGGGCTTTTTCACATTAAAATACGGGAGTGTTCTTTTTGTATTCATCCTCCTCAGCTCTCTTCTTAGCTTCCTCAGCTTCACTTTCCACTTGCTTTCTTTCATTCTGAACCTCCAGCTTCACTTCATCTATTTCACTATCCTGTTGCTTCTAAACTTTACACCAGCTTACACAAGCATTAACATCACCAACACTCTCACCTTGAGTATCATGCCTGAATTCTTTGAAAACATCAAAATCCTTAACAAAATCCTTATCACTGTTTACCACCTCAGCCATCAATGCATGGTTGACTTCTTCTTTAGTTTCTTTGATCTCAACACTTGAAGATACACCACTATACATGAATTGGTTGTACTCTCTTCTTTACAAATCCAAGTCAAATGACTTCAACTTGTTGATAACTTCCATGAGTTTATAGTCAGCAAAATTTTTTTCATGCTTTAACAATCTAACTTGTGGACTCCACTGTGGAGGAAAAGAGTCCAGAAGTTTTGTGACTTGTTCATGGTTCCCCAGTTGGTCATCATACTTCTTAAGGTTGCTTCCCCACCATCAGAAATCTATCAATAAAATCAGATATATTTTAATCTTTCATGGCAGCAAAAGAATCAAACCGACTTTGTGCCGATATTAGATCATCAAATTTGAAGAAATTAGAGACTTCTGATAAATCCATTTTTGCCATAATCAGAAATTAATTTCACTGAAATTTTGCTAATTTCGGGGACAATTTCGCTGGTAGTTTCGCTCGTAGATTCGCCTGTAATTTCAATGGCAGTTTCGCCCAGCAATGGCAGACTGATGCTAGTTTGGCTGGATAGTTTCACCCGAAACTAGATGAACTTTCATTCAGAGATCAATTTGGCAGCAATTTCGCTGGGTTTGGCACACAAACACCATGAACTTTCGTTCAACGCATGTACTTTCACTGGGATTAAGAAACCAGATCCATAAAAACTCAAGAACTGTGTAGTTTTGTTGAAGGAACCCTAGTTTCGCCTGGTGAAACTATGTAGTTTCACTGAACGAGGCTGTAGTTTTGCAGTACGAGCTGTAGACTCGCCCGAAGTATCTGAAAAGCTTTTTCAGCACGAAATCAACTGTAATTCATTCAAATATCAATGAATTTGAGATCTGGTGATTTCTAAAGCTTCTCACACCAAAATCGAGCAATCCTCAATCAATTTCCATGACCAAAACACGCAGATCAGATAAAAAATGAATGGAACAGTGATGTTGAACTCAAAACCAAACAAAACTCAAATAATCAAGAGCACAATGGCTCTAATACCATATTGTTAGTCCTTCTGATCGATATAACAGTGCACTTGATTGATAAACACAAACAAATGCCACTGATAACACAATTATCAATGATATTTTTGTACAAAATAGATCAAACATTATAAAATAAGGATGAACAAGATGAACACCTCAAGAATATTCAATAAAATCCTTGTTTGATCTATATTTATTTGCATAAGATATTGTTTACATGGAAACCCTCAAATCTAGCTCCTCCAACCTAATTGTCACTAATCTGTATATAGAGATAATATTCACTAATTACATATTAAGCCCCTAGACTTAGACAATTAGAGAAATTACATATAAAACATAAAAATGACTTAAAAATAAATAAATATATTTTGTTGACACAAAATATATTTATTAACAATAACTCCTAGTCATTTATATCTTCAACGTCTCGTCTCGGTTCTTCGCCTCGAACGCGTCTGTTTGCCTTTTCTGATGACTTTGACAGTGACGTTGACCTTTGTTGACTTTGACTGTGTTGATAATATATACTATCCTCTTCAGACCCGACAAAGACTGCTTTGGGAAGCGAAGAAACCACTAATGTTTATCCTCCTCCAAGTACTTATTGTTATTCTCCTATGCCTACACCTCATCCAACTAATGAATTAATTCAGCAAGATACTAACAGTTTGTATGTAGGTTTAGAGTGAGTAAATCATAAGGAGATTCAAGAGGAGTATGATTATGGTACAAGTGGTGGTCTGGGAAGCTCTAGTATTAGTATTTCTGATTCCAAAAAGTCTTCAATAGACAATAGCTTAAGTAGATTTGTTTCCCAAAAGTCTATTACAGACAATGGTATGTGTAGTTCTAGCTCTTGTCTAGCTTGTTCATCTTCAGATGTTTATGAATCAAATTTTGATATTTCAAATGCTTGTGTTAATGAAAATGCTGTTGTTCAAGTAAAGTTTCAGACAGACAAATAAAATCAAATTGTTTTGAAAAGTTCTTTTCTCATCCTATTCCATCTTTTACACCAAGTCAGATTTCTAAACCTAAAGAAAAAAACACAACTTCCGCAAATGTCAGTAACTTTAAACCAGAACCTGCTAAAATTAAGGTCACAAAAGAAATATCAAAAGAATCATATGACTCTTATAGCGATTCTGATGCACACATGTCTGAATGTGAGGAAGACATATCAATAGATCATGTTGTTGTTTCAAAATGTTAGAAGAAATGTTTAAAATCTCATTGTTTTAGATGTGGGAAGGATGATCATTTAATTAAACACTGCCCTAAGAATATTGGTAGAAATGTAAGTAATAGTTTGTTAGCAAGTAGACTAAATCATTTTGTAAATAATTTCTCCTGTAAAAATTCTTTAGTTCCGAGACCTAAGTTAATCAAAATTTGGGACCGAATTTCCAAATCTTAATAATCTTTGTTTGAATGCCAGGATCATTCCAGGAAAGCTGTCAATAGCTATTGGCATGTTGATAGCGGATGTTCCAGGCATATGACCGGGTTGAAAGACTTGCTTACAAATTATGGTATAATAAATGGAGGATATGTTGCTTTTGCTAGATACAAGAAAGGAGGAAAGATGATCGGTTAAGGGGAAGTATCAAATGGTTCTTTGACTCTGGAGAAAGTGAACTATGTCCCAGAGATGGCATTCAATCTGTTGAGTGTATCACAAATCAGTGACAAAGATATTCCGTTGTTGTTTATGTCCAACGAATGCTTGTTTCTTAAACCAAAGTTTATTATCATAGAGGATTTAGTGATCATGTATGCTTTGAGGAAGAATGATACATATCTACTGGATATGGGATCAAAAGAGTCCACCTCAATCGTGACATGACTTCTGTCAAAAGCTTCATCTTCTGAATCCTTCTTGTGGCATAGATGATTAGGACACGTTAATTTTAAAAATACTAATAAGTTGGTTAAGAACAATCTTGTGAGGGGGCTACCATTTAAAGATTTTTCAATGGTAGAAAAGTGCATGGCTTATGCTCAAGGAAAACAGCACAAAAGGACACAAGCTTGAGATTGAAAATACTTTTTCAAAACCCCTTGAATTGTTACGTATCAACTTATTTGGTCCTAGTAGTGTTAAATCCATTGCCAAGAAATCTTATTGTTTGGTTGTTATAGATGATTACTCCAAATACTCTTGGGTAAGATTTCTAGCACACAAGGGAGACACCGCAAAAGAGTTGCAGAAGCTGATCCTCTCAATTGAAACCAATAACAAAAGGAAACTGATAGCCATCAGAAGTGATAATGGCACTGAATTCAGAAACCATATCTTTGATTCTTTCTATGCAAGCAAAAGGATTCTCAGACAGTTCAATGCTACTAGGACACCTCAACAAAATGGTGTTGATCAAAGGAAGAATCGGACCCTTATTTAGGTGCAAGGACTATGCTGATTGAGTCAAAGCTTCCAATTATTTTCTAGGCAGAAGCTGTCAATTGTGCATCATATGTACCGAACACGGTTCTAATTATGAAAGACAAGATGAAAACTCCATATGAGCTTCTTTGTAAAAGCAAACCCTTGATTGACTTCTTCCATCCATTTGGTTGCTTGTGCACTTTGCTGAATACTCAAGCTCGAAAGTCAAAGTTTGGTGCAGTTTCTGATGAATGCTTTTTCGTTGGTTATCCTACCTCACAAAAGGCGTATAGGGTGTACAACAAAAGAACGTGTATTGTGCAGGAATCCTTTTATGTTGATTGGCAGGAGTTAAATTTACCGAACATGGGATCTGACCCAATATGATTCTAAGACTCCAACACTATTTTCAAATCATTCGACCTTCCAGTATTTGATGATGAAGTTGTTCATCAAACCAATGTGCAAATCATTCCTCAACCTGAACCCCATCCACAACCACCAACTGAGCCTCCACCTCCACCTCCATTTGATCCTCACCTACACCTCCACCACAACCAATTCCTCCATCACAACCAACTTCACCATCACAACCATCACAAACTGCATCCTCATCTCAATCCAACTCATTAACCCTTACCGCTAACTTCAAATACTTAAAGGATCACCCACATGATTATATCATTGGATCCATTATAGATGGTGTGAGGACTCAGAGTAAGTCTGGGTTGATCAATGAATGTATCTATGCATATTTCTTATCTTAAATTGCTCCTAAGAATATCTCAGCATCACTTTAAGACCCAAGTTGGGTTGAATCTATGCAGTTGGAGCTTCAATAGTTCAAGAAGTTGAAAGTTTGGGACTTAGTTGATCTTCCTCCAAACAAATTTCCCATCGATACCAAATGGGTATTCAGGAAGAAGCCTGATGATCGAGTTGTGGTAGTAAGAAACAAAGCAAGACTGGTTGTTCAGGGATTTGCTCAGGAGGAGGGAATGGACTACACTAAAGTGTTTGCTCTGGTTGCCCGTATTAAGGCCATCAAAATCTTTCTTGCTCACGCTGCTTACAAGAACTTCAAAGTTTTTCAAATGGACGTGAAGTGTGAATTTCTCTACAGGAACATTGATGAGGAGATTTATGTTTTTCAGCCACCAGGTTTCGAGGATCTAGATTTTTTGAAGAAAGTGTATAAGCTTGATAAATCAATATATGGATTGCATCAAGCTCCCCGTACCTGGTATGAAACACTGACATAGTATCTGCTTAGCAAGGGTTTCTCTCATGGTATAATTGATATGACACTATTCAAGAAAGAGGTCGATGGTGAGATGTTGATTGTTCAAGTGTATGTTGATGATATTATTTTCGGGTCAACAAACAAGAAACTATGTAGAGAATTTGAAGAAGTGATGATTGATCATTTTGAAATAAGTATGATGGGGGAGATGTGCTTTTTCTTAGGGTTGTAGGTTGAACAAAAGTCTGATGGTATTCTTATTCACAAAGAAAAGTACATTCAATAGATTCTCAAGAAGTATAAGATGGATGATGCTCCTCCAGAATTAACTCCATTCACTGCTCAAATCTGCTAAACTCCTGATGATAATGGGAATTCCGTCGATGCTCATCGCTATCATTCTATGATTGGATCTCTCATGTATCTCACGGCTAGCCTTTCAGAAATTACATTCGTCGTGTGCTACTGTGCCCATTATCAAGCTAACCCAAAAGAATCCTATGAAAAAGCTGTTAAACGCATCTTTTGTTACTTAAAGGGTTCCACTCGTTTGGGTCTTTGGTATCCAAAAGGCGGGAACTTTGATCTACATGCTTATTCTGATAGTGATCATGGTGGTTGCAAGATTAACTGGAAATCCATCACTAGCGGATGTCAATATCTCGGTGATTGTCTTGTTTCATAGCAGAGCAAGAAGCAGACAACAGTCTCTCTATCTACAGGCGAAGCTGAATATGTTGTTGCACCAAGTTGCTACTGCCAAGTACTCTGGATTCAACACCAGATGATGGATTATGGAATCACTTTTCTTCATACACCACTATTTTGTGATAATGAAGCAGCTATTGGAATCGCCAAAAATCCAATTCATCACACTCATACCAAGCACATTGAAACAAGGATTCATGCAATCAGGGATTCTCAAGAAAAGGGTTTCATTGATATTATTCCAATTGACACAAAGAATCAAAAAGTGATCTTTTCACAAAAACATTTGATAAACTTTGTTTTTATGAACTAATCTCCATGCTAGGTTTAATATCTTTTTGAAAACTCTTTTCATAAAAAATTGTGTAACATGTGTAAATAACTCTTTTATGTTCAACTTCTCTTTCTATCAAGCATGAGAAACTTCGTGTCCTATTTTCCTTCACTTTTTTTTGTTCTTTAAAAATAAAAAAAATTTGAAATATCTTTTACTTGGCAATTAAATAGAAATTTTAGGGGAAAATAAAGATTAGACTCTTAAAGTTTTTTTTTCAATTTTGTCATTTCAGGAACCCCGAAAAAAGAGTTTGAAGGAGGTCGACAGCCTTGTGTCGGGATATGCATGGTAGGCTCAGCTCGAAAACGAAGTAAACTGTGATCGTGTAGCTAAACTAAAGTTTAAAAACTCAGTTGTAAGGATTATCCCCTTGACATCTTGGCCTGCACAAAGTTACAAGTCCTTTTCAAAAACGGGTTGAGAGTTTCAAATCACTGTTTTGATTTCCCCAAAATCCCCAAAATCTCCCTATCCCCAAGTCCTGAATGATGCTTCTAGTTAGCACAATAAATGTTTCTAGTCTAGCTCTTCAGAAAAGTCTCTGAATTGAAGCTTCTCATTAGCTCTTCAGAATTATATCTCGTGCTTATCTCCTCTGCTATGTGTGAACATTGACCTGGAATGATGATTTTCTCTGTTATACGTGAGTATAGACATGGAGCTTTCATCAGTTTGATCAGATGATTATCTCCTCTGTTGTACGTGAGTATGGACCTAGAGCTCTTATCATTGGTTCCCTAAATAAAGGCAAAATGTTTCTTAAGTTAAGATCATTGTTGAAATCTCAAAAGAAAATTAAGCAGACTTAATCATATTGCTCAATAAACCATGAGGACAGGATGAGTTCTTTGCCAAATGTCATTGGGGACCAAGTTACTAGAGCTTCTTTAGTTAAAACCAAAACATGATAAAGATAACTGCAGATTACGTGTTGAAAAGAATAAGGCATGGGCTTAATAGGACAAACATATCAGCAATCTCGCCAATCACAACTCTCTGGAAAACTTCTTAAAAAAGAAGTGCTTATGTCCTTTTATTCTTTTTGGTTTTTTGTTTTTATTTATTAACTTTTATTTTTTGTGTTGGCTTTGTGGGATGATGAAGTTCTTCTCAAAAGCTTGTGTTTATGAAAAATTAAATTACAAAATTTTTTAAAGTGTTGAGTCCTAGCGAAACTAAGTTTTGCTAGCTCTTTCGCAAAGCGAATCTATAGATTCGCCGACACATTCGCTAAGTTCTGAGTAACATGATTTCAAAATTTATGCCGAGTGAAACTATAGTTTTACTGCCAGCAAAACTATGGTACATATACAGAACAGTGTGAGATCAGTTTCACAATTTCACGATTGACGAAACTATGCCCTAGTTCTGAACCGTTCATCAAAACCTTTTTCTTGTTGATTTCCGTTGTGATTTAGTGTGTCTAAGTCTCGCGGTGGGTGTTTCAAACCCATTCATCAACATTAATCATGCTTTTAACCGATACATTTGGGTTTTGGTTTGATTCGTTGGGTCAGAGTTTTGCTGATTCAATCAGCAAAACTGCGAGATTAACTAGTGAAACTGAACGAAAGTTCAAAGTTCCAAGCAAAACTGTCTAGTTATGCTATCCACGCCTACTTGAATGTTTTGCCAGGACAGTTTCAGCGAAACTATAGATTCGTACGGACACATGACTTTGTGTTTGAGTCACAGCATATCTAATTTCTCAGCTGCGAAACTATAATTACGACGTCAGCAAAACTATAGATTCGCTCGGACACATGGCCTTCTCTCTAAGTCACAGCGAATCTATACTTTCGCTATAGCGAAACTATAGTTTCGACAGTAGCAAAACAGTTGAACTTTTTGAATTTTTTTTATGTTTTGTTCCATCTCGGTGTTTAAGTCTTATATCAACGCTTTAACTGACCAACTTTTGTTTTTTTGTTGTTGTTCAGATGGCAAACTTGAAGTTCCATCAGAGAACCAACATTTTAGCATTACTGGATGACAGCAAACAGAAGACCGTTGGATTTAGAGATTGCATCAAGTAGCTGAAGGAGTCCCCGATTAGTTATGCCATATCTCACATGCCCACTACCTATGATCTTCATGTCAGAGACTTTTGGAGAACTACAGAGTATGACCTTGAGTCTAATCCACACCGGATTACAACTAGAATCCTTGGCCATGACTTTGCTATTACTGTTGAGACAATAGCCAGAGTATTGAAGTTGGAGGAAGACTGTGGGGATGAGTTGGTGCTGTCTGATGCACAAGTGTTAGATGCATTTAGAAGCATCAGGTATAAGGGACCTCCTTTTAGTTCCAAGAAAGAAATCAAGAAGTCCCTCCAATCTAAGGAATGGAGATACATAGCACACGTATTCATTATGTTCCTAGACCATAGGAAAGGAGGGTCGGATGGTCTAAATTTGCAATAGGCCAGGGCTATGATTATGTTTCACAGAGGATAGAAGGCTAACATTGCCAAGTTGATCTTTGATTGCATGACTAAAAATATAATGGCTTTAAAGAAGGATAAGTGGTTGCTGTATCCAAGATTTGTGCAGAAGTTGTTAAATGATTTAAAGCCTCATCTACCTAAACATGGTGAAATTAAGAAACTGGTGCAAATGAATACCAGAATATTTACAGACTGCTCGACCATAAGACATGACTTCAGTGGGAAGATAACATATCTTTTGGAAAACATGTACCCTGCTGAGAGGTGAAATTACATCAAAAGGCTGATTGAGAATGAAAATAAGAATGTAGAATAGAATCAAGAAAAGCAGGCTGAGGCCATAAAGAAGAGAAAGAGATATGCTAACAACAAAGATTACAATCTAGAAGATCAAATTGATGAGGTTTCTTTGTTCATCCGCATTCCTTCTGGGACTTAGGATTTTCTGGAATTTTGGGAAGTAGAGTTTAAGTGATTAGAAATGAAGTTTTTATGGTGGCTTATGCTTGATTATGGTATGTATGCATTGTATGATGGTGATTGTTCTATATTATGTATATGATGTGACTTTACGTGGTGTGTTATGTTTATGTACGTAAAGTATTTTGTAAGGAAAGTGAAAGATAAAGAATGATGAAAATGGAAGTAATGAATAATGGAATCCTTGTCGCTTACCCCGGTACTGTATTTTGCTTCGTGCACAATATATGGAATGTATCTGCTTCGTGCACAATGTATCTGCTTCGTGCATAATGTATATGCTTCGTGCATAATGATTAAGGGTTGTTTTCAGGCCCCGATAAAGTACCAGCTTTGTGCACAATGTTGGGGGGGGGTTTATCATTTGGCAGGATTCATAAAGAAAGTAAAGATGTCAACGAATGAATGTATGAAAACGAATAATGATGAACGATGATGGAGAAAATAATTATTATCTAGATGTACGTATGATGTGTCATCACGAACGAAAGTAAAGGATATGATGTAATGTAATGTAAAGTATTATGATTATGAAAACTAGAACTCACTCAGCGTCGCTGACTTTTTGTATGCATAATAGTTGGCAGGTATTGCTGATGCTGAGGAGGTGCAGGCATGGATGCTTAAGCTACTGGAAATGCTTTGAGCCTGGCATCCATATTTTGAGATGATATTGTATTAATACAATTTTTGATGATGTAAATTAAAGATATGATGTATTGACATGTTTTTAATTATTAATGAAAAGTTTAAAGTTCCGCTGCAAAATGATGAATTTTATATGTTTTATGCGATGATTGACCGACTGTAAGCGTCCCGGGAACGGGGCCTTACAGAAAACTTGCCATAAATGCAGTAAAAGCAGATTTTGACTCATCATCCTGTAAGAGGATGTTAATAACATCTTTAACTTTGCTAGTTTTAACAGAGTTAGAAGATGAAGTCTCAGTTTGAGGTTTAGGAGTTTGAGTTTTAGGAGGAGACTGAGGTTAAGGTTAAGTTGTATAAACAGGAGCACTTGTGTAAGAAGAATCTGTAAAGAAACCAGCTCTAATGAACAAATCACCCTCGTCTTCTGGTGGGTTATCATTTTTTGCCAGAAAAGCATTCTCCGCTATGTTAGCTGGAGATGCAACATACTTATACTGAGACATTGATGCAGCTCTATCATTGTTTCTGGAGCTCTCATTAATTTCAACAGATTCAATTTTGGCAATCAAAAGATCTAGATCCATAGGAAACTATTCAGTATGCTTTAACAGAGTAACTGTCTGTTTCCATGAAGATGGAAGAGCATTGAGAAGTTTGTAATTTAGATCTTTGAGATCATTTTTGATACCAGGAGTTGACATCTCCGTAGTTAGTTGCACAAATCTGTTCATCATTTGATAAATTGTTTCCCCAAAAAGATGCTCAAATAACTCCAATTGCCTCTTAAATTTCTGCTTTTTGAGATCTTGTATCTCTTTACCACCTTCATAGATGATCTTCAAAACCTTGTACATAGTGTACCCAGTTTGATAACCATCAAGTCTAGTCAAGACTTCCAATGGTAATCCCTTACACATCAGTGAATAAGCTCTGATGTCATTCATAACTTTTTTTAAGTCATCACCTTGCAAACCATCCTCAGGATATGGTTCTTGAGAGTCTTTTGTATAAAAAATCCTCTGTCAGGACCATCAGATGTGATTGGAATATAAGGTCCTTTCTCTATTGACTTCCACAAGTCAGTATCAGTAGAGTTTAGATGATGCTTCAACCTTAAAGACTAGTTCTTGAAATCAGCTCTGTTCTTTAGCTTTGGAACCCTGTTCTCAAAATCTTTAAACTTAACCATTTTGTATTTTTGAATTTAAGAAAATGACTTGTTTTTGTTGTTTTTATGTTTTGAAATAAAACTAAAATGAAAATAATTTTGGATTTTAGTTTTTGAAAAAAATTCTAAGTGTTTACTAATAAGTATGAGTGCTCAAGCGCCTAAATAGTTATCAAGCGCCCAAACAGTGGTGAAGTGCCCGAATAGTTTTGAAACGCCTGACTTTGAAGTACAAACGCCTTAGATGAATTCTGAAAACGCCCAACTGGTGATGGCCCAAACAGTTGAGAAACGCCTGAATAGTTGTAAAACGCCCAGAATTACTTTGTTCCAGCAAAGTCACAATGTGTCCAAACAGTCACAATGCATCCCAATGCCTACACAGTGGTAAAACGCCGAAACAGTGGTAATGCATCTAGACACTTGGTCAGTTTTCAGAAGATTTTCACATGCGCCTAATTCATCTTCTCCAACGAACTCTGATCTTATGAAAATCTTTAAAACTTGTTCAATTGATCTAAAAACATTGAATTAGGTAGTAATTAGGTTGATTAATAATCCTCAATAATCAATTTGATCAAACAACAACTACAAATCAGTTTTCTGATTGAATTGAAGTCCGAAAATGAAGCACACAGTTCGTAGGCAAATCTAATCAATTACTCATATCTGAATGAATTACACACCAAATTGTGATTCAAATCATGTTCTATGGATGAAACACAACTGAAAACAACAATTAATTGATCTAATTGCAATCAACACAGATTTCAAGTGATTCAAAGAGCTCAACAATATCGATATGCTCTGATCACTGAACCGAAGGCTCTGATACCAATTGATCGGTTCAAAAGGATCGAATCTGTGATGATATCATAATGAAATGATCAATTCAAACACAAAGTAATCAAACACATGCAATTACATCAAAAAATTCATAGATTTCATTGATAGCAAATGCACAGGATACAATGTGTAAGGGTTACAGTTCGTTCTGTTCTAAATGTTTCTCACTTCACTATTTTTTTTAACTGACTCACTCACTGACTCAATTTGACTGACTCAATTCCCTACAAAATACATAAAATATCCTATTTATACTATCAAGAAACAAAGGAACATATATTTACAAAATAAGTCCCTATACTATAACAAAAAACACATAAAGACAAAATGTTAATCTTCTAGAAGCTTCAACAGTATTGATCTTGTGCCTCGTACTAATACGTGACAAAACCTTCCTATCATCTTGCATCGTTTGAAATGCAAAAGCTTATCAGCCAAAATTCCAATCAAATTTATGATTCTATCCACTTTGTCGAGAAACCTGTGAAATCATGAATTATGAAATCAAACAAACTCAAGCGTAGCAAAATTCTGATAGTCAAAACTCATTGAGTTTAAACGTTCCCCAAAGTTCATTTGAGATCGTGAAATGAAATCCAAGTTTCCTCATATCTTTAATTCAGTCTTCTCGTTATTAAATTTTGGGATGAAATTTCTTAAAGTAGGGGAGACTGTAACATTCGACTTGTTTTGAAATTTATAAATCCAAACCCGTACCCATTTGACTCAGTCGTGTAAATGAAATTCATTATTTAGTCAAATTTATTTTATAAATCAAACACAAAAATGTGGCATGTTTCAATTTAATACAATTTCATAATTTATAAAATAAATTTTATAAAATATAAGATTTATTAATATTTATGAGATTTTATCTATTTAAATTAAATATATAATTCAAATTAAAAGATGTTACAAGATATATAAAATTGTAAAGTTTTACTGCTAATTATGAGTTTTAATTATTAAACTAAAATGAATGGTTAAAGTAGAAGGTTTTTAAAGATTTATAAACTTTATAAAGATTTTATAAAATTAGTTTGATTAATTTATAAGATAGAGTTTTATAAGTCAAGGGGTTAAAATGTAATTCTTTGAAAGTTAATTAAAAACTTTTAACATAAAATATTAACCTTTAAAAGTACAGGGACTAATCTGTAAATTCTTTAAAAACCCAATTAAACTCCCCCTTGCGGTTGACTTACCCCACTCTGGCCAACCCTCCAGCCATTCTCTGGCAACTACCAAATCATCAAATCCATCATTTTCAAACTATTAAAACTGTCCCTAGACCTTCGAGATCTTGTTTCAAACCAAGGACCACATTAAGTCGGACAATCAACCGATGTTATTGCGGAATTGAAACTATTACCGTTGATTTCAAACTCCCAACTGTTTCAACTCGGATTTGATCGATTTAAGCAAAATTGTTTGACCAGAAACATTCAGGTGATAATGCCAAATTGAAACATACAAATCATTGCTATACACCGTGTAATTAGTATCAAATCATTCCAGAAACCTCCAAATCAAATTTCATAAATCGTTGAGTGTGTAATAATCAATAAGGATCGAATATATCAAATGATTTTAATGATAATGACAACGGAAATACAAATATGAAAGATCAAAAAAACCAGAAGTACTCATAATAATGTATTGTATATTTATAATCAGCATTCAATGATACAATATTGGTTTCAGCGTAATGAATACAAAAGTTTCTTTGGTGTAGCCTAAAAGGTACAAGAATTTTCATGAGTTCCTAAAATGGCAAAAACTTCATCTATTTATAGTTTAGATACTATGATCTGTACAATGATTTAAATACCCTAACATATAATTTAGAATACTAAGTACTGAGTACATGTTAACAGTATCTACAAAAAGTTGTTCTTCACCCTTATTTGTATCTTGTATATCCGTATTTCTTTTTCCGTGTGTACAAGTCTTGTCCGCATTTATTGAGTTAGGCATAAGTATTTGTTTTGGTTCACCCGTATTAGTGGTTTGCGGGTAGACAAATGCACATCCGCATTTGTCCTTGCTCACCCACAAAAATTAATGCGATTAAACAATACTTAGCTTATTTTCTTCATCCATATTTCTTCTCTTCATCTGCATAGTTGCACACTTTATGTTTTCTTTGACATTCGTCACTCTGGTATGTTAATTAAACCAAACCTAGTCGCCTTTTTAAATATGCATTTATTGTTTCATGAAATTAAGGTATCCTTAATTGTAATAATTGATATCGTTAGTTAGTTATGTGAAATCCTAACTTATAAAATGATAAATTAGATTAATATTATATAAAGTAGTATTACTACTATAATAGTAATAATAATAATAGTAATAATAATAATAATAATAATAATAATAATAATAATAATAATAATAATAACAATAATAATAATAATAATAATAATAATAGTAATAATTATAATAATAATAATAATAATAATAGTAATAATAATAATAATAATAATAATAGTAATAATAATAATAATAATAATAATAATAATAGTAATTATTATTATTATTACTATTATTATTATTATTATTATTATTATTATTATTATTATTATTATTATTTTATGATATCATTCGCATAAAAGTCTATCAATCGCACTTGCAACGCCGCAAAACTTGAACTCGATAATACTATTTTTGCGACACGTTATAGCTCGTGTGTAAATTTCCCTAAGTCGGTTCGTTAAAATTTTTGGGTTAAGTATATATATTTATATATATATATATGTATATATATATATATACATATATATATACATATATATATATATATATACATACATATATATATACATACATACATATATATATACATACATATATATATACATACATATATATATATATACATACATATATATATATATATACATACATATATATATATACATACATATATATATATATAACTAATAGTTCAGGGTTCATTTTGAATATTTAATAAATTAAAGGCAATTAATTATTTCAAAGTGAAGGGTTTAAAGTGTAAATAGTTATATATATAAAATCATTCACATTTGTAGTATACCAAACCCGAATAACCCTCCCTATAGCCACGAGCACCACCTCCCACACCCTCTCCGCCATGACCATCATCTCTGGCCAGCCCCATCCGCAGCCATCTCTCAGCCAAATCCCCCACTCCTCGACTCTTTGCCACCGAAAGTAGGACCACTGGGTTGTGTTGCCACCTTTGTCACTCGTCTTTACATGTAAGCATCATCTTTTCATCTTATTCTTCCTTATGTTCGGTTTGATGGGAACGGTTTCTGGTTGGTACGGGTGACGGTTTTTAGGTTCGAGTTGTCGGGTCATTGATCACGGTGTGCGCACGCGTGTGTGTTGACTTGTGCGTATGTATATGACTTGTTATGTGTATGGATGTATTGAAATTGTCATATACACAGAATATATATGTGTGTTTCATGGATATATATATATATATATATATATATATATATATATATATATATATATATATATATATATATATATATATAATATTCAATAATCGTATTATAAGATCAATTATACTCTGTTATAGGAGCTTGATTGCTTGGGTTTAGGCGCGTTGCTAGAAGCCTTTTTTGATTTTATTATTTTTCCGATCAATCCAATGTGAGTTTTATGGTCCGGTTTTCCTACAAATATTTATAAAACCAATTTGGAAAAGTATGCTCACCATTTTCTTGCTGTGAAACCATTTATTCTTTGAGACTATTGTGTCAACTGTTTTATAAGTTTATATCTGGTACATGCATCAGTCTGTGTGGTTCTTTGTTCACAAGTATTTAACTTCGGTGTTGGAGCCGACTGACAGGTATTGATAGTACAATTCGGTTGACACCACCACCCTTGCTTGTTAGTATACTAGTTGGGACTAACCATGGTCACAAACGGACCTTAGGGTGAATATGTTTCGACAAGTTTTATGTGTACGTCGAATGCTTGATTGTGAGGCTCATGAATTACATGTGATATTGCTTGCTTATAACTATATACACTTATCTCCTACAAACTTCTACACAACATCAATGTTTATTTATTATTTAAACCTACAAACTCACCAACCATGTGTTCTCCTTTTGAGCATATATTTTCATGTAACAATAATCATTGAGGATAGTTAAAGTTGATACCTTAAAGATGACCCCAAGGATTACATGATAGATGTGCTAAATTGTGTTTCATTTTATACTTATCATATTTGGGAACGTTTTCCTTTACTTCTTACCGGGATGTGGAATTCAATTTGGTTATACTTGTTAACTATGCTCATCGAGAAATTGACTAATCACGACACAAGTCTCCATTTGTGTCAAGTGACGTCATGACACGTTGGTCTTCATCATTTAATGCATCTCTATTAACTATCAATGTGTTATGATGATCCCATCCATTACATCCTTGTGTTTCCGCTATAAGCGGGGGTGTGACAGATTAGTATCAGAGCCATTGGTTATAGAAAATTAGGAGGAATATTCGACCTAGACTATAACCTAAGTACCCACATGTAGTATGCATAATAGGAATATATAGGAAATGATATACATGTGAACGTATAAGTGCATTATTAGCTATACTTAGTAGTTTGTCTTACGAACTATCTGTGAACTATGGATTATCTATTTGTACCTTAAGAATGTATTAGGTAAAAACATCATCTCATTATGTAAGGCCCCGTTCCTGAGACGCATACAATTGGTCAATCATCGCATAAAACATTTAAAGCACATCATTTTGTAACGGAATTTAAACATTTCATTAATAATTAAAAACATGTCAAATCATCATATCATTTCATTACATCCCAAAAATTGTATTTATACAATAACATTCTCAAAAATATGGATACCAGACTCAATTCATCCCCAGTAGCTTATGCATCCATGCATGCACCTCCTCAGCATCAATAATTACCTACCAACTATTATGCATACAAAAGTCAGCGACGCTGAGTGAGTTCTAATTTAATAATAAAATACTTTACGTTATGTCAAAACACTTCCTTTACTTTCATAAGCGATCATACATCATACATACATCTTCATAATAATTTAGTTATTATCTTTCATCATCATTCATCATTTGTTCTTTCGTTCAATAACATCATTCCTCTTTATATATAGATCCTGCCATATGCAATACCCCCACGTCATGCCCAAGCTGGTACGATGTCGGGGTTTATAAATAAACCCCCACATCATGCCAAAGCTGACATAGTACTGGGGTACGCAACAAGGATCCTACCACATCTTGGTCAATCACAAGGATTAGACCCCTGTGCGCAACATCAAAGGTTAGCTAAACCGCGCACAGTTGAGAAAACAACTACCTCATTGAGTTGTGAACCTCCAACAATTTGCTTGCAAGACTTTTCATTTATTCATTATGTTCCACTTCTCATTAACGTTATCTTTCACTTTCATTACATAATACTTTACGTACATAAGCATATCATACCACGTAAAGTCACATCATAATACATAACATGGAACATCATCATCATAACAGCAGCCCACAAGCATACATAACATAAACAAGAATAGATCATCATAAAACATCAGTACTTAGCACTTAATTCTATTTCCCAAAATTTCAGAAATAATCTAAGTGTTCACAGCGGATGAACAAGGCATACAGTAGATGGCTTAAATTCTAAGTGGTCACAGCGGACAGCCAAGTCCCACACCAAACGACCAGGACAGCCAACTCTCACAGCGAATGACCAAAGTCCCACAGCGGATGACCAAAGTCAACAGCGGATGACTAAGGTTCATAGTATATGACTCAAAACATTCGAAAGTATCCATAGCGGATATCCAAAAAAATCTCTAAATGTCCACAGCGGACATGCAAGGTCCACAGCGGACATGCAAGGTCCACAGCGGACATGCAAGTCCACAGGGAACAGTCTAAATGTCGAAGTCTCCACAGCAGACACCTTATCCATGCACATGGGTCCACAGCGGACAGCTAGTGTCCACAGCGAACACTAAGTCCAGTACCTGCGATTCAACTTATGCAATTTCTAGTGCCAACTGTTGAGTTTTGAACAAGTTTATCAGAGTCATTTTATTCAAACAAAATGAAAAACGCAGTGGATAAAGAGATTAAAACTTGTTACAGTTAATATATATAAACCATTTTATATATCTGTTAAAACCCGTAATGGATAGATATATGAAAACCATGCTTACAAACAACCATAGGGTGTTTAGAAGACTACCTCTCGTATGGGTTTGAGGAAGATGATTGATGAATGGCAGCTTCCAAAGAAGGACGCCTTAAGTTAGTCTACCCTCAAGCCTCCAACAAACACCCGGTTGCTAGGATTTTCACACTTGAACGAATCTCTCTTCTTGGTTTTTATTTTGACCGATTGAGAGAAAAACCAGAAAAAAATAGACGTGCCCTTTTGAGTATCTTGTAAGTTATCAGAGAGAGTGGTTGATTGCAATCATATATTACATGTCCTGTGAAACTGAAATTTCAGACGAGGAGAGAGAGAAAAGTGGGCGGGGCCCAGCCCCTTGTCCCATCTGCCTTTCTCAAACATTCACCCGCATTAGTAAATGCGGATGAATTGTCTACTTCCGCATTTGTAAATACGGATGAAGAAATTCCATTCGCATTTCCCAAATGTACATCTGCATTTGTTAATATGGATAAAGAATTCCATCAGCATTTCCACAAATGCACATCCGCATTAGTTAATGCGGATGAACAGTTTCCATCAGCATTTCCCCAAATGCACATCGGCATTAGTAAATGCGGATGAGGAACCTTCATCCGCATTAGTTAATGCGGATGAGTTATCTTCATCCGTATTACCTCAAAAGCACATCCGCATTAGTAAATATAGATGAATAATTAAGAAATGCGGACAAAAGACTATATTATTGTTCAACCATTTGAATAACAATATAGAATACTCTCTCTAAAATAAACTATCCTTATAATTTATTTACAACACAAGTGATATTTAGAAAACCTGATTTCTAAATACTCTAAGTGTTAATATTTATTTATATGATCATATCATAAAATAAATATTGTAGGTGTTTGTCTAGCCTGTAATTGGGTATGACCCGACTTGGATCATAACGTACTAGCCACATCAATTCAATATGTGTCTTGGGCAGACCGTTATCATTAACGTACTAGACACATCAATTCAATATGTGTCTTAGGTAGACCATTTCCAACACCAACCTTACTTCAAAACATCTACTTAGCATGGATCCACCAGTTATACATTTAAAACATCACAAACAACCATTCAACAACCTGGAAACTTTTTAAAACATACCACATCACCCACAACCATAATTCTATAGAGAGAAAAACGTAATTTGGTAAAGAAACATCCTTTTTAGTATGCATAACAACCCCAAACAAGTAGAAAACCAGTAAAATAGGGGATCTAGAACTCACCTCTAACAGCTTTCGAGTAAAGCACCACCAAACCCAAGAGCAACCTCGAGTTCTAGCACCTAAACACACGAAAAAAGCAACCAAACACAAAGAAACACATAAAGATCGATCCAAAAGCTTAAACCCAACTGAAACCGAGAAGAAACACCTTAAAACTCTTACCTTCTGGAGATTTCTTCCACTTTCTCTCTCTAAATTCGAATGAGAGCTTCTTCTTCTCACTCTAGCCGAAAATATGCATGAGAGAGGGGGGTATGGGCGGCCTTATCACCTTTTGGAACCCATTGTGGGTAGGTTTGACCTTTGCAAACCTTTAACCCTTTGCTTTGAAATAATTTCCTTTTTCTCCCTTACTTTCTTTTCTTTTCTTTTCTTCTTTCTGAAATTTTCGGGCGTTACAAGTCCACCCCCTTTATATAGGTTTCGTTCCCGAAACCCGTCACTCCTTAAATAGATCTGGGTAGTGTTGTCTCATCTTTTCCTCGGTCTTCCATGTAGACTCAGATCCCTTCCTGTGTCTCGACTGTACTCGCACAAGTGGAACCACTTTATTCCCTAGCCTCTTCTATTTTCTGTCAATGATGCCCATTGGCTGCTCCACATAGTTGAGCCGTTCATCCACCTCGTTGTCCTCTAGTGGCACGATCATATCTTCGTCGGCTAAGCATTTTCTCAGATGAGATAAATGAAACGCCGAATGAATTCCACTTAACTCATCGGGTAACTCCAATTGATAGGCCACCTCTCCTACTCGAGCAATGATTTGGAAAGGCCCTATATATCTCGGGCTTAGCTTTCCTCGCTTCCTGAACCAGATGACCCCTTTCCAAGGTGAGACATTCAACATAACTCAATTGCCCACCTTGAATTCGATCGGTCTACGTCTCTTGTCGGCATACGACTTCTGTCTATCCTTTGCTGCCTTCTTAAAGGCCTTGATCTTCTCCAACTTTTTGGTCATAGCCTCGATCACCTCACTGCTCCACAACTCCTTCTGCCCGATATCACCCCAACATACGGGCGTTCTACACTTCCTACCGTATAGCATCTCATATGGAGGCATACCAATGCTAGCATGATAACTGTTGTTATATGAGAACTCGGCTAATGGTAAGTGTTTGTCCCAACTTCCACCAAAATCAATGACGCATGCTCGTAGCATATCCTCAAGCATCTGAATGGTTCTTTCTGACTAACTATCTGTCTGAGGATGGTAAGCCGTACTACTATGCAACCTCGTCCCCATCGAATCATGGAATCTCTTCCAAAACTTAGATGTAAACCGAGTGTCATGGTCAGACATGATAGACACTGGCACACCATGACGAGTCATAATCTCCTTGATAAACAGATCCGCCAACCTTTCAGATGAATACATCTCGTGAATTGGTAGAAAGTGAGCACTCTTTGTCAGACGATCAACTATCACCCATATGGCATCGTATCCCATTACCGCACGTGGCAACTTCGTAATGAAGTCCATGATGATGTGCTCCCATTTCCACTCGGGTATATCCAAGGGTTGGATCTTCCCATATGGCTTCTGATGCTCCACCTTTAGTTGCAAATAAGTCAGGCACTTACTCACATACTCCGCTACATAGCGCTTCATTCCCGGCCACCAGTAATCTTTCTTCATATCATGATACATCTTTGTAGCACCGGGATGAATTGAGTATCGAGTCTTGTGAGCCTCATCTATGATCTTCCAACATAGATCCCCATAATAAGGAATCCACATCCGCCTTGATCGGGTCTTGACACTAAGAGTGTTCTCCCCCAACTCGGCGACTAGACCTTTCATCCTTTCAGAGTTAATCTGATCTTCTTTCAGTGCTTCATCTAAAATTCTTTGACCTGCTTCATCACCTCGAAGGTCATGATCATCTGATAAGCCAATACTCGAATTGGCTCGGGTCTCTCCTTTCGGCTAAGGGCATCCGCCACCACATTGGCCTTGCCAGGATGGTAGTGGATCTCGTAGTCATAATCCTTGATAAACTCTAACCAACTCCTTTGCCTCATATTGAGATCCTTTTGCTCGAAGAATTACTTCAAGCTCTAGTGGTCAGTGAAGATAGTGCACTTCGTCCCGTACAAGTAGTGCCTCCAAATCTTCAATGCAAAGACCACCGCCGCTAATTCCAAATCATGAGTAGGGTAGTTAGCCTCATGGATCTTTAACTATCAGGATGCATAGGCTATAACTTTCATTCGTTGCATCAGCAAGCAACTCAATCCCAAATAAGAAGCATCCGATTAGACCACCAAGTCTTCGGTCCCTTCGGGTAGCGTCAAAACAGGATCTTGAGTCAATCTTGTCTTTAGCTCTTCAAAAGCATTCTCCTGCTCTTGACCCCATTCGAACTTCATCTCCTTACGGGTCAAGTTAGTGAATGGTTAAGCTATCTTGGAGAAGTCTTGAATGAACCTTCAGTAGTAGCCCGCCAAACCCAAGAAACTACAAATCTCGGATGGCATTTTTGGAGACTTCCATTTCATCACCGCCTCAACTTTCGCTGGGTCCACCATGATCCCTTCAGGGTTAATCACAAGACCTAGAAACTGAACTTCGCGTAACCAGAATGCACACTTAGAGAATTTGGTGTACAACTTCTCCCTTCTGAGCGTCTCTAACATCTCTGAAATGTGACTAGCATGCTCTTCTTCGCTCTTCGAATAAATCAGGATATCATCAATAAACACGATCACTGATTTATCTAGCATAGGCCGACACACCCGATTCATCAAATCCATAAAAACAGCTAGCGCGTTGGTTAAACCAAAAGACATAACGAGTAACTCGTAGTGTCCATAACATGTACGAAAAGCTATTTTAGGAATATCTTACTCCTTCACCTTCAGTTGGTGGTAGCCAGATCGGAGATCTATCCTTGAGAACCAACTGGCACCTTGGAGCTGATCAAACAAGTCATCAATCCTCGGTAACGGATACCGATTCTTCCAGTCAACTTATTCAGTTCATGGTAGTCGATGCACATCCTCATACTACCGTCCTTCTTCTTCACAAATAAGACCGGAGCACCCCAGGGAGAGATACTCAGTGGAATGAACCCCTTATCTAGTAACTCTTGCAGCTGAGTCATCAATTCCTTCATTTCAGAGGGAGCTAGGTGATACGATGCCTTAGTAATAGGTTGGGCACCAGGTATCAGATCGATCTGGAACTCGATCTCACGGTCAGGTGGGACACCTGGTAGATCTTCCGAGAATACGTTTGGGAAGTCACACACGACCGGTACATCTGACAATCGTGGTACTGACGCATCCACATCCTTCACATGAGCCAGATAGGCACCACACCCACACCTCATACACTTCTCTACCACAACCATCGAAATTACTTTCAGGATAGTACTAACTCTATCGCCGTAGATCGTCACCAAACTCCCATCAGGCGCGGTCAATCGAATCATCTTCTTACGGCACACGATGTTTGCCTCATATGTTGCTAGCCAATCCATCCTTAGGACTACGTCAAATCCGCCTAAGGGCATCACGAATAACCTAGCAGAGAACATATGGCCTTCTAACTCTATGTCACAATCTTCTACCATATTGGAAATCCTAGTAGACTTACCAATGACAGTTTCTACATCGAAGGGCTCATTAATCTTTCTACTCCTAACGGGCAACTTATCACTGAAGGCAGCAGAAATAAAACTCCTACTAGAACCCAAATCATAAAGCATAAAGGCACAAGTTTGGTTTACTAGGAATGTACCTGACACACCACCCTTGCCTCGTCCCGGGTCATAGTGAATGCCCTTGCCTTCTCCCTGTGCCCCTCCTTCTCTATCCCTTTCTTTGCCCTAGAGCTCTCAGTCCTCAACTACTTGCAATCTCTGCTCATGTGCCTAGCCTCGCCATAGTTGTAACAATTCACCAAGCGAAAATCCCTTGCCATGTGGCCCTCCTTCCCACACTGAAAGCAGAGAATCGATCCCTACTTACATTCTCCTGCGTGCTCCTTCCCGCACTTCTTGCATGTCTTCTCCCTCTCTGTTATCGCCTTCCGATCATCCACTCTCATATTCTTACCTCCAACCACAAAACCACAACCGTTATACTGCTTCCCATTCCCATTCCTGTCATTGCCTCACTTCTTCTTCACATCCACCACCACCACCGCCACTGCCTCTCGCTCGTCATATAGTCTCCCCGCCAGATCGACCACCGACCTGAACGTACCTGGCCGAGCGGTGATCAGATGTCTACGGATATCCGCCGACAGACCTTGGATGTATCTCTTGATCTTTTATGACATAGGCATCACCTAATCTGGCATAATCTCGCTATCTCATTGAACTTCGTCGTGTACTACTGGTGTGTCATAGTTCCTGCCTCCAGCTGCAAGAACTCCCTCCCAACCTTGTCGAGTTCCCTGTGAGAACAAACTAGTGGGTAACAAACTTCTACCCTCGGCCTATCTCCCTGCTACCCTCAGCCTGGACAATGTTGTCCCACCAGCATAAGGCCGAATCCACAAACGAGTGGGTAGCAAACTTCACCTTCTGATCCTCTTGGCACTCGCTGAGATCAAGTACGACCTCTATTTCCCTCACCCATTGGTGACCAGTAACAACACTCCCATTCCAATCAAACGTCGGGGGCTTGAATCTCTGGAATGCCCCATATCTGCATCCCCTTGTAGTTTCTTGCACTGCTTCCTTTTCCTCATCGTCACTAGAAACAACCATCTCCATCTCTAGCTGCTCCCTTTCCCTTGAACCTCTATCTTCGCCCCCTTGCCTAGCGGCATTCTTCTTTTCCTTCTTCTCCTTCCTCTCATCCTCCCTTACATCTCTAATAACGTCAGTCACCACAGATGGAAGAATCATCTGCATGACTTGATGAACTTCCTTTCTTACTGCCCCTTCACTGAGGCCCTCAGATTAGCACTCTCATCACCGTCTTCATGGTGATGAAGCTCGGTCTCTTCAGGAACCGTTTCAGCAGTCCTAACCCTTTTCCTTGTGTCCTGCGGCCCAGCACCACATCCACCACGACCTCCACCTCATGAAGCTTTCGAAGATCTACCACCAGCCATCTCTAAACACTATAAGATTCAAACACTAGCACGGTCATTTGAGGTAATAGCTTAGATTATATCAAGTATAGTAAGTCCCTAATTACAGTGGCCAGTTGTGATTAGCAACTTACTTTACTCTTCATTCCCCAAGCATTTTCTGTCCTTACTACATCAGTATCCAAATCTACAAAAAGCACATAATTCACATAGCACACGCACATAATTCCTTCTTCTATTATCTTACATAAAACATTTACATAAAACATTTACCTGCAGGCATGTAGCTATTAGGACTGACATCCCTTCCCTTTCGTCCCAGTCTCAGTATAAGTTTAGGTTTCTAAAATATTTTACCAACTTCTCTTAAACTTTGGCTCTGATACCAACATGTAAGGACTCGTTCCCGAGATGCTTACAATTGGTCAATCATCGCATAAAACATTTAAAGCACATTATTTTGCAGCGGAATTTAAACTTTTCATTAATAATTAAAAACATGTCAAATCAACATATCATTTCATTACATCCCAAAAATTGTATTTATACAATAACATTCTGAAAAATATGGATGCCAGACTTAATTCATCCCCAGTAGCTTGTGCATCCATGCCTGCACCTCCTCAACATCAATAATTACCTGCCAACTGTTATGCATACAAAAGTAAGCGACGCTGAGTGAGTTCTAGTTTTATAATAAAATACTTTACATTATGTCAAAACATTTTCTGTACTTTCATACGTGATCGTACATCTTACATACATCTTGATAATAATTTAGTTATTATCTTTCATCATCATTCATCATTTGTTCTTTCGTTCACTAACATCATTCCTCTTTATATATAGACCCTGCCATATGCAATACCCCCATGTAATGCCAAAGCTGGTACTGTGCCGGGGTTTATAAATAAACCCCCATGTCATGCCGAAGCTGACATAGTACTGGGGTACGTGACAAGGATCCCATAACATCTTGGTCAATCACAAGGATTGGACCCTGTGTGCATCATTAAGGGTTTGCTAAACCGCGCACAGTTGAGCAAACAACTATCTCATTAAGTTGTGAACCTTTATCATTTTGCTTGCAAGACTTTTCATTCATTCATTATGTTCCACTTCTCATTAACGTTATCTTTCACTTTCATTGCATAATACTTTACGTACATCTGCATATCATACCACGTAAAGTCACATCATAATACATAACATGGAACATCATCATCATAACAACAGCCCATAAGCATACATAACATAAACAAGCATAGATCACCATAAAACATCAGTACTTAGCACTTAATTCTATTTCCCAAAATTTTAGAAATAATCTAAGTGATCACAGTGGATGAACAAGGCATACAACGGATGGCTTAAATTCTAAGTGGTCACAGTGGACAGCCAAGTCCCACAGCGGACGACCAAAGTCCACAGTGAACAGCCAACTCTCACAGCGGCTGACCAAAGTCCACAGCGGACAGCGAACTCTCATAGCGGACGACCAAAGTCACATAGCGGATGACCAAAGTCCTACAACGGATGACCAAACTCCACAGCGGATGACTTAAAACATTCTTAGTGTCCACAGTGGACAGCCAAGTCCCATAGCAGACAACCAAGTCTCACAGCGGACAGCCAAAAAAATCTCTAAGTTTCCACAGTGGACATGCAAGGTCCACAGCGGACATTCAAGTGCACAACGGATAGTCTAAATGTCCAAGTGTCCACAGCGGACACCTTATCCATGCACATGTGTCAACAGTGGACAACTAGTGTCCACAGCGAACACTAAGTCCAGTACATGCGATTCAACTTATGCAGTTTCTAGTTCCAATCTCACTTCTAAACATTTACTTAGCATGGATCTACCAGTTATACACTTAAAACATCAACAATAACTATTCAACAACCTGGAAACTTTTTAAAACATACCACATCACACACAACCATAATTCTATAAAGAGAAAAACATAACTTGGTAAAGAAACATCCTTTTTGGTATGCATAACAGCCCCAAACAAGTAGAAAACCAGTAAAAGAGGGGATTTAGAACTCACCTCTAACAGCTTTCGGGTAAAACACCACCAAACCCGAGAGCAACCTGGAGTTCTAGCACCTAAACACATAAAAACAACAACCAAACACAAAGAAACACATAAAGATCGGTCCAAAAGCTTAAACCCAACTAAAACCGAGAAGAAACACCTCAAAACTCTTACCTTCTGAAGATTTCTTCCACTTTCTCTCTCTAAATTCGGATTAGAGCTTCTTCTTCTCACTCTAGCCGAAAATATGCATGAGAAAGGGGGGGTATGAGCGGCCTTATCACCTTTTTGAACCCATTATGGAACACCTTTATTGCTTTGAAATAATTTCCTTTCTCTCCCTTACTTTCTTTTCTTTTCTTTTGTTCTTTCTGAAATTTCTCGATGTTACACATTATGAACTCGACTTCTATTGGACTAAATTGATAAGTATGGCTATAAGAATCTTTCAAAAGATTTAAGTTGTATGCCAACTTTTAGTTTTCACGTTCTTTGGTGTCATGTGCGTTGTATGCACTTTATCTACAACTTGTTGGGTTGAGTCTTGGGAGATGGACACACTAGCAGACATGACACCAATAGACAAGAGACACAACATACTCAAGTCAAATGACTACTTAATCAGATTTTGGATCATAGTAAATGGATTCCTTTGACTGTTTCTTGCTCAAGTAAATGCTTTCTCAATTGATTGCTTTGTATAACTCTAGTTAATTAACTTTTGGGTAGCAATCATATATTTGATACTCTAATCATGGATAACACTTTATGCTTGACAAGATGTGTTAACTTGGGTAGGAGGAGCCAGGAGTGACCATACAAAGCAAATTTCAATTACGGGGCACACGTAATTGCAATTTACAATGCATGTGAAGACTGACAAACCCTATCGTGAGATAATGGTTGTAGTTAATACAAAATTTCTAATCTATACTTTAGGATAATAGAGCCTCAGTCTTTATAAGACTTCATTAATGGTGTGGAAATATTATCACCTTTACTCTTATGTAAATTCTAATCTACCTGGAGCCTTCATGGTATACATATTATGACATTAGTCCTAGTCCTTTTGAGGCATTTCTCCTTCTAGCATTTTTGTGATTGTGCAATTGACTATTTGTTTGAAATGTATGTGGTCTCTTTAGAGTTGCACAAGGTGATGATACTCCCTGTACTTGTATTACCTTGTTCATTGTATTAATCTTAAGACTTTGAGCATTAGCAGTATGAACGTTCTAGCATTATGCATTGATGGCGTAATCAGATGTCATGTAACCAGTTTAAGTACCGTCCTCGGTGTATCATGGATATGGTGGGAACACATGGGGAACCCTTTACATAAGCATTACCAGTATACTAAGAATATTCCTGAACTAGACTATGTGATGATCTTGATAAATTGGAGTAGGAAATGTTAGAAATGATAATGTGATAGGATTGGTTGAAGGAATTCTTCACCTACTAGTTAAAAGAGCCAAATGTTGGAAGGGGAGTCAAAATGATGACCTATGCTAGAAGAAATAAGTGTTTTAAATAATTTGAGTACTAACCACTTTTTAACCACTTTGATATTTCCAGGATTAACTTTAGTCCCTTTCTTATTGACCACGTGACCTGTAAACTTCGCTTCCCACAACCAAAACTCACACTTGGAGAATTTGGTGTAGAGTTTCACTTTTCCTGATAACTTCAATATCACCCTTAGGTGTTGCTCATGCTCTTCTTTTGATCATGAATAGATGATAATAACATCTATAAACACAATCATAAACTTGCTCAGGTACGGTTTGCATACTCGGTTCATCAAGTCCATAAATACTGCTTGAGAGTTTGCCAGACCAAAAAATCATGAATAAGAACTTGTAATGCCCATAACGAGTCCTAAAAGTATTCTTTGATATATCGCCTTCTTGAACCCTCAATTTGATGATAACATGAACGTAGATCAATCTTCAAAAATTACGTTACTTCCTGCAACTATTGAATGAGTCCTCAATTCTAGGAAAGGATATTCGTTCTTGATAGTTAACTTGTTTAGCTCTTGGTAATCTATGCACATTCAAAATGACTCATCCTTACACACTACCATGTTAAAACATTCTAGTTCCAATAGTATTAAGTCTATGCCAAAAGTAGGATCTTCTAATGTATAGGGTGGAACCTCTGGTTAGTTCTCTAGCCCCTACTAATCTACCATTTGCCATTTCTATTAAGTAACTAATTTCTAAACAACTGGGGTTCGTTCTAAGAAAAGGAGTAAACTCAGAAGAAACAAATTATTAATCTATCTGGTATCAAATAACATAGAAGCAGAATGATTATTGAGAAGATACGTACCCGTGACAATGTTTAGTTCTTGATGAGCTTCATTTGCTCTTATCACAAATGCATGATCGCGTGCATTCCCCTAATTTGCATAACCTTGATTTTCATTATTACGTGGACCTTGATTCAGATTATAGCCATCACTTGATTCTGATTGTTTCCAACTTGTCTTGGTGCTCGATTTAGGCTAGGAAATACCTTACGATGATGGTTAAAACTCCCACATTCATAGAATCCATGTTGAATGCCTACCGGCCTAACCGCATCAACCGCGTAGCTAAGTTCACAACCATGGCCTTCTTGTCTACCTTATCACTAGCTTGCTTGTTTGACTCTCCAACTTCTTTTTACTACTCATTAGATTTTCCTAATATCCTTTTCATTCCTCTCTAATCCAAGTGCGACAAGGTGTGACACTAGCTTCGCCAACTCATGGAGTCTGTTTATCGGGTAGTAGTCCTTAGTCACCAAAGCTTTGAGTTCATCCCTAGTCATGGCTATCCCAGCCTCCCTACCTCAGTCTTGAGCTTTGGTATTCTACCATATTAGTGCTTTACCCACTAGTGAGCAAGCAACATACTTCATCCATCTATTTCTTACCAATTCACTATAATTGTAAGAAGGAGACGTTAGCAAGGATCTCTGTGAATGAAATTGTGCCTAGGCATGGGGTGCCTGTGTCGATCATATAGGATCATGATAGTCAGTTTACGTGCGGTTTTGACTGTCTTTTCAAAACGTAATAGGCACACGGTTAGATCTAAGTTCCGCTTATTATCCACAAATGGATGGTTAAAATGAATGTACAATTTAGACCTTGGAACACATGCTTAAAGCTTATAGGATTGATTTTGGTGGGAGTTGGGATACCCATTTGCTATTGGTTGAGTTCCAATATAACAATAGTTATTATATGAGCATCGAGTGTGCTCCGTTTGATGAGTTGTATAGAAGGAAGTGAGTATCACCAGTATGTTGGTCTGAGGTTGGTGAAAGTCAATTGATAGGCCTTGAGATCATTCAGGAAACAACCAATAAGATATTTCAAATCAATGACAGACTTAAGGTGGCCAGAGACCATCAAAAAAGATATACTGAT
>CM046437.1:14650935-14653435 GCA_025506505.1 Flaveria sonorensis | reverse complement strand
TCCACTGTACACGCACAAGCGGAACCACTTTATTCCGCAGTCTCTTCTCCTTTCGGTCGATGATTGCCACTGGTTGCTCTACATAACTAAGCCGTTCATCAACCTCGATGTCCTCCAGTGGTACAATCATATCCACATCGGATAAGCACTTTCTCAGATGAGATACATGGAATGTCGGTTGAATTCCCCTTAACTCATCAGGCAGTTCTAATCGATAGGCCACCTCTCCTACTCATGCGATAATTTGAAAAGGCCCTATGTATCTTTGACTGAGCTTACCCCTCTTTCTAAACCGAATGATCCCCTTCCAAGGTGAGACCTTCAACATGACTCTATCGCCCATGTTAAACTTAATCGGTCTCCGCCTTTTGTCGGCATACGACTTTTGCCTATCTTTTGCAGCCTTCATGAAGGCCTTGATCTTCTCCAATTTCTCAGTCATAGCCTCAATCACCTAAATACAACCCAGCTCTTTCTGCCCGATGTCTCCCCAACACATGGGTGTCCTACACCTTCTACCGTATAGCATCTCATATGGTGGCATGCCAATGCTGGCATGATAGTTGTTGCTGTATGGGAACTCCGCGAACGGTAGGTGATCATCTCAACTTCCTCAAAAATCAATCACACATGCTCGGAGCATATCCTTGAGCATTTGGATCGTCCCCTTAGACTGACCATCTTTCTGAGGACAGTAAGTTGTGCTGTTGTGTAGCCTCGTCCCCATCGCATCATGGAATCTCTTCCAAAATTTTGATATGAACCTGGTGTCACGGTCCGACACGATAGACACCGACACACCATGACGAGCTACAATCTATTTAATGAATAGATCCGCCAACCTCTCGGGTGAATATGTCTCACGAATCAGCAAGAAGTGGGCACTCTATGTTAATCGATAAACTATCGCCCGTATGGCATCGTACCCCTTTACCGTACGGGGTAACTTCGTGATGAAATCCATGGTGATATGCTCCCACTTCCACTCGGGTATATCCAGTGGTTGGATCTTCCCATAAGGCTTCTGATGCTCTGCCTTTACTTGCAAGCAAGTAAGGCACTTACCCATATACTCCGCCACATCACGCTTCATACTCGCCCACCAGTAATCCTTCTTCATATCATGATACATCTTGGTAGCACCGGGATGAATGGAGTATTGAGTCTTATGAGCTTCATCCATGATTTTCCCCCGTATATCTCCATAACGAGGGATCCACATTCGCCCCAAGCGGGTTCTAACCCCGTGAGTATTTTCACCCAATTCTGTGACTAGACCTCTCATCCTTTCAGAGTTAAGGTGATCCTACTTCAACGCCTCATTTTGGAACACCTTGATCTTCCTCATCACATCGGAGGTCATAATCAACTGGTAAGCTTTCACCCGGATTGGCTCGGGTCTCTCTTGTCAGCTGAGGGCATCGGCCACTACATTGGCTTTGCCCGGGTGGTAACGGATCTCACAATCATAATCCTTGATCAATTCCAGCCACCTTCTTTGCCTCATGTTGAGGTTTTTCTGTTCAAAGAAGTATTTTATGCTCTTTTGGTCAGTGAAGATAGTACACTTCGTTCCATACAGGTAGTGCCTCCAAATATTTAATGCAAAGACCACAGCCGCAAGCTCCAAATCATGCATGGGGTAATTGACCCCGTGGATTTTCAACTGTCGGGACGCGTAGGTTATTACCCTTCCACGTTGCATTAGAACGCAACCCAATTCCGAATAAGAAGCATCTGAATAAACCAATAAGTCTTCGTTCCCTTCGGGCAAAGTCAAGACAGGAGCTTGAGTCAATCTCGTCTTTAACTCCTTGAAGCATTCTCCTATTCTCGACCCCACACAAACTTCACATCCTTATGAGTCAATTTGGTCAAAGGTGAGGCTATCTTGGAAAAGTCTTGGATAAATCTTCTATAGTAGCCCTCCAGACCCAAGAAACTACGAATCTCGAATGGCGTCTTTGGAGACTTCCATTGCATCACTGCCTCAACCTTCACCGGGTCCACCATGATTCCTTCAGAATTTACCACGTGACCCAAAAATTGAACTTCGCGCAACAAGAAAGCGCACTTAGAGAATTTGGCATACAGCTTCTCTCTCCTAAGCGTCTCCAATACTTCGCGTATGTGGCCGGCATCTTCTTCTTCGCTCTTTGAATAAATCAGGATATCATCAATAAACACAATCACTAATTTTCCAACATTGGCTGACACCCTCGGTTCATCATATCCATAAAGGCAGTTGGCGTGTTAGTTAGACCGAAAGACATAACGATAAACTCGTAGTGTCCATAACGCATTCAAAAACCTGTCTTAGGGATATCCTGCTCCTTAACCTTCAACTGATGGTAACCAGATTGGAGATCTATTCACGAGAACAAACTGGCACCCTGGAGCTGGTCAAACAAGTCATCTATTCTGGGTAGGGGATATCGGTTTTTCACCGTTAACTTGTTCAACTCTCGGTAGTTGATACACATCCTCATACTACCGTCTT